>CM035434.1:126901572-126971572 GCA_020310875.1 Ceratopteris richardii | reverse complement strand
ATGAAGCATAACAAATCCAATATGAATATGAATAGTGCATACATAAAAAAAAGTGATAAAAATATTTAACAGTCAGTGCCTGTGTTTTCATTCAAGATAAAATATTATGATTTTTAATGGAAAAAGGAGGCAAGAGTGGTTACATTCTTAAAGGTTGGAACTTGATAACTTTGGGTGGTAGGCAAGTAGTGCAAGATAATGTTTTCTCTGATCTAATGTACCACTGCACCATCAATTGAGAACCTAAACTGTGGTGAAACCTCATCAAGGTACTCTAGAAGCTCTCTTAGATTTTTGAGGTTCCAATTTGCAATGATAATTATTTTCCTAGGTTGAAAATATGGATGCATTAGTATTTCTAACTCAAATTTTGGATAGTTTTCCTCTAAATCCAAGGGTATCCACACTCCAAGCTTTCTTTTCTAGCTTCAATTGTCATATTCTAACACTAGGGATTGTCTAGATATCTTGTATGAAATTGAAAGAGAATTTGGACTAACTTTTCATTAAATGATGTCAGCTAGTAGAACTTCTTTGCTATCTCATTCCCTACCAATATCTGAAATTGAAACTCTCCTATTCAACCACATTGTTTTTATTTTCTATAATATCATGGTTCTAAAACATGCTACAAAAACATGAAGAGGCAAAAATATGGTCTGCAAAACTATCAATTTTTGTTTCAAAACAAAAAAATTAACACTAAATACAAGAAATTATATTGCCTTAGCAGCGCTTTTAGAGCATATCTACTAAAAAGAAGCCTCTTCGTAGGATTAAATGAGATAAGAATTTTATATTTTTGTACACATGGAAAGATCCTATCTATTGATTATTTAAATCCATCATTAGAAAATGGCCCCTTTTTACCCATTTTTTGCCCTAATGAAGAGGTATTGATTTTGATGAGAGCTATGCTCCTACATGCCAAATGACCACTATTCGTAGCATTTGTGCACTTACAGCTCATCATGGTTGGAATGTACATCAGTTGGACATTAGAATTGCATTTTTGAATGGTGACTTACATGAAGATGTACTATATGTGTTTCACCCTTGTGCTTTTGTGAAGAAAGTCTTTTAAAAAAAGTATGGAAGTTAAGAAAGGAATTATATGGTTGGAAGCAATCAGGATGTGCTTGGTATGAAAAGATACCTTCCTACTTGCTAGCACATGGTTGTGAGAAGAGTCCAATTGAGAGCACCTTATATGTTAAGCATGGAGATGATGTACTAATTGGCATGGTTGTATATGTCGATGAAACTTTTTCCTAATGAGAAGCATATTGCTGAATTTATGGCTGATTTATATGGCTCTTTTGAGATGTCAGATTTGGGACATTCACATCATTAATTGGCCATTCAATTTATGCAAGTTAATCTACTAGATGAGGGATGTTCTAGTGTTGCAACTCATGGGACTTGAACCTTGAACTCTCACTCATTTGGGCCATTGAAGTGGTTATTAGTGCTCCATCCCATGATGATATGACCAACAATCTTTAGTTCATAAACGACTTCTCTTATGTATACCCATGGACGTAGTTCAACCCTCAAACTTTTTTTTTTTGCAAAGCCCACTTTTTAAATTATAAACACAAGGAAAAAAATACAAAATTGTTATAGATAATTACGAGGAAAGTTAAAAACCTTTTTGTCTCCTTCGTGAATTTTTTGTTCATTACAATGAACACCCTATGATGTCTTAGAATCATGATGCTTCTAGTTACACATACTACGGGTTTCTCAATCGACCATTCTTTGCCACCACCACAAAAAGAAACCCCTTGAACAACAATAAAGGGCGAATCTGGAGGACAGGCGACACCACGAGCCAGAGAGAGAGAGAGAGGCATAGAGCCAGAGAGAGAGGCATAGAGAGAGAGAGGAAGCGGGAGAGAGAAAAAAGAGTAAAGAGAGAGAAAGAGAGAGGAAGCGATTTTTGTGATAAACGGAGAGAGGGAGAGACACCGAAACTTGTGATAAGAGGATCCATGTATTAAAATTCAGTTGTTCTGAATTAAAGAAAAAACTCAGACTTAAAGTCGTCGTTAAAAGAAAAAATGAGGCTGTTATTGTCTACTTGTTGTCATGCGCTTGGCTCCCACTGGGCTCCTAGACGCGCAAATCATCACCCTACGTGCCGATTTCGGGGTGGCAGCTCAAGCACGTCGCCCACAGCCAGCTGCCATCTCCAGCTTCATCGTCATCTGTCATGCCAGCCTGCGAGAGAGCTTGAAGTTGGGCCTCGGATGATCGGATCCCCATGCTCCGCCTGCGCAGACAGGAACACATGGCAGTAGGAGTAGCGTCGGAGACTCGGAAACGACCACGAGTGAAGGAAAGTCATCCCCATGACCCTGTAGTTTGGTATGCTATATAGATCGTCATTATGGCAGACACACAGTCTCGGGCAACAGAAACCGCCTTTTGCTTCATCGTCTCTCTATTTTTCCCCTGTCTTCGTCTTCTTCGCCATTGACCCTGAGAGTCTTTGCCATCCGAAACTTATTTCTTTTGCCTGGTCATGGTTCAACGTTCTCCTCTCTCAGTGGCGCTGCTTCTCGGCTTCTTTTCCTGCATCCCAGCTACGAAACGCCTGCTTCACCCCGATATCCTCTCCTTCAGAATTTCTCCGCCTTTTCGCCATGGACGGCTGGCACCTACTTCTTCGCGCGATCGAGCGGGGACGCTGCAGATAGCTGCCATATACTGATCTCTAATGTGGCCAGGACGGCTCACGCAGAGACGATCAGATCAGTCGCGATCAGCTTTTTTGCGAGCACCATTGAATCAAACCCTTCCTCCTTGGTTCTGAAGATCGAGAAAGAAGGCATTGGCGCTTAGAATGGCTGATTTTCCGAGGGAGAGTGATAATGCTCGATCAGTCCCCGATCAGTCTCACGCAGAAGGACAGCCAGAAAGTTCAACCAAGACGAAGGAGTCGACGACGACAATGAAGAAGTTTCCATCTCCAGAGAACAAGCCAAAGGATGACGCAGACTCTTCCTGCTCGTCAGCATTAAGCCATTGCTCCAGCTCTGCTCACACAGTACTACGCACAGATTCTAATAACGGTTCGTCCACCCACTCTTCGAGTGCCTCTAAGACCTCCTCCGCAGCTGGCGCTGCCGTCGTGGTCCGGCTCCCAAACGGATGCACGGCAGTTCATTTTCCGGCGAAAGACTTCATTTATAAGGTCCCTGGACCACTTCCTGACAACCATCCAAGCAAGCGTGCCGGTAAACGACACCATCGCCTCTGCAGCCCATGTGTTCGCCGGATCGCCTGCATGCTGTCGCTCATGTTCATTGTGGCTCTCTTCCTGGTTATCGCACTCCTCCTCTTCTACATCTTCGCTCAACCCCGTCTACCAAGGATCCATATAGAGTCCGTTGCAGTCTCGAACTTCAATGTCACCGACAGCCTCTCCTCAACCAGACCTTCTAGCAGGTACTCAGTCTATGTCAGTACAGCTGCGGCAATGAAGTTGAGATTGCAGAATAGGAGCAATAAGATGAGGGTGAGGTACGAGGGCTTCAAGGGAGTGCTGCTTTATGAAGGAACGATGATAAGCCAAGGCGCAATGGATCCTTTGATCTTTCATCAGAGTGCGAGAAACATTACAGCGGCGCAAATATTAATGCGTGCGGACATGGTGGGCTTAGCAGGAAATGAAGCAGAAAGCATGAAGGAGAGCTTCAAAGACAACACAGCCGTGCGCCTTCAGGTGGGTGCCTCAGTGACCGTCTTTTTGGAGTTTGGCAGCTGGGACTCGGGGCCTGTACCCTTGGACGTCAACTGCTCCATCCAGGGTGGTGATGTGGGGAATGGCATGACGTCAGCCCTAATTCCAGAGGGCTGCCAGATCTACAACCACAAATGGCCACTTCTGCTGCTGCTCAATCCTTTCAAGTAAAGACTTTTCCTGAATTCTTATTTCAAATGACAAAGACAAACAATACATTTTGAGGACCTCATCAAGCCTGTTTGAAACCCTGTTTGAGGCCCTGTTGCAAATAGCTTCTATATTCTTCACTCTGTTTCGAATCTTTGAGATAGTGTGCAGAGAAGATTTGATCAATCAGAATAAAAAGGTTATTAGTAATGCCCTTCAACGTGAACCGATGTTTCTTGCATGCATTAGGCTGTCTTCGTGGAATGTGAAATTTAGTTCAGGAATACTCGATTTATGAAAAGAAGTTTTTGTGGTGGCTTACGATTGAAATAATGATCCATATTGATGATTATAACAATTTTTGTCTGGTCGACTTTTAGTACTAGTATAGCATGATATGAGAGTAGCTCTGCATGGAGCACTCTATAACCAATATTGTGGTCATATTCCTGCCATATAGTCTTTCTCCTTCTTGATACGAATATTTATGATACATCGAGAGAGAGAGAGAGACAGAGAGACAGAGAGAGAGAAGCTGTTGGTAATTTTCTCCGTTTCAGTTGAATTTGACTGATTTTATACCTGACATATCTTCTTAACATGTTCAATATCGTTGTAAAGGGATATTACATGTTTTGTGTCTCACTATACATAAAAGAGGCATAGATTGCATGCATTATTTTCGCGAGAGGAAAATAAGTAGATCTACACTCTTATGCTTTATGTTGATCACTAACAAATATGAATTTCAAAGTTTACTTTTATAATGCATCAATCATTAGCATTAAATTCATGAAAAGGTGAGTTTTCTGAAAACTGATTATTAAAATAGTGAAAATTTCGTACTATAAGAAGAACATTTAAATGCAATTAGTTTAAAAACTCTCTTTAAAATATACTTCGATTTTTCGATAGAATTATGAAGGTTTTTGTTTTTTTATTTATAATATATTGTCACACATTGGTGTACAGTGACCACTCCATGTGTGTGTGGGATAAGAGCCAGCCATAGCCAAGGTCCCAAGCTCGGGGATATCCTAAGGTATTCAATGGTAATGGGTACGAGTGTTGCATGATGGCCACATGGCAACAGTAGAACATTCCATAGCATTACTATTTTTGATGCAAGAGGATATATTGGATGGGAGCAGACTGGCATACACATCATTCATAAGTCTTCATTTCTAGTTTTCAAGAGAGAAATTAGCTAGTCTAAGATTTGGTATTCATAGCAAGTTTGGAAGAGTCCCAGGAAAAAAATTGCATGAGATTTTAGCTGTCTCAAGAATGGAGCTGAGTGTTCATCATGGCTCACCCAAGGAAGCCATGAAGGAGGCTGTCTCACACATCACATACTACCCATGCAGGGGCTGCCCGGAGACCTACACGTTGCTCGCACTTCTCTATGAGTTGCCTAAAGCAGGAGTCTTCTCTTCTCTTAGTGTTGGAGGCAACAAGAGCCTCAAGCTCTAAATGAAGCTGATTTTTTGGCATTTCCACCATCTCTGGGATAAAACAATAAGCACACACACGTCCAATTGAAGAGAGTCCATAGAAGGAGGAAAATCCACTTTTTTTCTATTTCCATAGCTCAAGCTCTTCTAGAAGACCATGCTTAGTCTACCCATCTTCACTCAAATGGGCATATCTCACTCATGTGGCATCCGAATTGAGTGATTAGATTCCTTGATGAGATAGCTATCCATAAACTAGTTATAAGTTGTCATTTGAGCCTATCTTTAGACATGTACAAAGCTCCAAAGTTGGTTGTTCAATAGCGAAGACCCCCGTAAGAGTACCTCTTCGATGCAATAATCACCGAGATACTTTTACGGACTCAAGATGAGTGTGTGTTGATCATCTGTAACACCTACACACACCTACACATCCAAGTTTTAGACTCCAAGATAAGCTTTCTTGTCACCTTTATGCATTTTTTTCTCTTTTCATTCATCATTGTGTACATAGAACAAACATAATGCATAGCATATGTAGTATATAATTGATTAGAGGATTGTTTTAGCTATGCATTTTTTCATGAAAGGAGTATGTTAGTGCTTGATCTTAGAGGGTAGAACCAAGAAGTTATAAGTACTCTTAGCATTCTTATGTCTGACACTTCTTGTGTAGAACAGACATAGAAGTTGACGATGCGCTTTTTGTTTTGTTTTGTTTTTGTTTAATTTGTATTATATATATATATATATATATATATATATATATATATATATATATATATATATATTATGTAATTATTATTATTTTTATTTATTTTCTTTTTATAATTTTATTATTTTAATTATTTAATTAATTATTTATTTATTTTTATTTTTATATATTTTTTATTTTACTTTTATTTATTATTTTTTAAACTTATTATTATTATTATTATTCAATTTTCATTAATTGTTTATTTTTTGTGTGTCTCAGTTTGTACTGATTTTCTTTTTTGTTTGTAATTTTTATGTCTTATATAGATCTTAAGTCTCTTAATTTTTTTTTTCTTTACTTCCAATGTGTATGTGTTTGTGTTCTATATCTTGAGTTCATAAGTTTGGATATCTCTGAACTTATGAAGGTATGTGTATATATATATATATATATATATACATACATACATACATATATATATATATATATATATATATATATATATATATATATACATACACACACACACACACACACATATATATATATATATATATATATATATACATATGTATATATATATATATATATATATATATATATATATATATATATATATATATATATATATATACATATATATATATATATATATATATATATATATATATATATATATATATTGCACCATAAGCATGAGGTTTTCTACAAGGGCGTGTAGTGCCCTTTGGTTTCATTATATATACATTATGCCCACTGATACCATTTGGTTTGGAAAGTGTGTGTAGTGCACTTAGTTATTTTTTTCTGCTTTTCATTTTCCTATCAAAATACTATCGAAAATTTTTTAATTTAGCATGCATATGCATAAAAACTAAGCAAAGCATAAAAAAAGTTTCTTTTTCTATCATTTCTTTATGCAAAAGATTGTGATTAGTTCATTTCCACTGCCACTTTGTTATCTTTGGTGTACATAAAAAAACCAAATCTTAAAAAAAAAACATAAAATCATAAACTCATAAAAAGTGACTTTCACTTTATCCTAGTATGGAATCAGGATCCTCTTCACCAGTTAGGACTGATACACTCATGGGTGAGGATACCCCAGATCCTATGGAGACCATGAGTGCTAGGATAGCATATTTAGAGAGCACACTTCATGATCTCTTGAGTACGTGCATGGCTCTAAGAAAGAGGAAGTTATGCCAGAGACTGAACTGCTAGGAATGGAGCTAGATGCTCTTAGTGAGCATCAAACTCCAAAGATTCCTAGAGAGAGTGTACATGTTAGAAAGGTCAGATGGAGTCTTAAGGAACTTAAGCCGCCTAGATATCATGGCTCTACTAGTGCTTGGATCATTGACGCTATTGAGAAGTGGCTCAACAAGTGGGAGTAGTGCTTCTGTTTATGCCATATCATGGATAATAGGCATAAAATTTAGTAGACCATATATAATCTCATGGACGTTGCCCACAGGTGGTGGAGATAGAGCAAGACAAGAGAGAGCCCATGAATTGGGAGCAATGTAAAGTCTTGTTCTACAATAACTTTATACCAACTCACGAGAGATCCAAAGCACTAGACACTTGGTTTTTTATAAGTAAAAAAAACCAAAATATTAAGAAGTACTCAGATAAGTATAGAGAGGTGCTTCTCAAAGTGTTTGACACTATCCCAGAGTTTCTCCACGTCCAGAAGTTCGTCTTGGGACTTAGAGAAACTATCCAAAATTTAGTGAGGAAGGAGAGGTGTCACTCCTTAGCAAAGACCATGGAGATGGATCTAGTTGATGAGGATGTCCATATGGGCATAGGCTCCCAGGGTCAGAGGTCCTCATGGACTAAGATGAGTCGATCCTTTTTTGTATCTACTCCTAGCTTGATCAGTGCATAGCCTCATAAAGAGACTAAGTAGGTGCACATGATCAAGACAATTTCAGGAGGAAAAAGGAAAGTGTCTACTCTAGTTGAGAGGGCATGCAATAAGTCTATTCTTAACCCTTAGCAAAAAGAGAAGGCAATGAAGGAAGGATTGTGCTATGGATATCTAGGACAAAACCTCTTCAAGGACTATCCTAAGAAGAAGAAAATGGTAGCTACCATAGTCATCAATCCTACAGAGGTAGAGGTCGAGATGAGGATTTTGGTGATTTCCCATCCCAGATATCATCTCCCATAGTGGCCATGATTTTCATGAAGAAGGTTCCTACTATCCCATTATGCTTTCACGAGTATCACAAAGAGGATACCAATTCCCACACACAGAGCTCATTGTCATGAGAGGAGTCATGGTAGGATAGCCTCTCAAGGTTCTTTTTAATATTGGGTCGACACATAAGCTCCTGACTAGTGAGGAGGCTATACTTAGAGATTGTGCAGTTAGAGTATGGTTACACAGTAGAGTTAGCTGATGGGAAGGAAATTGAAACATGGGACTGATGAGTGGTAGGTTTAGCCATTCAAATCCAATCCTATGAGGACATATTGGACTTTGAGATAGCACGATTAGCACATTTTGATATAGTCCTAAATAAAAAGTGGCATGCTAGGAAACGACCAGTCATAGACTTTTCTTCACATGCTTATCAATTTGAGCATGAGATGAGACAACTACTGATCCTTGGAGATCTAAATCTCTAAGAGATGTGATTGGTAACCGCTACCAAGTTTCTCAAGATCAATTATAAGTATATTTACTTTCTTTATTTTGTGTATTCATCGTGTGTAGTGATGGATTCATACAGTCATGGAAATTCTAGTTGCAATGCCCAAGTACTTTTAGATAAATTAAGAGTAGAATTCCAAGAGTTGTTTTTGAAAGAATTACCTTCAAGTTTACCTCCTTACAAGAACATTGAGCATAGAATCGAATTGGTACCAAGAGCGAGTCCTACCATTCGATCACCGTTTCAAATGAGCTTGCAAGAGGAGAATGAAGTTTGCAAGGTCATGGATGAGTATCTCTAGAAAGGACTGATCAGACCTAATTATTCACCCTTTGCAGCACCAGTTCTTCTCGTAAAGAAGAAAGATGTATCATACATGATATGTGTTGACTACAGAGCACTCAATAAGATTACCATCAAGCAGAGATATCCCATGCCCAAGATAGATGATCTTTTAGATGCTCTAGGTAGAGCCGTTGTATATCTTAAGATATATTTGAAAAGTGTATGTCATCAGATTAGACTAAAAGATCAAGATGTATATAAAACAGCTTTCATAACCTATTTTGGGCATTATGAGTATTTAGTTATGCCATTTGGTTTGAATAATGCACCTACTACTTTCATGATGTTAATGAATGATCTTTTATGACCCTTCATTGGAAAGTTTATCGTGGATTTTGTTGATGATTTATTAGCGTATAGTCGATCTATACATGAGCATGAAAGTCATTTAAGACTAGTATTAAATAAGTTAAAACAAAATTGATTGTTTGTAGATCCAGAAAGGAGTCAATTATTCCTTCTAGAGATAGAGTATTTAGGGCATGTGGTATCAACCAATGGGGCTCAAATAGATCCCAATAAGGCCTCAATCATTCTAGCTTGGCCTAATCCTCAGGATGAGGGTTACTTACAATCATTTCTAGGGCTTTTTGGTTTCTATCAAAAATTCATCTCTTCTTATTTATCGATAACAGTGCCTATGATGCACTTGATTCAAGGCAAAGTATCGTTTCCATGGAAGCAAGAGCAACAAGAAAGTTTTGATACTTTGAAATAAGCTATTTCATAGGCTTCTATACTCAAAGTGGTAGATCCACAAAAACCATTTGAGTTGGAGATAGATGCTAGAGGCATAGCCATAGCGGTGGTTCTGAGCAAAGATTGCAGGCCAATAGCTTTTGAAAGCAAGAAGTTGAGAAGTGCACAGTGTGATTGGCTAGTGCATGAATAGGAGTTGTATGCAGTGATGCATGCTCTTAAAGTTTAGAGATACCATCTTTATGGTGCACATTTTAAAGTGTACATAGATCACCATACACTCAAGTAATTTTGTAGTCAGCTAGATCTTCGAGGCAGATAGGCTCATTGGGCTGAGCTCATGCAAGAGTTTCACATGGAAATCTTGTATAGAAGAGGCAAATACAATATAGAAGCTGATGCATTATCACACATAGTGTATCAAATGAGCTTTACAATTCTAGAAAGATAATTGCTTGAAGATATAAAGGAAGCACATGTGGAAGATCCACATTTGTTATAGAGCATAAGAGCCATCAGTGATGACTCTATCATAGGAGATGAGGTAGTTCTAGCCATTTCTTCCGCTTGTGAAATGGAAAGAAAAGGTTTACATACCAGATTCCCAGGATTTGAGAAGAAAAATCATGCATGATAACCATTATGTTCCTTGCACAAGGCATCTTGGTGTTGACAAGATAATTCAACTTGTTAGGAGAACATTTTGATGGCTTGGATTAGCCATAGATGTCCACACATATGTTCAATAATTCTTTATGTGTCGAGTCGACAAGGTAGAAAGGGTTAAGACACCAGTTTTGTTACATCCTTTACAGATTCCAGAGTATAATTGGGACAATGTATCCATGGACTTCATAATGGGGTTACCACAAACCCAAAGGAAGTGGGATACTATCCTAGTTGTGGTAGATATATTGAGTAAGATTGCATGTAAGATAAATAGAAGCTCCACAGGTAGTGGAGTTGTTTATCCAACATGCCTTCACATTGCATGGGTGATCAACATCCATAGTTTAGATAGGGATGTTAGATTCACAGGACACTTCTGGAAGTTTGTATTTGACAAACTAAAAGTGTCATTGAAAATGTGTAGTGGTAATCATACACAGACAAATGGTCAGATCGAGAGGGTCAACGTGATTCTAGAGGACATATTGTAGGCATATGTCTCTTAGAGGCAGGAAGATTGGGATGGTTACTTGCCACTAGTAGAGTTTTCTTATAATAGTAGGCCTCATAAAGTGATAGGAATGTCTCCTTTTGAGATGAACTATGGCATGAATAACACTTCTCCCAATACCATAGGAATGCCAAAGAAATGTCGAAGTGCTTTAGAGTCTTAGTGAATCTCCAAGAAAATCTACAAATAGATAAAGCCAAGATGTAGCAAGCAGCTGATATGGCAAAAGAATATGCTGACATGAGGAGATCAGTCTTTGAGGAAGGAGATAGAGTCTTCCTTCAAGTGCTAGCTAGGTCTACTTCAATATCCACAGGGAAGTGTAATAAGCTTTCATTAAGTTTTTGTGGACCTTGAAAGATATTAAAGAATCTTAGTGCCATTGCATACCGATTAGAGCTTCCTTCAGATTGCAGAGTGCATCCAATGTTTCATGTTAGTAAACTTAGAAAGTTTATTTCCAGGGAGGATAATCTAATAAAGGGTATTGTTTCTTTGTAGGAAAGTGAAATAATGATGCAAATTCCCCAAATCAAACATCTCAAATGAGGCATGCAAATCAGCCTTAAAATCAGCAATATGCTTCTCAATAGGACCAATGAGCAACATATCATCAACATAGACAACAATGATCAGAAGCACACTTTCAGTTGGATTGTTCTCAAAATCATGTGCAATCAGATAGGCATGTATCTTTTCATACCAAGCATGTGATGCTTGCTTTAAACCATGTAATGATTTCTTTAACCTGCAAACTTGGTTTTCATGCCCTTTTTGCACAAAGCCATGGGGCTGAAAAACATACACTTCTTCATGCAAGTCACAATTCAAAAATGAGTTTTAATGTCCAACTGATGTACATTCCAACCATGATGAGTTGCAAGTGCACAAATGCTACGAACAGTAGTCATACGACATGTAGGTGCAAAGGTCTTATCAAAATCAATGCCTCTTTCCTACGCACAACCCTTTGCAACAAGCCTAGCCTTATACCTATCAAGTGTTCGATGAGGCTTATGCTTCAGCTTGTAAACCCACTTAGTGCCAATGGACTTCTTGCTAGGCAAGTCACATAAAGGCCAAGTACCATTCTTCATTATAGCATCATATTTAGATTGCATAGCAGCCATCCAATTTTCTAAATTTTGTGTTTCATCAAATGAAGCAGGCTTATTCTCATCAGAGAGACTAGATGCAGCCATAGCATAGCAATATGATGCAAAAGAGGTAATATGAGAGCCTGAATGAGTACAATATGACAAAGGTGCATCTAATTTGCTGTCATGCAAAGTTTGCACCAACCATTTTGGCATAGTTTTTGCGTGCTCAATATCAGCTCTCTCATCAACAAGTGTAAATTTGCATAAAAAATGGAATGATCTGCGTCATCACATGAAACCTTCAAAGGTTGAGAAGTTGCCTCATTAGGACCAGCACTAGACTGTCCACCTGTAAAAAGAGGCAGCAAAGTATCATACATGTCTTTGGAGCTAACAGATGCTTCCTGAGTACATGAAAGTAAGGGCTGAATAACATCTTCCACAAAAACAACATCATGGCTAACCAGAATGTGTTTAGTCTGTGGATGATATAGATGATAGCCTTTTCTTTTAGAACAATACCCAACAAAAATACATTTGTGTGCTTTATCATCCATTTTTTTGCAATGTTATTCAGACACTTATGCATATGGAAAACAACCAAAAACACACAGATGAGCAACAGATAGCTTGAGACCATGCCAAGCCTCATATGGAGTGATAGACTACAACGCTTTAGTGGGACACCTGTTAAGTACATATGCTACACACATGATAGCCTCAAGCTAGAAACTATGTGGTAAAGCTTGACTCTTAACCATACACCTCGCCATCTCTATGAGTGACTTGTTCTTCCATTCAACAAATCCATTCTGTTGAGGTGTATATGGCACTGTACACTGATGTTTTATCCCATGTTCAACCAAAAATGCATTAAAGCCAGAAGACATATATTCCCCCCTCCTCGATCAGAATGGGGATGCCCATTTTACATGCTAACAGATTTTCTGCCAAAACTAGAAACTGTTTGAAGCACATAAACACTTTGTTCCTTCAATGGATATACCCATGCATGTCTAGAAAAGTCGTCGATGAAAGTCACGAAGTAAAGGTAGTTCCCAAAAGAAGGTGTCTGCATAGGACCACAAACATCACTATGAACAAGCTGCAATTTCTGAGTAGCCCGAACTAAAACATCTTTTGGGAAGGACGAACACTGCATTTTTCCCAAAATACAACCTTCATATACATGTTTACTAGGTGCCTCAAGTTTGGCCAAAGAGGACACCATTTCAAATTTCTACAGGCATAACAAACTAGCAAAATTTAGATGACTAAAGCATGCATGCCAAAGCTTTGCATTTGACATAGCCTGAGAATTATGTACTGCACATGCTCAATCATTCACAGATCTTTCATAGTCTATGAGCTTATATATCCCACGACATAAAATGCTAGAAGCAATAATCACATCGCCATTTGACAGATCATGAACTATACACTTTTCATCAACAAATTTCATAACCAAGACAATCTTGGAGGCATGAAGATATGGTCACAAATGATCATGAACTCAAATGTATATTGAATGGAAATTACAATGAACTTACTGGTACATGTGTGTGCCTTGAGATCACACTATGATATGGCAAGAATCTCAGCTAATGAGTGTGTAAAACCCACAATTAAATCATGTGTATATATAGTGATGATTGGCACCAAGATTTGAATTTGAATCTTGCTCACCTAAAACCTCTTTTCCTAATTTGATTGATTCTCAACGAACTCAAAAATGAGTTTGTGGATTTTCTTTCCCTTCTCATCAAGTGGATTCAACCACTTTGATTCCTTCACTTTTACATCAAGTAAATACTCAAAGAGTTACAAGGATTAGTTCATAAGTGAACTCCTCAAAGCTTTAGCATTAGCTTCAAATTTCTATGACATTTGAAGACTCAAGCCAACACTTAGACTTGCCATGAACTTGTTCCAATAGCTCCCCCTCAAGTCAAGTAAGCTTCAATTCTTAAATCTTCCAAGATTACCTGCAAACCAATCATACCTTTGAATTTAGTGAGTTTTGTTCCATCTAATGCCTTGGTTAAAGTGTCAGATGAGTTGACACATCTGATAGCTGAATTTCCTTGCTCACAATCTTCTCTCTTACATAGTGTTAATGTACTTCAATATGTTTAGTACTTGCATGAAAGATTGGATTGGCAGCCAAGTCAATGGAACTCATGTTGTCACCAAAAATACTTGGAGTTCTAATCTCCAATCCAGGATCTGTAAATAGTGTCTTCATCCACGTTGCTTCTTGAGTAGCTATAGCAAGACCTTTGTATTCAACTTCTGTAGAAGAGAGAGCAACTGTGGGTTGCTTCTTAGATGACCATTAGACAAGTTTTGACCCTGCAAAGGAAAGATATCATGAGGTGCTCATTCAATCTTCCTTGGAGCCAGCCCAGTCTGCATCAGAGAACAACTTTAGACTTAAATCAGATACATAAGGGTAGTATAATCCTTCATTCATGGTCCCTTTGAGATATCTAAGTATCCTCTTGGCAGCATCCATGTGAGGTTTCCTGGGTGTGTGCATAAATTGACTTAGCACACTCACACTATAATATATATCTACTCTTGTCAATGTGGCATAGTTCAAACTACCCACAAGGCTTTGATAACTTGTGATGTCTTCTATGAGTTCACCTTCATGTGAGCTCAATTTGTGATTAACCTCCATTGGAGTACCTGCAATCTTGCATCTTGAACTTTGTCAACAAGTCTTTAATGTATTTCCTTTGAGTAAGGAATAGACCATGATCTCTGTATACTACTTCCAATCCTAGGAAGTATGTAAGTGAACCCAAGTCACTTATCTTGAACTCTTCTTGCATCTGCTCCTTGATCTTCTTTATCCCATCTGCATCATTTCTTGTACCTATAATATCATGCACATATACACACAAATAGATGACTTCATAATTACTCTTTTTGATGAAGAATGATGGATCTGCCTTGCTAAGTTGAAATTCCTTTATCTTGCAAGAATGAAACAAGCCTGTGATTCCAAGCCCTTGGAGCTTGTTTGAGTTCATATAGAGCTTTATTAAGCTTACACACATAATCAGGATGTACTTGATTCTCAAAACTAGGTGTTTGTGCCATATACACCTCTTCTGTTATCCATCCATTAAGAAATGCATTTTTTACATCCAATTGAATTATCTTCCAATTCTTGGAAGAAGCAATACTAAGTAGGACTGTAATTGTAGGCATCTTTGCCATAGGAGAGAAGGTCTCCTCATAATCAATTCCATGAGTTTGTGCAAAGCCTTTGGCCACAAGCCTTGCCTTATACCTATTAATGGAGCCATGTGAGTTCTTCTTCAATTTGTAGATCCATCTTGAGCCTATCACTTTCATTGATGAAGACTTGGGAACTAATTCCCAAGTGTTATTTTCCTCAAGAGCTTCAATTTCTTCTTCCATTGCATGCCTCCACTCTGATTTCTTCTTTGATCCCTCAAATGTTGAGGGTTCCTCTTGATTTATGTATTGTGCTAGATAGATTGAATGTTTAGTAACTAGAGAAGTATCAAACCCATGCCTATCTGGTTTTCTTTTCTCCCTCATGGACCTCCTTAGGCCATGACGTGAAGCTTCTGCCTCTTGTCCAAGTTCCTGCATTTTAGCTTTACCTTTAGACTTCCACATTTTGATTTTTTCAACCTGAGTTGCTCCATCATCTTCTGAGATATCTTGTTCTTAAATTTTAGAAGGGTTATCCTTAACAAGATTTGGAAAATCTTCGTCAAGATCATAAGGTAATTTGATCTTACTGCATGAGTCTTCATACCAAGAACTATTCTCATCAAATACTACATCTCTACTCACCAAGAATCCTTTGGTTGTTGGGTTGTATAACCTGTAGCCCTTTTGGTTGTTTTCATATCCAATGAACACACATCTTTCAGCCTTTGGATCCATCTTTCCCCTAACTTGTGAAGGAACATGAGCATAAGCAATACATCCAAAAATCTTACAATGATCCAAACTTGGTCTTCTTCCATTCCAATCCTCATATGGTGTCATGCCATCAAGTGATTTTGAAGGTAACATGTTAATCAAATAAGTGGTTGTGGATACAGCCTCAACCCATAAATAATTAGGTAAATGTTTTTCATTTAACATAGACCTTGCAACTTCAGTAATTGTCCTATTCCTTCTCTATCACTCCTTTTTGCTCAGGAGTGTACCTTGTAGTAATTTCTCTTTTGATTCCCCTCTCTTGAAGAAAGGAGTCAAATTCATGGGAGAAGTACTCTCCCCCTCCATCTGACCTTAGCCTTTTTAGTGTTTTACCTGTTTGGTTCTCCACAAGAGCTAAATATCTTTTGAAGCATGAAAAGACTTCATCCTTGTGTTTCATAAAGTATAGTATAGTCCATCTACTGCAATCATCAATGAAGGATACATAATACCTTGATCCAGATATTGAAGCATCCTTGCTAGGTCCCCATACATTTGTATGAACCAAATCCAAGAGATCTCCATGAATATATCCTTTCTTCATGAATGGTAACCTGTGAGACTTTCCAAATTGACATGCACTACACTTATAAATCATGTGCTGCTTTGACAAATTAGGGAGTCCAAGTACACTTTGGTCCTTGCAAATTTGCTTTAATGATCTTTCACCAATATCTGCTAACCTTTTGTGCCATACTTCCAATTTTGTGAGTGTCTGACTACCATAATTAAAGAGAGCAATGTTCCTAGTGTCTTGCAATTCAAATGTGAATAATCTACCTATCTTTTCACCCTTTGCAATTCTCCTAAATCCTTGACTTGGATCTTCAACAAATGCTACTCCTTTTGTGAACCTAACTTGTAGGCCTTTTTCCACAATCTATCCACTTATCAAGTTCTTTGTGATGGTAGGGACATAGAGTACCTTGCTAAGTAGGTTGATGTTTCCATGAGGTTATTTTACATTTCCTATCTTCTCCACCGGACTCCTTGTATCATCCCCTGTTTGCACTGTAAGCCACCGGATTGGCAATTGTAAATCCTTTTTCCTTTTCATATTCCGCACGAACTGAGAAGTCACTGCGACGAGTTGTAACCTTTTTATAAAGCAATGAAAAGACACTTTCGGTGATGACCAGCAGATCGCCAGACTGTCTGTCTGGGCGATACGCCTGTGTAGTACCGAAGTGTTGTGGTTTCATAACTCTGAGTCATATTGTATCTTTCTGTTGTGTTTGATTATCTATATCTGTGCGTTACAGATTGAGTTACAGTAATGTTTAAATTAAGTGAAGTATTGAACCGTTGTTCAGTAAGTTGTTTACTGTAAGTCTGTGTTACGGTAGCATTCACCTTGTATGCCGGTTACTGAGAAGTTTAATCTGTGTATGAGTCGATACTCTGTGAGTGAGTGAATCAGAATAGTAAGTCTCTAAGGAACGAGTCTGAGGTTTCTGTTAGTAAGTTTGATTAGTAGAGTCGATGAACAAACTGTCCTGTGAAGTGATTATTTGGGAAAATCAAGTATAGGGCCTCTGATTATTCAGACCCCTTCCACTCCCAAGAACCCGAATAGAGTTTAAAGGCGTTCTGACGGCAAACCCGCGTTTAACACTGGCGCCCTCTGTGGGAAAGTGGCACCAAAAATGTTGCAAATTAATTGTGGAAAGTGGCAATCGATTGTTGCAAAGTGATTATCAGAAAGTGGCAACAAAGCGTTGCTCAGTGAATTTGGGAAGGTAACCATAGATTGTGAATCGACAGTAAGATAGAGTAGTACGCAAGTGTAGCAAAGGTGCTTTATGCCGATTACTCGATCCGACGAGTCATATCCGAAGTATAGACAGCCTTGGGTGGTACCAAATTTGCGAAGGACACCCCCAGGAGGAAGAAACGTAGATCGGTTAGGTCTGGTCGTTGAAGAAGCGAAGCATATTAGTAGTGATTCCGGTATCGTTCCGGTGGAACATACTGCAATTCCAGTAAATTCCGGTGAAATCTCGGTGCAATCTGCAGAAGAGATAATCACTTTGGAGTCCACAGGAACACAGTGTGTTGTTGATCTGACACCGTCTGGTCAAGATTCAAATCTCTCTACGGATAGAGGTGTATTATCTAGAGAGGTCATTGAAGGAGAAAGTTCCACTAATTCCGGTGGTAGTTCGGTCCTGGTTGCAAAAAATTTATGATTTTTCGGTGACAGTGTTATACTTCCCGGTGAATCTTCATTCCGAACACCACTGCTCGGAGCAAGTTTGCCTACGTTTGATACTGCAGAAGAGGATAAGCTATTCGAATTAGAAATTCGTAAGAGGTTAAGCACTATTTTCGAACCGAAAGAAGAGCAGTCTCATCATACAGACTCTGAAGAACCGGAAGCACATCCTCAGAACTCAGGAAATAGTAACAGTACCAACATGAGTGGGAAACAACAACAACAACAACAACAACAGCAACAACTACTTCCACCTCGCCCGGTTCCAACAAGAGTCACCTACACAAAATTCGGTGGATTTCTAGGTGATGATCCTGATGCTCATGTACGTACCTTTGAAATTAGTTATGCAGTACTTAATCATCCACCCGATCCGGCATACAAGGCCATAGTATTCCAGTCAACATTAGTTAATGAAGCCGCCAGGTGGCTTACAGAATATGATATCAACCATTTCGGCACCTATGAAGCGGTAAGGGATGCATTTCTATAGAGATTCCGGCTAAAGAAGAATCCTGCCGAAATTATCGATTACCTGCAGAACAATAGACAGAAGCTTAATCAAACAGTGCAGGAATATGCCACCCTATTCAGAACTCATTTGAGACAACTACCGCCAGCACATGCTAATTTACTAGATGATGTCATCACTCAGTGGCTTATTAATGGTTTGACTCCGCAACTTAGACAAATTATGATCATCCATTGTGTGGGAGCTATGACATTAGATGCGGTTATTGCAATGTTTTTGCAGCTTGAGCATAAGGTTGGAGGCTTTACTGAAGACTTGGAGTGGTTAAAAGCCAGTAAAAGTGTTGCAGAGGATCCGGCTAGACAAATGTACTGCACTAAATGCAAGAATCCGGGCATACCAGTGTCACATGTGCCCTTAATCAGATGTATTGCGCTATATGCCATACAACCAGACATTCCACCAAAAACTGTGCTTATAACGCCAAAGTGCAGGGACCAGCAACCGTAAATGCTATTATACAATAACCTGGGAAGCCGGCCACTCATTATGTACCACCTCAGATGAGAAATTATCAGCAACAAGGATACAGAAATTATCGAGGATAGCGAAATACAAATCACAATACAAATCGTTGGTAGACAGGAACATCACAGGAAGGTAATTCTTTGCCACCCCCTCGCTGTCATTTTTGCGGTGAATTAAGCCACATACGCAGATTCCGTAAAGATGCAGCTGAATATGATCAAAGGAAGAAAGAACGTCAGAACCCTATGACCAATATGGTATATATTTCACCAGTAGAAACTCAGGCCGTAGTGATTCAAACCAAATCTGGTAAGCAGCTACAACCAGCAGCAGAAATGTTTGAACCTAGCATCCATGAACAACAGAGAATGGACCACCAAAGAACCTACAGTGTTTCCAGATCCCATTCCAGTAACCCAATTTCCGCTGCCAAAAGAAGGATCGCAGGAACAAGATTCTACCCATGTAACAGGCGCGTCATCTTCAGAATCGGTGAAAAGTACAATTCAAGCAGATCAGGCATGGGAAATTTTATCTAAGGTGTCCATTACTCTCCCTCTTGGACAGTTACTTGCACTAGTACCGGGAGTTCGGCAGCAAATCCAACAACAGCTCAATCCTGGATCTTTCTGCATTCTAGCGACAGCAACGGTACAACCGGAAGTTGATTCTACGGTGGATCATTCGGTCTCCTTGATTATCGTATGGTACAAAAATCACAAAATTAGTCAAGTACTAATTGATGGTGGGTCGGGTGTAAACATAGCTACTGCAACACTTTGTAAGAAGTTGGGATGGACGAAAATCGAGCCTGTTCAATTTTTTGTAAGAATGGCCGATCAATCCAGAGTTCACCCGGTAGGACTTGTAAGAAATGTTCCGATAACTTTGCACGGAACAACGTTTAAGATGACCTTTGTCATCTTAGAATTACCGGAGTCCAGTCTTGATTACAATCTTCTTTTGGGCCGTCCTTGGTTGAAACAAGCTAAGGTTATACAGGATTGGTCAACACAGGAACTCACTTTCAAAGACAATAATCATAAATATGTTGTCAAATTGGATGCTATTCAGCCTTGTGAATTACATGCTAGACCATATGTAGCAGAACCGGTCCACATGTTAGATGGTTTATCTGATGATGAAGAAGAAGAATTTTTAAAGAATAACATTGATTTGATCTCCTTAGGAACTGTTGATCTGCAAACTGTTGTAGAGAACTGGAGTCCGGCAGCCTGTACGGTGGTGCCTGTGACCGAAGAAGTGGGGATCACAGATACTGTTGTTATGGATGAAGCCACTATACAACAACTTTTACAACCAATTGACAATTCAGGAAAACCTTGCCAATTCTATGTTCCAGAAGATCAGTTGATCACCTATAATTTAGGAGATGAAATAAATCCACGACCTGTCAAAATAAAGGAAGGATTGTCTGAAGTATTTCAAGCAGATTTGATCCAACTTATTCGTGAATTCTCTGATGTTTTTGCATGGGATTATCGTGATATGAAAGGTCTGGACCCTCGCATCTATCAACATAGGGTCGTACTTAAACCTGAAGCAAAGCCGATTAAACAACCAAGCTACCGTATGAACCCTAACTATGCAGCACAAGTAAAAGCAGAACTTGATCGCCTATTAAAGGTAGGATTCATTGTACCCATTGAGCATGCTGAATGGATCTCCCCAATTGTAATCGTACCAAAGAAAAACAAGCAGCTCTGAATATGTGTCGATTATCGGAAATTAAATGCAGCCACCATACCTGATCCATTTCCTCTTCCATTTCTTGACACCATGCTGGACAGAGTGGCTGGACATGAGATGTACTCATTTCTCGACGGTTATAGTGGTTATAACCAGGTCCGAATGGCTGAGCAGGATATACCGAAAATAGCGTTTATTATGAATTGGGGTGTTTTTGCTTGCACAGTCATGTGGTTTGGATTAAGAAATGCTCCTAGTACCTTTCAGCGATGTATGCAGGAAATCTTCTCACCCTATCTTACTTCTTTTATGCAAGTATATCTAGATGATTTCTCTTTATTCGGTAAGATGGTTGCACACCTGTATCATTTACGGTGTTGCTTTGAAAAATGCCGAGAATATCGACTCTGTTTGAACCCCACCAAATCTGTCTTTGCGGTTTCTTGTGGTAAACTCCTTGGCCACATTGTATCTACACAAGGCATACAAGTTGATCCATACAAAATTGCATCCGTGTTAGAAGCACCTGAGCCTACTACACCGAAAGAAGTCATGCGATTCATGGGTCAAGTTAGGTGGCATGGTCGACATTTACGATGGCTTGCCCATTTGGCAATACCCTTGAATCGGCTAATCACTAGTACTCCTCGACAGTTTGATTGGACACCGGAATGTCAAACTACATTTGATCGTCTAAAAGTTTTATTAACGCAGATTCCAATTCTACAACCTCCTGATTGGGAATGCCCCTTTCATGTTTTTGTAGATGCATCAGATATAGCCATTGGAAGTGTTTTAATGCAACAAACTGATAAGTGGTTTAGGCATGTTTACTATGCAAGTCGAAGGCTTGCTTCTGCTGAAAAGAATTATTCAGTAACTGAAAGAGAATGTCTTGGTTTGGTGTATTCTGTAAAGAAATTCCGGCATTATTTGTTAGGCCAAAAATTCATCTTCCATGTAGACCATGCTGCATTAGTATACCTAGTTCGGCAGCAGCATTGAGGTGGTCGTTTAGCACGTTGGGTTCTACCGTTACAAGAATTTGATTATGAAGTGATTCATCGACCTGGAACTGCACATGCCTTAGCAGATTTTCTCTCCAGATTGGATTCCGGTGAAGCTCTGATCGGTGTTGATGACACCACACCAGCAATTTATGTTACTGAAATGAATAGTGATGAATCTACACAACCTCTTGTGACACCTACTTACTATGATCAGTTATTAACCTTTCTTACTGATGGATGTCTCCCTTCTCAAACTTCCTCTACAATGCGCCGAAAAATTGCAGTTTACAGTCGCAGATTCCGGTTGATTATCGGCGAGTTGTATTATATGGATCACACTGGGGTTTTACTTCGTTGTATTCCTCCACATGAAGTAAACTCAGTAATCACTCTGGCACATTCCATACCCTCCGGTGGACATTTTGCAGCAAATTTAACGCACCGAAAAATTCTACAAAGTGGGCTCTGGTGGCCTACTATGTACAGAGATGTCTCTCAATTTGTGCAGTAATGTGACAATTGTCAGCGATCTGGACAGCCTTTACAACGCCATTTCTTTCCTCTGCAGCATGTCTTACCTTTAGAACCTTTTCAGAAATGGGGTCTTGATTTTATTGGACCAATCACACCTCTAGCAATCCTCAGTAACAATCGCTACATTCTGACATGTACAGATTATGCTACTAGATGGGCAGAAGCTTGGGCTTTACGGTCTGCTACAGCTGCTTCGGTAGCAAAATGTTTGATGAAGGACGTATTCCCACGATATGGATTACCTTTGGAACTTGTGACAGATCAAGGCACACATTTTATTAACAATTTAATGAAAGTACTCACACACTCTTTTCAGATTCTGCATAAATTCAGTTCACCGTATTATCCTCGTGCTAATGGCCTAGCTGAAAGTACAAACAAAACGTTGTTGACTATGCTTCGAAAATTGATTCTGGAATCACCAGAAAGATGGGATCAGTTACTACCTGCAGTATTATGGGCATACCGAACTACATACAAGGTCGCAATCGGACTAACTCCTTTCAAACTTGCATATGGAATGGAGGCAATTGCACCAATGGAACTTGTAGTACCAAGCTTATGTGTGGCCATCTCTCAGAAATTGTTACCTGAAGAATCTTTACCATTTTGGTTGGACACACTCAGAGAACTAGATGAGCATCGCTGGGAAAGTTTTCTGACTCTTCAAGAAGTGCAGTTGCGGCAAGCTCGTACACATGATCGGTATCTTAAAACTCCAGTTTTTACGGTAGGACAACTTGTGCTGTTTTATAATGCAAAATCAAATCGTTCTGCTAGCAAATTCAAGTTACGAAGGTTTGGTCCTTACCGGATTACTGAACAAGTGGGCCCAGCTACTTTTCGGTTGACTACTTTGACCGGAATTCCTCTTCCGAAAGTGATAAATGGCTCAAAGTTGCGGTCGTATCATCAAGCGCCTGATTCTCACTGAAGTGTTCTGTAGTTGCCCGCGAATTTTTTTTTTCTTTTCTTTTCGTCTCCTTTTTTGTTTTGCGTAATTAATAAAATAAGTCTGTAAATATCCTCGTTTTGATACCTAATTATGATCAACAGCTGCCCTGCATTATCGTTCTGCTCATGCATGCAGACCATAGTTATGAAGGTTATCATCTCAATATCGCGCGATGATTAACAATTTCAATCGCTTCCCACTGCCAACTATCTACTTAACCTTTTTCATTCCGCTGTTAATCGCTATTGTGTCTGCGTGCTTTGTGTACTTTGTGTTTCCTATAAACCCTGTGTCTGCTTGCTATTCGTGTGCGCATCATGGAAGCTCTGGCAAACTTTGCTACCTTCCATGACGGACTCCCTTGGGTTTGTGGGTGAGTTCCTGCGTGTACGTGGGTTGGCCAATTTCGCTGAATTGCCTTGGCATTCAGTGGAATGTCACCCATTTTACGCCCAAATCATTGCCGCCATCGCTACCACACTTGCTGGGGAGAAGAGTTGGCCAATTACTTCCTTACCATCTCGGGTAGTAATCACTCTACAGACTTTTGCTTATGCTTTTCGACTCTCTCTGGAAGGTCGAGAAAATGGCCCTAATCTGCTGATAGCTACAATGATCCAATTGTTTCCTAGATATTCTTCAAATGAATATGCAATCCTTTGTCGTCCTGAGCCTGAAAGAACAGCCCTGCAATTTTTAGTAGCAATACTAAATTTGTAGAAACGTACATATGGGATATCTCGCCCATTCTACTCAGCGATAGATTTGGCTGCTAGAGAGCCTGTTAATTTTGCCTCGTATTATTTCCGGCGCATTCACCGTGAATGCGTTTCGGTAATTAAACAGGTTAACAAAGGAGATATGCCACATTCTCGTCTCCCTCACATACTAAGTTTCTTGTTTCCAGTCCTCCAAGCAGCGCAACCACCACCCAGAGGTCCAGTTCTATATCATGAAGAATCCGTGCAAATCCTAGAAGATGATGAAGAAGATGACGAAGAAATCTTCCAGCTACTCCGCTGAAAACGCATCAGAATAAGTTCATCTGACAGTCAAGTACAGGGTTCGGCCGCAGGAAATGAAGCAGACAACAATGAAGAAGAAGGGCATGAAGAAGAAACTTTCCATGATACAGCTACATCAACGCACCATGATTTGTCAGCTCAGTCATCTCCAACCAAGCAACAAGAGCAAAGTGTGACAAATACTGACGACAAATCTTCTGAAGAACAATCGCAGCAGCAGTCCAAACAAGAGGTACAAGAAAATACACAATTTATTGTTGCAGAATTTTTACAAGAATTGATTACAGTAGTGGAAGCTGCCATTGCTCAACCAGACGTCACTTTGCAACAACAAACCGAAACATCCAACACTCTGCAACCCATTCCTCCACCATTGCCTCCAATTAAGCGCATTATCCCTGTTCCACCCATTGTCCCTGAGGAACCTACCGCTTCATCCTCCTCACCCAATTACTCTCCACCGGATTCCAATCATCTTCTGACAGACTCTTCATCCTAGCACCCACTTCCTCCGATTCCCATGTTCACCGAATTAGAATGTATGGGACGAATGCTAATCTAGTTTTCCCAGCAGCTTCCGGTACAACTGAGAATGATGACAGAAAATATTCGTCAGGAATTGCAGCATAAGATGGATACACTTGAGGCAGATATCACTACGTTGCAGGAAGAGGTAGATGCCGTAAAAGCAGAGAATCATAATCTGCACTTTCAAATTAGCCAGCTTCAAGCACAACTTGCTCAACAGGAGACAATAATCAGTCAAAGAGACGTTGCCTTAGCCGAAATTACAGTAAAAGATGATTTATTGTGTGTTGTTGATGCAGAAAACATGCAATTGAAATAGTTACTACAGGATAAGGAAGATGCACGCATAGCTCTGGGCAATTTGTTAGAAGAAACCAGAGCACAATTGGATGAGGCAGTACAAAAAGGACAGGAAATGAAGGTATTACTGAAGCAAACCAATACGGAGCTAGAATTTGCAACTGCAAACCTATATGAATCTAATGCTGCTCTTAAAAGCCAGATGATGCTCGTCGCTCAACTTCAGAAGGAGATACCAGAGATAAGAAGAGAAAGAGATGCGTATTATAGGACCATCCAGTTTCAAAATCAAGAGTTGGAAAGAAGAGAGAACCAACTGGATGCTCAAAAAGAAAGACTATCCAGAGTTGATAAGCAGATTGCAGACATGAAAGTCAGTCGTGATGTAGCTTTATCAAATGAATTTTATTTATAGGAAGCTTTTCTGCAGACACAAGCAGAATTTTTGATGAACCAGGTTATTGCCACCAGTTCAGTAAGAACTGATGCTCAGTTAGTAGAACCCGAAGTCCTCAAACAGATGTTAGAGTCATTGAAAAAGAAAATTGCCCGGACATTTAGGTTAGCTAGAACTATGTATTTAGAGGGTGTAATCGATGAGCCATAGACTTTTGTATACATATGGGTTCAAGTCCACCGTGCGTGCCAGTGTAAGCCACTGGATTGGCAATTGTAAATCCTTTTTCCTTTTCATATTCCGCACGAACTGAGAAGTCGTTGCGACGAGTTGTAACCTTTTCATAAAGCAATGAAAAGACACTTTCAGTGACGACCAGCAGATCGTCAGACTGTCTGTCTGGGCGATACGTTTGTGTAGTACCGAAGTGTTGTGGTTTCATAACTCTGAGTCATATTGTGTCTTTCTGTTGTGTTTGATTATATGTATCTGTGCGTTACAGATTGAGTTACGGTAATGTTTACATTAAGTGAAGTATTGAACTGCTGTTCTGTAAGTAATTATTGTAAGTCTGTGTTACGGTAGCATTCACCTTGTACGCCGATTACTGAGAAGTTTAATCTGTGTATGAGTCGATACTCTGTGAGTGAGCGAATCAGAATAGTAAGTCTGTAAGGAACGAGTCTGAGGTTTCTGTTAGTAAGTTTGATTAGTAGAGTCGATGAACAAACTGTCATGTGAAGTGATTATTTGGGAAAATCAAGTATAGGGCCTCTGATTATTCAGACCCCTTCCACTCCCAAGAACCCAAATAGAGTTTAAACGCATTCTGACGGCAAACCCGCGTTTAACAGCACTTCATGCTTGTTCCTTGGATCTTCTAAATCTGATAGGAGGGCCACATTTCCTGCCACATGATTTGAGCAACTTGAATCTATGTAGAAAATATGCTCATTAGATTTACCTTGTGACATTGTCATATTCATGAGAAGTAGAGAGTCTTCTCGATTTGATTCTTCTATGTAATTGTTGTAATCTCTTCTCCCTTTCTATCCTCCTTGGTAGGTTGAATTGTTGTAGTTGTTGTGGTTGCCATGGAAATTGTTGAACCTTCCTCTTGAGTAGCCATAACCTCCTCTATTGTAGCCTTTGCCTCTTTGATTCTTGGAATTCCTAAAGAAATTCTCAATTTTGATTAGTTAATCCATAGATAGAACAAGGATTAGAGTCTTGGGGTCTCCCCGTGCCTTATCTTCCTCCTCTACCTCTACCTCTACCATGTCTTCCTCTACCTACATAGTTAGCTTGGTGTGTACTTGCTTCATCATCAACTTTCTTTCCTTTCCCTTTGTTGTCTTTGGCTTTATTTTTATCAGTATACAAAGTAGAAGATCGATTACCTTTGGAACCTTCTCCATTCTTCATGAGCTTGGCCTCTTGAGTAAGTAGTTGTCCCATGAGTGTATTGAAATCTGGTACATACGTATCCATGTATAGATCCATTGTTGTTGTAAAGACTTCCCACTTGTCATCTACCTTCAGACCATTGATGACTTGCCTTACAATTTGTTCTTCATCTATTACTTCTCCAATGCTTCCTAGTTGATCAGCAATATCTTTGATCTTTGTGACCAAATCAATCACATTTTTCTTGGAAGATTTCTTGAGGGTTGTGAAGTCCAACCATAGTTGGTTCTTTTTGGCCTTTGTGCTTGAAGACAAGAAGGCCTCAAGTGCATTCCACACTTCCTCTGATGTTTTACAACTTCTAATGTGAGGCAACAAAAAATATGAGGTAGAGTTGAGGAGATAAGACCTTGCAAGTGCATCCTTGGAGCACCATGTGCTCAATCTTTCTTGCTCTTCTTGTGTAGGTTGACCTTTATTCCTGAAGCTTGGCATAAATTGATCTCCAGCTATATAACCATATAGACCATATAGATTATTGCCTTGAAGATAAGCTTCCATCCTTAAAGACCAAGCTGAGTAGTTATCTCTATCCAATTTGTCAATCGATGAAGGAAATCCACCTGCCATGTTGTCCAACCTTGCTTTGAAACCACTATGAGGATGGATTTGTACTTGATGAAGATGAAGCGGTGCTATAAAAACTTTGCACTACACTAGCCAAATGAACTTCAAAAATATGTGTTGGGCCCTTTTAGCTTGCCAAAGGATGTATTAGACACCCTATGTACCTTGGAAGTTCACTCTCAAAAAGATGAATCTAAACAGATAGGTAGAAGTTGATCGAAGAGTAAAAAACTTGCTATTTTAGTTCATACACTTGTTGAGTGTTTTCAACTATTCTCTGAGCACAGCAGAAATTGGCTTAAATCCTTTTTGGGAACTTTAAGTAACTTAGCAAGCTAACAATCATGAGTGATTTCATAAAAAATGATGGACTACATGCAGAGAAGGATATTTAGCAAATCATATCTCCATCCCGACATTCACGAGTTGCAATAGTTATCAGACAAGTGAGCAAAGATATGCTAATATGTGACGATCCTGAGAAGCAATGCTAATGAAACTTTGTAGGATTATAATAGACAGTATGCTGATTCTATCATGCATTAAATCATGGTAAATGATCAACTAGACATTGATAACAAGCTCTAAGAAAGTCACTATTCTGATGGAGTACTAATAGAGAAGTAGAGGGTGCAGAGATATAAGCAACTTCTTATGAACCTCGAATGCAATGAAACTTTGGGAGTATATAGTAGACTTAGAGAGCTAACATTAACAAGTTAAATCATTGAAAATTATGGATCATGCTTAGAGAAACCATCTTTGCAATCTGACTAAAAAACTTAGAAGTATGAGAGTAATCAGTACACTCACATAGGCATGAAGATATGGTCACAAATGATCATGAATTCAAATGTATATTGAATGGAAATTAAGATTAACTTACTGGTAAATGTGTGTGCCTTGAGATCACACTCTGATATGGAAAGAAGCTCAGCTAATGAGTGTGTAAAACCCGTGACTAAATCATGTGTATATATAGTGATGATTGGAGCCAATATTTTGAATTTGAATCTTGCTCACCTAAAACCTCTTTTCCTAATTCTTAGTGATTAATTCTCAAATAACTCAAACATGAGTTCATGGCTTTTCTTTCCCTTCTCATCAAGTGGATTCAACCACTTTGATTCCTTCACTTTTACATCAAGTAAATACTCAAAGAGTTACAAGGGTGAGTTCATAAGTGAACTCTTCAAAGCTTTAGCATTTGTTTCAAGTTTCTATGACATTTGAAGACTCAAGCCAACACTTAGACTTTCCATGAACTTGTTCCAACAACATCCAGATATGGCAGGCAAGCTAATTGACACATATGGCTTGTTCTACTACAAAGAGATGTAATAGGTGGGTGGGCCTGGGAATGAAAATTTCTTAGTGGTATTCCCAGAACTCGATGGAGAACATCTCCTCAAATGTATGCTTGTAGCAAGCAGGTAAGTACTTGATGCACGCATGCTAGGCGTTAAACTGTGTTGATGGAGGTGGTTTGGCTCATATCATATACCAAATCATGATTCCCTTCAAAAAAACTCGGGGGCCAAAATATATGGAGCTTGGATTTTGTGAAAACTCTTGAACACTACCGTCATTAGCTCGAAAATCTTCATACACATCTTTGCAGCAATGTCTGGTACATTCTTTAATTGTGCAGACCAGTGGTGTATGGTTGAGATCATATATGCAATGGTGGGTGGCACTCTGGGTGGAGCAACATATAGATAGTTAACCCAATCAAAACACCCTTTATTGTTGTGGACTTTGATTGCAAATGCTTGCCAAGATCTATGACAGACAACACGACAATAACATGGGTTATATTTAATAGTGGCATGGTTGCCCATATGCGCATCATTTTAGGGTAGTCTATCAACAATCATGCATGCCAATCAGGTTGAAAAATAGCGCTTGCTTATGTCTCTTCCAATAGATCAGTTGGCTTGAATTGAGTAGCGAATGTTGGTTCTTTCCTTGTATGCCTCTTAATCTCTGCATTATAATCTACTAAAAATACAAAATATGGCATGTATTGCATCTTTGATGTGGTAATAAGCCGTTGATGGGATGATTTTTAAAAATAAGAGGACTTAAGAACTGTTTCTTCAAGATTAGAGAGCGAATAGATTTGTATGACTACTCTATCCTCATGGTTTTGGCCTATCTGCTCTACTCGCTTAAGCCAAACTGGTGCTTCTATTTCAAAGGTATCTTGGTCATTAGACTTGCAAGAATACATAGAACTACACAATACATAGAGAGCACAAACTTAGATTCCTAGGTTTAAAAAATGTGGTTGAACCTTGAGTTTGTGGCTCACTAGGCCATTATATGTTTTATTAAAGAACATATACAAAAGTGTTTGGCAGTCATTAATTTTGGCCTTTCACATGGACACTAATAGTAAGAATCTCCCAATTATGCCAATATGGCCAACGTGAACTATGGGAGAAGAAATAAAGAATGATAAAGGATACCTGAGTGAAAGTATAAAAACTATACCTCCCACCTAATGGGCATGTTACACTGTGTATAGTAATTGTGCAAGATCATGAATCAAGTAGCCCCCCATCAAGTGACAACAGCATTGAAAGTTATCATATGGTAGAGCCTTAGTCAAAGCATTTGCAACATTATCTTGAGTATGAACCTTCTTAATAATAATGCACTCCATGGTTAATAATTCTTGAATGAAGTGATACCTCACCTCAATGTGCTTGGTCTTTGCATGATAGACTAGATTCTTAGCCAAAGTTATGACACTCTAACTATCACAAAGCAAACGAGGTACATGCTAAGGTATACCCATATCACAAGCAAGACGAGAAAGCCACAATTCTAACTTACATGCCTCATTTTCTACAACATACTCTACTTCTATAGTTGAAACTATTAAAATTCTTGAAGATGAGATCTCCAAGACATAGCACCTCCAACAAAGTGAAAAATGTACCATGATGTAGACTTTTGATTGTCCAGACAACCAGCATACTTAGAGTCTGTGTAACCAATAATGGATGCTTCTCCTCTACCCCAAGTATAGATACTTGTCTTCAGTGCCACTCAGATATCTCAAAATCATCTTGATCTCTTCCCAACGCTTCTTGCCAAGATTAGAGATATATTTTCTCACAGTCCCCATTGCAAATGTAATGTCTGGCTAGCTACCATAGCATACATGAGACTACCAATGACAAATTGATAAGGAATTTTGTTCATGAATTCCTTTTCCTTAACTAATTTTGGGCAATCATCCTTGCTGAATTTCACATATGTGGCTAAAGGTGTACTCAATGCTTTGCCACCCTGCATATTGAATATGTGAAGTACTTTGGATATGTACTCACTTTGAGACAAGTATATGCATCAAGAATTTTGGTCATGAATTCCTTTCCCTTATCTAATTTGGGGCAATCATCCTTGCTATATTTCACATATGTAGCTAAAGGTGTACTCAATGTCTTGCCACCCTGCATATTGAACATGTGAAGTACTTTGGATATGTACTCACTTTGAGACAATTATATGCATCTCTTACTCCTATCATGAGTAATGTGCATGCCGAGAATATTTTTGGCATCCCCAAATCCTTCATATCAAATATCTCACTCAACTTCTTTTTTAGCAATGACAAATCATCAAAGGATCTCCCACCAGCCAACATATCATCAACATAATTATCAAGCATATCAAGACGCCATCTAAGCATCTCTTTGTGTGGAGACAATGATCCTCATTGCTTCGAGGGTAACCTTGGGACTTTATAAAATCATCAAACTTTTTGTATCATCATCTAGGGGGACTATTTAAGTCCATATAAGCTCTTATTTAGCTTACAAACTAGATTTTCTTTGCATGGAACTACATAACCATGCGGTTCTTCCATATAGATATCATATATAATATCTCCATGCAAGAAAGAATTTTTGACATCCATTTGGAGTAGCTCTAAGTCCTCCATTGCAATGAATCCAAGCAACATGCACATTGTAGTCATCTTGACTATAGGAGAGAAGATAGTCATCTTGACTACAGGAGAGAAGATTTCCTTGAAATTGACACCATGTTTCTCAAAACCCTATGCAAGTAGTCTGCTTTATACTTTGGAGAAGCACTATCCAATGTGAATTTGAATTTATATACCCATTTGCATGGTAAAACTTTCCTTCCCTTATGCAAAGGTACCAAATCCCAAGTACCATACTTGTGAATAGGATCAAATTCACTCTTCATGGCATGCTCACACTTGACATGATTCTTTGACTCCATAGATCTTTGTAGCAAGAAGGCTCATCAGCATTGTTAGCATAACAAAATCCAAACCTGGAACATATCTATCAGGTGGATGTGAGACACGTGCAAAACATGTTAATGGTTGCTGACCAAGAACATTTGTAGATTGATCTGGCTAGACATTCTCCTGAACATCCTATGCGTAGACTATAGGACCACATAGGATGATAACTACAGGACTAGTATCCTCAAACACCACTCTTCTCACTTCAACCTCCTTCATGGGTTGTTTATGCATTTTAGAATCATTGAAAATGAAATCACTGTTTCTGATCACTAACTGTCTTTCAAGATCATATAAGCGATATCCAAATCAGCTTTCTCGACCATATCCAAGAAAAATGCATTTCTTTGCTTATGATCCAACTTTTGTCTAAGATTCTTGGGTATACAAACATATGCCTCACACCAAAAACTTGAATATGATCATAATGGTGGCTTCCCTATCCATAAATCTTGTGCCACTTTTTAACCTTTGATAGTACTAGGTGAAAGGTTAATCACATGAACTACAATCAATATTGCTTCTGCATGAAAGCCTTGTGAAATGTTTTCACAATGAATCATAGAAACTTCTCTATCTTGAATGTTCTATTCATCCTCTCAGTTGTACCATTCTTTACTAGGATATAAGGAGTTGTAAAATCTCTATGAATTCCTGTAGACAATAGAGAAGGTTGAATTCATGTGAGGTATACTCACCTCCATTATTTGAACATAAAGCCTTGAGCTTCATTCCTTTTTCACTCTCAACTAAAGCAAGTCATTTTTTGAAAGTAGAGTATACCTCATCCTTCAATTTGATAGGATATACCCAAACTTTTCTAGTAGCATCATCTATGAAAGTGACAAAGTAAAGAGAACCACCTAATGACCTTGTGGGCATAGGACCACACACATCTATATGAATGAGATCTAAAGGCTGAATTGAAGAGTCAATGTACATCTTATGCACATTCCTAATTAGCTTTCCATATTGACAATGCTCACAAAATGAAAAATCATAGAAAGATAGCACATGTAAATAGTTAGAACAGGATGTTAGATATACTCAATAGTCCATCCTGAAGTGACCACAAATGATCCATGGTGCTCTTAGTTGTAAGGCTATTATGAGGAGAATTCATTCTGAGATGTCAAACATTTTTCGAACCCTAACTTCCAAGTTAGATAAGGTCTATGTGTGACCATTGATGATAATAGATGTTTTTGGTGAGCCTAGCCATTAGGTTAGGTAGGGCATAAACTTCTACGCCATTGGGTTGCCATTCAAGGTGAAAATAAAGGCCTTGTTGTGACATGCAATTTCCCCATAGAACCTTAATGGGGAGAGCGGAGAGGGGGGCTTTCCCCCTTCTATGGGGTTCAAGGGGCCTATCCCCCTGGCCCATAGGATCGAGATGATAGGACTTATGATCGTAGAGTCATTGTCAATTTGTATAATTTTCCAAATATTTGTCTCTCGACTATGTTTATCTATACTGATTCCCATTATAAACACTATATAAGCATGGCCCATATGTAGCTTTGCACAACATTGCTCACTAGTAGGCCCTTCATCTAGATTCTGTCTCGATCACCATCTAAGCTCCAAATTGGAATTACGCGAGTGGAAAACACCACCTTTGTAGTTGCATTACTCTTGGAAATTTGACAATTTTAGTTCTCTATCTCTCCATCTGCATCTCTCTTCGTCTGCATTTTTTTCAACTTTGTCCACTGGTCTATTATGTTGTGCTATTATTTCTTACATGGTATAAGAGCTTAGGAGGATTTGAGTGGTGCAAAAGCAGAAGTGCTAAGGTTGTAGAGGATTCAAAAACAAAAGAAAGAAGATGTCAAGAAATGCATCATAATCTATGACTGAGAATCAAGGTGGTTCATCAATAGGAGTAGGTGGAGCACAAGCAAGAGAAGCAATGATGCCAGTCATCCCATCGTTGTAGATACAACCATCAGCCTTCTAGGCCAAGTGGGTGCGAATAGAAAACATCAACCTTGAGGCCCTAACACCACTATAGTGTAACTACAAATACTACTCACAAATCTAACTATCAAGACCACACTCCTAAGAGAGAGCATGTATCCACCCATATATATACCTCTAGGCCAAGGGGGTGCATTTCCTTGGGTTTTGCCTCACATGCCTTCTAAATCAAACGAGGATTCTTCTCCCACATACACACAAGGTGGCTCCTAGAGAAGCTTCTCCCAAGACTAAGGTTTCCATACCTTAGGATAAATCAAATTTAAGGTTCCAACCATTCGATTGGGAGCTCATATGAATAAATACCCTAAGGGTTAAAACCAATGGTTTGACCCAAAGGTTCAAGCATGTTCCAAGGGTAAATCAAGGGCTACATCAAGGCAAATATACTTCATGTTTTGACCTTTCGAATCCATATATTTTAGCCTTCTGAACCCATGAATTATACAACAATTTTCATCTCTCAACAAAAGTATGCAAGATAGATTTTGAAGGCATTCAACATGGAAAATTGCAAAGAGATTTCTACACATATGGAGGTCAACACAAAATTATTTATTTAAGATACTTCACCTCCAATGGATATTGGAAGATACAAGAAATTAGTTGGAAATCTCATCTACTTGTGCAATAGCATACCAGATATCTCGTATGTTGTTTGAGTAGTAGGCAGGTTCTCTAATAAGCCTTGCAAACCTCATTGTAAGGCAAGAATGCAGAAAGGAACCAATGATTATGGTATTCTTTATGAAGAAGGATCTTCTCTCCTTGGATACTACAATTCAGAAAGGGTAAGAGATATTGGTACCAAAAAATCAGTTTCTTGATATTGCTTTCCTTTAGGATCTGGGATTTTCTCTTGGATCAATAAGAAGCAAATGATTGTAGCATTATCTTGTACTAAGGTTGAGTACAAAGGAGCATGTGTTGCACCATGTGAATCAGTATGGTGAGTAGGATCATATGGCACATAGGAATACAGGGACAAGAGGCAATAGGGTTGATATGTGATAACCAAAGTTGGATGACCATCACCAAGAATCATGTTTTCTATGCATGTACCAAGCACATAGAAATTCAATATCACTATGTACTCAATACTCCATCCTCAAGTGACCACAAATGATCCATGGTGCTCTAAGTTGTAAGACCCTCATTATGAGGAGAAGCCATTGTGAGAAATTGGACATTTGTGGAACCCTAACTTCCAAGTTAGATGAGTTCTATGTGTGATAATTGATGGTGATAGATGATCCTTGTGAACCTAGCCATTAGGTTAGGTAAGGGGGAGTGCAGAGAGGGGCTTGTCCCCCTCCTACAGGGTGTGGGGGGCCTATCCCTCTGGCCCATAGGGTTGAGGTGGTAGAACTTCCGATCATGGAGATATTGTCGAATTGTATATTTTTCCAATTATTTGTTTCTCCTAACTATGTTTATCTATCCCTACTCCCACTATAAAATCTATATAAGCATAGCCAAATTGTAGCTTAACACAACATTGTGCACTAGTAATCCCTTCATCTAGAGTCTATCTAGATCACCATCTAAGCCCCACATTGGGAGCGCACAGGTGGATGGCACCATCTTTGCAGCTACATTACTCTTGGCAATTAGAGAATTTGAGTTCTTTATCTCTCATTCTGCATCAACATCATCATGAGATACATTTTGCATAGCTATTAGAAATAGTGCACTTGGTGGTAAACTAGTGTATGATGACATATGTGGAGCACTCTTGAGTGAGGATATCCAGAGAAAGTCTATGGTTGAAACTCCAATTGGAGATGCATATAACGTTCGTGATTCTTACAAAGGAAAGAAATAGCAATGTGGCAAGAATAAGAACAAAGAAAAGAATGGTCAATATAATAAGAGTAGAAGTAAATCAAGGAAGAGGGATACCGAGTAACATTATTGTCATAAGAAATGACATATGAAGAAAGACTGCTATGCATTAAAGAATGCTAAAAGTAAAGGGCAAAATGTTGATGGGCATGTTAAACAATTACCTACACCATCTACTTCAACTTTGAAGATAGACAAAATTAATGCTATTCTTGATGTTGTTGATGTGTTGAAACTTGATAGTACTATGCCCATTGAGGGTGTTATGGTTGATTCTCTTTCCCACACGTGAATGCTAGATTTTGGTGTTGCTTTCCATGTGATACCACAAAGAAAATGATTTTGTACTTACGCAGCAAAGTCTCTTGGTACTGTGAGACTTGATGACTATTATGAGTGTGATGTTGTTGGGATTGGAGAAGTGGTTGTGCAATTCATTGATGGTTCAAAATTCACTATGCATAATGTATGCCATGTACCTCAATTATCATGCAATTTTATGTCAATTGGTCATTTGATAACCTTGGTTACAAAGTGGTTTTTTGTGCTCAAACCTTTCGCATATCAAAGGGTAATATGATTATTGCAAAAGGAAGAGAAGTTGGCTCACTTTATCCTTTATTTGTATCACAAAAAGAAAACTTGTTAATTGTTACTTAATGACTTATGGCTTGTATTTGACATGGCTATTTGGGCCACACATCTCATAGTGGAATGGAAAATCTTTCTCATGTAAGAAACAATAGCACAATGGAATAGACCACATATAGAGTTGAGAAAAACACAGACAAAGAGCAACAAGACTGTTTTCATTCCATTATCCATCCCCATTTTTTGAGCCTACAACTGAGAAAGTATAGCATCAAACTCATTTAGATGAATAACAATACTATATGTGTCCTTCATGCGAAGTTCATATAACTTTCTCATCAAATAAACTTTATTTGATGTTGTTTCTTTTTCATTTGTATTGCATAACTTCTTCCAAAGCTCCTATGCACTTTCACAATCCAATATTGTAAAGTAAACATTATTTTTCAGGTGTGATTGAATGGTAGAACTAGTTATTTCATCAAACTCATCCTAATCATCATCATCCATGTTAGTAGACTTCTTTCAGATTCAATTTATTGCCTTCCACTACATCCTGTGAATCAACACATCTTTAATCTGATTGTTCCATAGAGCAAAGTTTATGCCATCAAGTTTTTGGATCAAAAAATGGTCTTTGTGTTAACGACATGATTGCTCCTACATCATCTACATTTTGTATCCACATGAGTGCATCTCCATTTTGTATATAGGAGGCACTCCATTTCTAGTTTTTTTCCATTTTATATTCTATTTCCTTAGTATTTGGGTACCATTCCATTTGCTTCTACCATTATAATCATTCTCCTTTCAAGGGAATCATCCCACATGAGATGTACTTTGGAGACCCCTCCCAAATCTATATAAGGAGGGCCTCTCCCCCCAATTGTTCTTGGTTAGAAGCTTGAGGAGCCTACTCCATGCTCTTGGCAAGCTCATTTCTAATCCATTTGAGTTTGCCCATTTCTTTGTCTACTCACTTTGAGTCTCTCACACCCTTTCTTTTGTGAATACACTCTTCTTTTAATTTTGCTTCCATATGTGTACTCTCTACATGGTGTCAAAGTGCTAGGTGGAGGTCTTGATGGTGTGTTTGGTGGTTATTTTGGTGGTGGTGGTGGTGCTTGAGTTTGGTGGTCTTGCTCTCCACCCATTTGGAGAAGCTTTTTGCCCTTAGTTTACACTCTTTTGGGTCTCATTTTGCCCATTTGCCCACCCTCCCACCCTCTCTTTCATTCATTTTCCCACCCTCCCACCCTTGTTCCTCTTGTTTGATGGTGCATTTCAACCATTTATAATTCTTATAAGCACTCTTTCACATTCAAATTAGTGGTCATTTTGAAGAAGTTGATAGTTCATCTCAAGTTGTTGATAGTGCTTATAGACACTTTTTGGCTTGATTTATCATGTTATCCTCTTCTTACAAGTGTTGCAAAATCCCTTGTGAAATTTGGTTGCTGAGTAATTTGATGAACATACTTTATGAGTTCGTACTTGTAATAACTCATGGTATTATTGTGCAAATAGTGTAATTGTTTTGCCCCTAATGTAAACCAATCTAGCCATATAATCTGCATTCATTCGGGCATCCATGAGTCCAAAGATCATTTGAGATGAAGATGCACCTCAATCGTCAGTGCACACCTTGCTTGACTTGACACAATTGCCTAGACTTTAGCCCTACAGTGCTCAGCACATCAACACATTAGTTCTAATTTGTGATTGACATAGTCAAGGACAAGGTGAAGAAAAAGACAACTGCATGTTGGCAGGCCTGGAGGCGAAGAAGGAGGCAAACTTAGCGATTCCGTTGAAAATGCCTTGTTCGAAAACCTGAAGAGTATCGTAGGCACTGTAGCACTCACAGCTGTGGAAGAAAAATTATGTGAGCATAACTACAGAAGATCTAGTTTCAGCTTAGTAAATGTTCAACTATGTGGGCTCTACAACACTCCACTATCAACTATCTCTCACCAAAAGTGACACTCTCATTGGTAGAAGCGAGCGCTTTCTCTCAAACCTTCAGCACGTTGAGAGAGAAGAGCTAGAGAAAGTGCACCACAATCTCTCTATCATCCAAGATCATTGAATATCCCACTTTCTCTTTGTGGCCTATCAATTTCTCCCAAAGCTGAAGTTGGCCTGTGCAAATCACTTGACCAACACATGTGCTTCCATAGAGAATGAAGAGCTTCTGACAACTTCGTTGCGAGAAATATGGTAGAACCTAAGGACATATGCCCATCGTGTAGCAATGAAGCGGGGAATACTTCAGCATCTCACTAGCATTGCGTAATAGAATAGTGTTGTATGAGGCGATAGTGAATGGAAGGGAAGAAGCACAACAATCTATTTTGTGCGCCATCTCTCTGAGCATAGAGAGAGAGAGAGAAAAAAAAAAGAGAGATAGAGAATGTTGCTCTCTTATTAGTAGATTGAACCTCTGCCTACTTGCATCTCTTGTGGATCATGTAACATCATTATATCTCAAGCTTGTTCAGTCCCACCAACAAATACATTTGATCTCCTCAGAGCAAAGAGCACCACACGATAGCGTGAGATTGGTGGATGTTGGTATCATTTGTGATGTCAGAATAAAAGATCATCTCTCCATCATGTGGAACTCAGCAAATTTAGCAGAACATGGCATTCCAGCCACCAGTAGATTCCTAGTCTATGCCATCAACTACCAATGCATTCGATGACTTTTGTTTCTTACATTGGATGGTGCTTGCTAATAAGAGGCTGACAGCACATTCAAGTTAACCTGCATGGTCACATGGTATTTTGTCTTTGTCACAAGTTTAGGCCCCATTTCCTGGAGTTATCTATGATTCATTTGGTGTGAGATACATGAAAACATGGTTGTATCTCCTAGAAATACATAATTTGGTCAGCTTTATAATAAGTGCAAAAAATATACACTTTGTATTGTTCCATGGGTTTCAGCCCTTACTTTGTAGAACTCCATTTGGCAAGAGTTACTTTGTAATTTTTCCAAGGGTTCAGCCCATTCTCCCAATGGTTTGCACTATCATCTTGGCGCACACTTTGGCACTAAGTGCCCCAACATTGTACACTCAAAACATAAGAAGAAGATAGTGTTCGTGTGTGCATTTGTGGGTTGGAGGCTAATCTAAGCCCACCCACAAGTTCTCTCAAAGATTCTAAGCCCACTCTAAGGCTCAATTGGTGTGGAACAAGCTAATCTAAGCCCCCCTCTCACATCGACTTGTCTCATTTCTCCAAAGTTTCCAACATGTAGGGCTATTCCAATTCCCCATCTCCCCCTAAGGATTTCTAGTGTGGTGCCAACCCTTTCAATTTCTTTCCAAAGTTTGCGATTATTTCAAGTAATTTCTTAGAACACAGGTGTCTTTGAAAGTGCTTTTAAACACTTGACACTTACTCTTGCAAAGCACAAACTCACTTCTTTACAAGTTCAAGTTCACTCAAACTTTGTAATGTCAAAGAGTGAAGCTAGCACCTCATTTATGGCCAATTTTTTACCTTCCTTCACATCCATATTCATGCCCAAGGATGAAAAATCAAATGGGCAAAACTATAATCTTTGGAAAGATGTAATGAGAGCATATCTGTATACCAATCTCCTTCACGATGTAGTAGACGGGTTTGGAGTTGAACCCAATAAGGCCAACAACCTAGAATCTTGGCATGTCTGGAATGTTAAAGATAAAAGGGCATTAGAACAACTTCTACTATTCTGTGATGAATTGACCAAAGGGCACACCACGGCATGTAAAACATCCAAAGAAGCTTGGGACACTTTACCGACCTTATACGAAGATAAAACACCCTTGAGGATCTATGCTTTAGAAGTAGAATTCCATAATCTAGCTATTCGGCCGCAAGTTACAATCACAATAGTCATAGCTTAGTTTGAAGACTATCAATGCAAGTTAGCACTTTGTGGTCGGCAAATTTTCACTGAACATATGGCCATCAGGCTACTTAACAAACTACCTAGGTCATATGAGACCTTTGTAATGACCTTGTACAATCGAGGGTAAGTTCTAACTTGGGAAGAAGTCCATCGTCTTCTGCTCCTTCATGACTCACACGCTAAGTCGACCTCCTCCCAAGAGACTGCAATGAAGGCCAAAGGGCCTTTTAACAAAGGAAAAAATGCTAGTCATCATATGAGCAATGGACCCAAGCCAGGATCGACTACTTCCTCCAAGAAATATAGTTGTAACTTCTGTGGAAAAACGGGTCATTTAGAGAAATTTTGCTATAAGAAGAAACAGACCTTGAAGGCTTCTAGTTCCATGCACTCATCCAAATCTTCACAACACAAGTCACATTGCTCTAGTGAAGAACTCTTTATCTCTAATGAGGAAAAAGCTCTAGTTACATCTAGCTCCCCTCATGAATGAATCGTTGACAATGGAGGGACCTCACACATGTGTAAAGATAAAGATTCTTTTCAAGAACTTGAAGAGCACACAAGTGAAGTGTACCTTGGAAATAAAAAAAGTCTATCTATTGAAGGAAAAGACAAATTACAGATCACCAATGCTCAAGCGGAATGCAAATCACTTTCAAATGTGTTATTTGTTCCCAATTTATGCATGAACTTGCTATCAATAAAATCAATTACCAATCATAAAAAATAGGTGTTGTTTGATAATACCTCTGTCAAAGTCATTGACCCTCATATGAAATACATAATCACCCAAGGAGTTGAAGAGAAGGGCTTATATAAATTATCTTGTTTTCTATCCAACAAATCACTATCTAGTTTGTGGCACCAAAAATATGGCCACACCTCCTATTTACCAAGAATTTCTTCATCACATATAGTGAAAGGATTACCCAAGCTTGGGCAACTCAATGATGTCTGCCAGGCTTGCGCCCAAGGTAAGCAACATAGGGCTCCGGTTCCAAAGGAAGCATCAACAAGAGCTAGGAACCCTTTAGCCCTTATCCACATGGACCTTTGTGGACCCATGAACGCCCCATCTCTTAGTGGATCACTCTACTTCTTTCTTTTAGTAGATGACCACTCTGGATACATTTGGGTGTATTTCGTGAATGGATCACCCAAGTGGAGAATGAAGCTTCCAAGTCTGTTAAGACTATCCAATCAGATGGAGGTGGTGAATTCATAAATCAGGGCTTTGACAACTTCCTCAAACAAAAAGGGATAAAAACATAGTTTCTCAACCTCACACTCCATCCCAGAATGGAGTAGATGAGAGAAATAATCGAAGCATGATGGAAAGGGCGAGAACTATGCTTCGTAACAAAGACTTACCCTACAAGTTTTGGGTAGAAGCAGTGTATACTATTGTTCACATACTTAATTGAGGCTTCACCAGTGCATTACACAACAAGACACCATTTGAAGCATACTATGGAAGAAAGCCTAATGTGCATTACTTTCGAGTATTTGGCAGTGAAGCATTTGTCCACGTGCCAAAAGAAGATCGCAATTAGTTGCAATCCAAGTCTAAGAAGCACATCTTCATAGGGTATAGTGAGCAATCAAAAGCGTATCACTTATATGATCTTGAAAACCACTCCATCACAATATTTTTTAAGGATGTAATATTCAATGAAGCCTCCACATACTACAGCAAGGATCCAACAATAAATATTAGTCCACCCATCTACATGACAGAGGGGGACTCAGTCTTTTACAAACCAAATGCAGAAGCATGTACTTCAAGTCAACCGAGAAGATCTCAAAGACTTATTGACAAGAGACAACGAGAACAAAGTCATTATGTAAATTATGCCTTGATGCATCAGATTCAACAAATCCCAAAACCTTCTAACTACAAAGAAACTCAAGGAAAACCTGAGTGGGAAGAAGCTATGCAAGTGGAAATGGATGCAATAGAGAAGAACAAGACTTGGACTCTTGTTCCTAAACCCACAAATCATTAAGTTATAGGAGTCAAGTGGCTCAACAAAGTCAAATACAAATCAAATAGGACATTAGATAAGTACAAAGAAAGGTTGGTAGCTAAGGGATACAAGCAACAACATGGCATTGACTATGAAGAAAGATTTGCTCCTATTGCAAGATTCGCAACCATAAGAATCATCTTAGCACTAAGTGCTCACTTTAAGTGGCCCATAGATCCAAGGAAAGGAAGACCAAGTATACAAACTTCACAAAGCACTTTATGGACTCAAGCAAGCTCCAGGGCCTGGTATGAAAAGATTCACAAGTTCTTTGAAGCTAAAGAATTTCATAGAAGCAATGTTGATGCTAACCTCTACATCTATCAGAACGAGTCCTTAGTGGCCATCATCATCCTCTATGTAGATGATTTGATCTTGATAGGATCAGATGAAGAACGCATCCAATTCATCATCACACAGCTTCACCTTGAGTATTCTATGATAGATCTTTGCCTACTTCACTACTTCTTTGGTATGTAAGTTTGGAAAACCAAAGAAGGCATATTCCTATCACAAAATAAGTACTGCTTTGATCTACTTTTCAAGTATAACATGGACCATTGTCGATCATTTTCTATGCCACTTGATCCCAACATCAAGCTCACAATGGAGGATACATCATCACTTGTAGAAGTGCATACCTATAGAGAGCTTGTTGGCTCTCTACTTTACCTAGCAAACACTAGACCAGATATTGCATATGCAATTGGTATACTCCCTCAATTTTCCATCAGACCCATTGGGATGCTACTCAAAGACTACTTCGATACCTTGCCCTCATGTGACATCATGGTCTTTGGTACAGAGGGGCATCAAACTCGTTGGATATTCAGATTCAGATTGGGCTAGTGATCCTGATTCTCGACGGTCCACTTCTGGGTACATATTCTTGCTTGGTTTAGGACCTATCTCTTGGGCAATTAAGAACTAGCCTACCATTGCTCTGTCATCCACTGAGGCCGAGCTTCGCAGCATGTGAGTCCATCTTGCTTCCTCAATTATTATCTGACATTGGTGTTTTGCAAGTTACTCTGACATGCATCCGCATGAATAGCCAGTCAATCTTGGCCATTGCCAAGAATACAGTGCTCCATGCTCGGACAAAACATATCGAAATCCAATACCATTTCATCTTAGAGAAGCTCGTCTCTCAAGATAGTACTCTGGAGCAATGTACCTCTCAAGAGAACCTGGCGGACATGTTCACAAAGGCTCTACCTCCAGTTCCACTCTAGTGCATGGTGGACCTCTGCAGCATTCAGATGCTCCAAAATGGAGCTACAAAGGGGGTGTTGACGACATGATTGCTCCTACATCATCTACTTTTGTATCCGCATGAGTGCATCTCCATTTTGTATCTAGGATGCACTCCATTTCTAGTTTATTTCCATTTTATATTTTATTTCCTTTGTATTTGGGTACCTTGCCATTTGCTTCTACCATTGTATTCATTCTCCTTTCAGGGGAATTGTCCCACATGATATGTACTTTGGTGAGCCCCTCCCAAATCTATATAAGGAGGGCCTCTCCCCCCATTTGTACTTGGTTAGAATCTTGAGGAGCCTACTCCATGCTCTTGGCAAGCTTATTTCTAATCCATGTGTCTTGGTCTACTCACTTTGAGTTTCACACACTCTTTCTTTTGTGATTACACTCTTCTTTTCATTTTGCTTCCTCGCGTGTACTCTCTACACTTTGTCCTACAACTTATAGCTCCTCTTGGGAACACTGACACGAGACCCTAATCCACTAGATGTGCCTGAGATCTCTAATATCGTGTTGATAGAGAACTAACTAGAATGATAATGGAGCTACAATAGTCCAAATAACACTAAGGTTCAAAAGCATATGATCAAGTGTAAGATTCTGGGAAATTTTTTGGAAGAGTCTCCCAGAAAAATGGATCAATGAACAACAATGGCCAACCAAAAGGATTATGTGAGAATGTATATGATCACACTAATAATTGTGTTGAGTAAAATCAGCCACTATATAGTTTAAAAACTAAAATCTAGAAATTTTTTTCCAAATTCTCCTTTGCAAAATGAGCATATGACCAATGTCAAAAAATCATAAAACTACAAGTATTGACATGTAAACCTACATCGTTAGTCACCGAATCCATTGCATATAACCACTTAATCAAAAGAAGCCAACTAGGCTTATCAAGCATCTATGAACAACTAGCACACATCTCTTATGGTAAGCTGGGGTAAGTCTTCCACCTACATCATTGAAGAGATCCCGACATCTGTGTGTCTCCTAGTTAAGAAAATTGCATAAACTTGTAGTGGTTTCTCCCACCACAACTCAAAGCCTTCCAATAAACGTATAAGAAGACTCGAGAGCTGAAAATCGAGCAATAAATCTGAATGTACACTACTAAGGAGACACATACCCAAGTGTTGCTAGCTCCAAATTTTATCTTTGGATCAATCTCTCCACGTGTGTATTTGAAACTATCTCATAACTATAAAATTAGCTTCTAAATTTCCCCAATTTTCCACGCAAATAAACTCTCAAAAAATAGATGCAGAGAGCCCAAGAAGACATTTTGAAGGCTCCAAAATGATGTTAACCTTAAGCAACTTGACTCCTATAATTACCAAGAAACTAGGGGTTAGTGGTAGGAATTCTTGAAATAGTCACAATATCTAAGAGATAAATTACGACATGGTCCTATTTTCAAAATTTTAGATCTCTCTGAAACTTTGAAATATAATTGTTCTCCAATCTAAAAGGAAATATCTTGCCTCTTACGGTCTCTATACATTTTAGCACATCTTATGCTATCCTCAAGTTTTCTTTAGCTACTTTCAGCTTCAAGAGTCCAAGAAATCTTTGGCTGCTTGAGCTTTCTCATTTTGCTATCCAAATGCATATGGGCCACAATATCTTAGAGATAGTTTAGGACACTGTGCTAGTTTCAATTTTTTTGATCTCTCTAGAACTTTAAAATATACTTGTTCTCAAATATATCTTGCCTCTTATAGTCACTATATCCTTTAGCACATCTTATGCTTTCGTCAGGTTTTCTTTAGCTACTTTCAGCTTCAAATGTCCAAGAAATCTCTAGCCACTTGGGATTTCTCATTTTGCGATCCAAGTTTATATGGGGCTCTTGTCTGGAACCCATGCATTAACATGAAGGGACTATATTTAGTTGCCTAATGCTTTGCATTGTTGTAAGCAAACTCAACTAAAGGCATGTAGTCTTCCCAATCAGATTTATTTAAAGATATATAAGCTTGTAACATATCTTCAAGTATTGGATCGGACCTTTTTGTTTGCCCACCTATCTGTGGATGTTCCATTGTGCATGCTCATATTTAACTTTGTTTCTAACCTATTAAAAATAGATCTCTAGAAATGGCTACTAAATTTTTTATCTTTCTTTGACACTATGTCTTGTGGTAGACCATAGATTTGGTAGAGATATTCCACAAACATCTTAGCTAATTCTAGAGTTTTTTAGGTAGGAATGAAATGAGCCATTTTGTTCAAACTATCATTGTAACCCAAACTACATCATATCCTCTATTGAAATGAAGAGATCTTCACTCGAACTATGAGGCCAATGTGTAAAAGACTTAGCTTCATTCTTGGATGTAGGTCCTTTAGAGTTGTTCCTGATCTTGTAACATACAAAGGATATGAGAGCTCATATGGATTGGAATATGCTAATCTCATGTACACTGCCCCTAGGGCCCTAGTTCTAAACAGACCCACAACAAGACCCCCTGTACCTAGAGGACCATGCTATAGATGTGGTGGAGATCATTTCATTAGGGTGTGTACTAGTTTGCCTTAAAACCCACCACCCCCACGTGTCAGGGAAGGATATTGTAATGATTGTGGCAAAGAACACTTGTTCAGAGATTGCCCTAAGAACCCTAATAAGGTTTGAACCACTACACACATTAATGTCATCGAAGTGATCGAGTCCTTTGAAGTGACAACGAATACATCGTGCCTCTAAAAGCCATTACATGAGCCAAGACTAAGGAAATCTTAGAGAGAGAAGTAACGAATAAACCCAAGATTGAGGAGGAGCTAGAGATTGGAACCCAAGTTGTGGAGGAGTCAAAAGAACCTGAGGATACCTCCAAACTTAAGAAGCCTCAAAGATGGAAGGCAAGGCGAGAGAAAATGAAAAGCAAATGGATTAAAAAAAGAGAGGAAGAGAAAGAACATACACTAAAAGAAATTGAGCTTAGAGAAAGCCATTCAACAAACAAGAGAGCAATATGGTGATGAGAAAGCACACTGAGGAATAGATAAGATCAATTCTAGTAGATCCCATGCCTGAAGATCTAAACATGTGGTTAAAACCTTATCAATATAGGATAGAGACTAGACCAAGTCTAGAGCAACATGAAAGAATCTACCCAAGAGGAGACCTTGAGAAATAAAGACTAGAAATATGTAAGAAATTAATCAAGATTGCTCATACCATGCTAGAAAAATCTATACCAACCATCCCTGACAATAGAATTTCTGAAGCACAATTTCAGGGATGTGTAGAATCCTTCAATTCCCAACCAAAGAAGGGTACGCAAGATGAGGAGTTGAAAGAAAAAATAAGTAATGAGAATGAAGAATGGACATCTTTACTCACTGAAGTAGAGGCTAACTGGCCACATGAACTTTGGGCTAGAGTCCAGGATGATGGAGAGTGTTGATCTCCAAAAGAACAAGCTATCCTTGATGTTAGAGCACCTCTATATCAAGAACAACTCAAAACCTCAACCAATTTTGGAAGACCAATGTCAAATCATCAAGATTTTATCTAACTGTGAAGAAAGTCATTAAATTTGTTGCACTTAACTCATTCATTGGTTGACCAAATGTGTAAAGTTTCTAATGAAACTTTTACAAAATGTCACTGAAGGTTGCGCACCTTCTCCAAGTTAAAACTTCTCAAAAGGTTTAGTAAATCTTGAGATTTACTCCAAACAATTCACCTATGTCTAAAATTGTACTTCTCTATAGTCAACTTTGACACTTGCAACTTCTTTCAACTTAAAGAATGAGTGCTTGCTTGCTCAAAACTTTACACTGTGGAAGGAGAACTCACTGAAACATTACCATCAAATTTGCACCTGTTGCACTCTTCTCTTCTTCACATTTACACATGTAAATGTTCATACTCTCAATTCTCCAAACCTGATCACAATTAGGATCTTAAAATTTGTACAGGGGTCACTCAACTATAGACTTAGACTTGTACAAAAGCATTTCACAAAAGGATAAACACAAAAGCAGCACTTAGCAAAATATCGGGTGCAACTTTTTCTTCTATTCAAGAAAACATTACATCTATTTTATGAGAGATATTCTCTTCATTCTAAAAGTGTCTAATTACACTTACAACTTGTCATTCATTATCTTTTCTATATATGCCACGACTTTTTACTTGTATATATAGACATATATGTCCTAACTCTTAACCATAACAAAGGTATAAGTGAGTTAATTACAAGTCTAGTGTACATGTATATACAAGACTTCACTCTCTAATCATGCACTAACTTCAAGCTTCATATATTTGTCTTTGCTTTATCTGTTGACTTCAAACCTTTGTTTAAAACATCAATTGATGGTTGTCATGCACCAACAGCTCCCCCTCAATCATCAATTGAGATTTTCTCCATCTTCTTTATACTTGCCATGTCTTTGAATCTTTGTAGCTTTGGTCCATCCAAGCTTTTGGTTAACATGTCTGCAATCTTATCTTTTGTTGAAGTATGTATGACTTCAATCGCCTTATCAATCACCTTCTCTCTCAAGAAGTGATATTGAATATCAATGTGTTTAGTCCTGGCATGAAAAATAGGGTTAACAGCTAGATACAATGAACTCATATTATCTCCATGAATAGTGGGTGCACTCTGAATAATATCAAAACTCTTCATGAGAGTCTTCAACCATATGACCTCCTTTGCAGCTTCAACCATTCCTTATACTCTACTTCTATAGATGACAAAGTAATTGTGTGTTGCTTCTTAGAACAGCAAAAGATTAGCTTATCTCCCACATAACATAAGTATCCATAGGTTGATCTCCTATCATTAAGACTACCTACCCAATCTATATCACTATATATCTTGATGTTTGTATATGATGTGAAACCATAATACAAACCGTCCTTGAGTGTATGCTTAATGTATCTTAGCACCCTTTATCTTGCAACCCAATGTTCTTTCCTTGGACAATGCATGAATTGAGACAACACTCCAACTGCATATGACAAATCAGGCCTAGTTAATGTAGCATAGATTAATGTACCAACCAAACTTTGATATAGCTTCATATCCTTGAATTCTTCTCCTCCATATTTGCTCAATTTTTTATTCACCTCCATTGGAGTAGGTGTTATCCTGAAATCTTCCACTTTAAACTTGATTAGCAAGTTCTTCAAATACCTTTCTTGAGTTACATATACTCCATGTTGGTTATATGAAATATCCATGCCCAAGAAATATTACAAATCTCCCAAGTCATTGATCTTGAATTCTTTCTCCAGTTGCTTCTTAAGACCTTGTATGCCCTTCTCATCTGTATCTGTAAGAATTATGTCATCAACATATATGCACATGTAAATGAGCCCATCATCACTTGCTTTAACAAGCAAGCTACTATCTACTTTAGACACTTGGAAACCAAGCTCCTTCAAGGACTTCACAAGCCTATAATTCCATGCCCTTGGGGCCTGCTTCAAACCATACAAAGCTCTCTTGAGCTTACATACATATTTTGGATACCTTTTATCCTTGAACCCTTCTAGTTGCTCCATGAAAACATCATCTGAAATGTAACCATTTAGAAAAGCATTCTTCATATCTAATTGACATATCTTCCAACCTTTACATGCAACAATAGCTATGAGAGTCCTTATAGTTTTCATCTTTGCCACAAGACTATAAGTTTCATCATAATCTATACCATATGTCCGAGCATACCCTTTCACAACAAGTCTAGCTTTATATCTAGACACACTTCCATCTGCATACCTCTTTGTCTTGTAGACCCATTTGCATCCAATGATCTTCTGACTATTTGGTTTGGGAACCAAATCCCATGTTTCATTCTCCATTAAAGCATTATACTCTTCCTGCATAGCTTTCTCCCAATTTTCCTTACCTTTTGCCTCTTCATGTTTAAAAGGTTCTTCTTCTGCTGCTTTCACCATATAAGCATAATCTTTAGTGGTCAAAAATGAAGTATCATAGCTATACCCTTTAGGTTGCCATTTGTGACTTGATGACCTTCTAAGTTCTCCACTTCTTGAAGTTTCTGGTTCATCGCATTTTGGGTCAAATCTTGGCACTTCTTCAACTTCAACTTGTGCCTCATTGTTCTATTCTTCATCAAGTATTTGAACCTTTGATTTATCTTTCTTCTGATTCAGAACTTCTTCATCACCTGCATGAATATTAATTGTACCTGCGTACCAAGTACCTTGCTCATCAAATGTAACATCCTTTGACACAAGGAATTGCTTTGTGGATGGACTCCACAACCTATAACCCATCTGCTTATCATCATAACCAATGAACACATACTTTTTAGCTTTAGGTTCCAATTTATGCCTCAACTAAGATGGCACATATGCATAAGCCAAACATCCAAACACTTTGCAATGATCTAAGGTAGGTCTCTTATCCCACCAAGCTTCATATGGTGTTATACCCTACAAAGCTTTACATGGTAACCTATTAACCAAGTATGTGGCTGTATTTACAGCTTTAGGCCACAAATAATTAGGACAATTTTTCTCCTTCATCATTGACCTTGCAAACTCAACAAGAGTTCTATTCCTCCTTTCTGCTACACCATTTTGTTGAGGAGAGTACCTGCAAGTAACTTCCCTTTTTATACCTGCATTCCACAAGTAATCACTGAACTCAGTAGAGAAATACTATGCCCCTCCATCGGACCTTAGTCTCTTTGACTTTTGCCCTATGATTCTCTCTACATATACATGATAATGTTTAAATGTATTGAATACCTCTTATTTATCTTTGATCACATATATGGTGATCCACCTTGTAGCATCATCAACATAAATCACATAATATCTTGAACCATTAATGCTAAAGTCCTTTGATGGTCCCCACACATCTGTGTGAACCAATTCAAGCTTTTCTGAATACATGAAACCATGCTTAGTATATGATTGCTTATGAACCTCACCTAATTGACATGACTCACATCTGTATGTCATGTGTTGGCCTGCAACATTAGGTAATCCAAGCACTGAACCATTGGTAATCATATACTTAATACCTCTTTCATTGAAATGTCCAAGCCTTTTATGCCAAAGATCTAACTCAAAGATCTTATGTCCTCCATAAGTGAACAAGGCATGAACAATATTGCCTTGAATCTTCAATGTGAATAGCCTTCCTTCTTTCTTCCCTGAAACAATTTGTTTATACCCATTGCTAGGGTCTTCCACAAAAACTCCATCATTAGTGAACCTTACTTCATAACCTTTCTCAACAATTTGCCCTACAATTATCAGATTCTTTGGAATTTTAGGAACATACAAAACCCTACTCAGAAGAGTGCTTCCATCCTTGGCCTTTACTAATCCAATAGACTTCACATTATGCTTTGTATTATCACATGTTTGAACCACATGATTGCTCACCTTATTCTCCAAATCAGTCATCAAAGCTATGTTACCACTCAGTTGATTGATACACCCTGAGTCTATGTAGAAAACTCTTTGATCCTCACTTTGTCTTTCACAAGTTGCATTCATAATTAAGGTTGACTCCTCCTTCTGATCTGAAGCATAATTGTAGTAGGTATTGTTGTTGGATTGACTTTGGAAACCTTTACCTGCATTTCTTCCAAAGTAACATCTACTACTTCTACCTCTAAAGTTACCTCTCTGATTTCTATTACCTCTTCCTCTTGAGTTAAAATTCTGATTGTATCCTCCACCATTCTGATTATTATGCCAACATTCATGAGCTAAGAGATTAGTCTTAACACAAATCCAACAAGCTTTGACTCCATCTTTAATGCTTCTACCTCCACCTCTTCCTTTTCCACCACCTCTTCCTCTTAGGAAGTTAACTTGGCTAGTTGTACCTTCTTCTTCATTCAATTGTTGCTTGCCTTTGTTAAACTTCTTCTTGTCTTTTGAATACATTGCTTGACTTGTACCCTTATCAACATCACCTTTGACATCCTGCTCAATGGTTAGTATATGTCCTAGCAACTGATTCAAATCAAGAGTGAAACGATCTAGTGACAATTCAATAGACAAAATGAATGGCTTCCATTTCTCATCTCCTCTCAAACCTATGAGGATTTGCCTTACCAATTTATCCTCTTCAATATCTTCATCGACTGCTCCTAATGCATCTGCAATATCCTTCATCCTTGCCACATAATCAGAAATGGATTGAGAAGCCTTCTTCTTGAATGTGGTAAATTCTGCCCGTAAAGATGCCTTCCCTGACTTTGTAGTATTTTGGAAATGCTCCTCCAATGCATTACATATGTCACTTGCACTTTCAAGTCCATAGGGGTAGGAGTAGGGATAGCAACCAAGGAAACATGGGAAAAATGGGGAAAACCAACCCTACGACCCACTCAAATGAAATTACAATTGGCCGATGGTCATATTGAAAGACCTATAGGAATCCTAGAAAAGGTCATCCTAACTACTTGTAGAGTGGAGTTTGAACACATGCTGGCTATCTGTCAATTTGGAAAAGCAAGTAATTATGAGATGATCTTAGGATGACCCTTTATGAGACATTTATAGGTAGTGCAAGATTGGGGAAGAGACACATTATATCTCCAAAATCAAGGTGCCACAACCAAAATAAATTTGCACACTTTTGCATATAGAGATGTACCACCCTTGCAATGGAACCTTGTACATAAAGTTGAAGATGATGTGTCCATTCATAGTGCGGGATCAAATGACCAATCTTGGATGAACGAGGATGCCCAGCTATCGATGTGTACTGAAGCAAAACAAGAGGAGGAGAGAAAACAAGTATGACGAGTAGGACATGAAAGCTACAAACGCCACAAATATTTCTAGATGAAGCATTCAAGCCACATGGATGGAAATATTAGCCACATTGGATGTTTGTGTGAATGAAGAGATATTGACTATGATTGAATGTGTAGATGAGGAAAGATATGATGTGAGTCTGTACATGGTAGTCCCCCAAGAAGTAGAAGCAGGAGAATTGATAGAAAAAGGATGGAGAGAGGACTATGAAAGCATAGAAATGGAACCAGAATTTGATTTCAAAGAACAATACCAGCATGAAGGAGATAGAAAAAGACAACACCCAAGAAAAAACTAATGTACTCACCCTATAAAAGTATCAAGAAAAACCTAAAATGGAGAGAACCAAAGTTAAGGAAGAGCCATATCACAAATCATTTGAAGTTTTAAAACATTTCAGAAGGTATGAAGTTGAAGAAAGAAAAATAGGCATACAAATGCCAAAAAGAGTAGCTCATGAAGGAGTAGCATATGACAACAAAAAATAAACTAAAAGTAATGATGGAAAGAGAAAAAGAGAGATGCACATACATAGGTAAGGATGTATCAATAGAGGAAGAGCAAGAAGTCATAGAGCTGATTCAAGAATATAGAGACGTGTTTGCTTGGAAATATAAGATCTAAAGGGAGTGGACTCCTCTATTTGTTCCCATAGGATCCTGATGACTCCAAACGCTAAACCCTCAAAACAAAAACCATACACTTACAATGATGTATATTCAACCAAGATTAAAGAGGAGATCAATAAGCTGTTGGTGGTAAGATTTATATACGAAATTGAACAAACCAAATGGGTTTCACCCTTGGTAGTGCTGCCAAAGAAAACTGGAAAACTTAGGGTTTGTATTAACTTGAAAGGTTAATGCAGCTATCATTCATGATAGTTATCCACTACCCATTACAAACCATCTCTTGGAATGGGTAGCAGGCAAGGAAGTCTACAACTTCCTTGATGGGTTCTCCAGTTACAATCAAGTAGCCATGCTACTGAAGACCAACATAAGACTGCTTTTTCTACTGAATGGGGAGTGTATGCATTTAGGGTTATGCCATTTGGGTTGACCAACACCCCATTAACTTTCCAAAAACTTATGTGCCATGTGTTTAAAGAATTTCTAAGGAAAAGCATGGAGGCCTATGAGGATGATCTATGTACTTACTCTTCTCAATGCATAGCTCACATACCTGAATTAAGGAAAATATTTGACAAATGCAAACATTACAGAGCTTGTCTGAATCTAGAGAAGTGTGTCTTCATGGTTAGACACGGTAAAATATGGGGACACATTGTGTCCAAAAATGGTATCTCAACGAATGAAGACAAAATAAGTGTTATTATAGAATTGCCAAGATCAAAGAATATTAAGGAAGTACAAGCTTTTATGGGACATTATGGATATTACTGATGATTCATCCACATGTACGCCATAATTGGTAAACCATTGTATGGGCTATTGACTCAATTTGTCTGGACAAAAGAATGTGAAAAAGTTTTTAATGATTGGAAATGTAAATTGATCTCGACACCCATTTTGAAAGTACCAAAGTGAAATAAGACATTCCATATACATGTAGATGCATCTAATTATGTCATTGGATGTATCTTAGCACAACTAGTAGAAGAAGGGAAATTAGATCACCCTATGGCCTATGCAAGTAGAAAACTAAATCAACTTGAACGCAATTACACTACAATTGAACAAGAAGGCCTACGGATGGTCTATGTAGTGAAGAAGTTTAGACACTACCTCCTAGCCAACAAATTTAAATTCTTTACTGATCACCAAGTGCTATTGTATTTGGTCAATAAACCTTGCAATACGGGAAGGCTAGTGAGATGGTTTCTACTACTAATGGGATTCAACATTGAAGTAATGATAAAGAAAGGAAATACACATGTAAGGGCAGGCCATTTATAAAAAATGATGCATGGAGAACCACCCATATGAGTAGCTTATGTGAAGTATTTTGATGGTGATGCACCACAGTGCGCTCTCCTTCTTGAGAGCTCCACGATGATATCCTCGAAGTAGAAAACCAAGCTCCTTGGGTCACACACGGTACCCCACATAGAGGCTCCAAAATACGCAAAAAAACACACTACACATGGAGCATGAACACAAACTTCTTAGGTGTTACAAATGCGGTCGAACTTATAGTTTGTGACTGACCATGCCACTATGTGTTCTATTAAAGAACATATACAAAGAAGTGTCCGGTGGCCATTTGGCTTTGCACATGGACACTTACAATAACAATCTCTCACTAATGGCCAATGGCCAAAGTAACTATGGGAGAAAAATAAAGAATGATAAAGAATACCTGATTGTAAGTATACAAACTATACCTCCTACCTAATTGGCATGTTACACAATATACAAGTGACTGTGTAAGATCATGAATCAAGTAACCCCCATCAAGTGACAATAGTGTCGAAAGTTATCCTGTGGTAGAGCTTTATTCAAATCATCTACAACATTATCTCGAGTGTGAACCCTCTCAAGAATAATGTAAGTGGCTAAGCAATCTCTAATGAAGTGATACCTCACCTCGATGTGCTTGGTCTTTGCATGATAGACCGGATCCTTAACCAAAGCAATGGCACTTTTGTTGGAGACCTTTAATTTTACAAATGCCTGATCTATCTTGATTTAAGAACTCTTCTATATCAAGAATAAATCAAACTTTACACACTTTCAAGTTCATTAAGAAATACTTCTCTGTGTGAAGTTTCCTTCAGCCTCAACGGTCTGCTTCGGAAATGGACTTCAATCTCTGCATATGACTTCAATTTTAATCATTCAAATGATGCACACATATTCATTCTACCTTTATGCAACAATAATGATCATTAGTTCTTCAAAAGAACCATTAGATTTCTAATTTGATCACTTAGATCAAACCTATGTTAGAAAGTACCTTCTAGAAATGGCAACTTTGACATGGCCAACTTCTTAAGTTGATTTCTCTCATAATATAACCCGTTTTGCTAAATTCTTTTAGCCAAAGCTTCCTTATCTCCTAAGTTAAATTTTGAATGCTCAAATATAAAAAACTTTACATTGAGCACTGAGATCCAAGCAAATCTTTGAGCAGCAAAATGCGCAATTTTGAGAACTTCACTTGCAGACTTCTAGATATATGAATGTTCCTACTTGTCATACACACAACTTGAAGACAATTAGATCATCAAACTTCCGTCATAGCTCGATTAGCTTCTGAATTAGATGTGTAAAAAAGATTTCTTGATCCACATGATCAGGTTAAGAGAATTCTTGGAAAGACTAGTCGCTAATCTCATGAGAAAACTCTTTGCACATCTATCACTTAAAAAACTTGAATTCTCATATATTCTTCATCTCTCTTCTATGTCACGACTATACATGAGTGTATATATACATATGAGTATGAAATCGTCACTATATCAAAGTATTTTTGAAGTATTTTTCCAAAGCTAATATACATAAATGTATAGAACATTTCTTCCTGATTCTTCACTTGATTTCATGCTTTGAGCTTGACTCTTTTCGTCACTTCTTCATTCCTAGAATTCATGTAATCATCCATTGATGATTGTCTTGCTCCAATAGCTCCCCCTCAATCATCAATTGTGATTACCTGCACCTTCTTTATAGCTACCATCTCTTTAAACCTTTGTGACTTTGGTCCATCCAAGTTTTTTGTCAGCATATCTACCACTTGCTCTTTTGTTGATGTATACATGACTTCAACTTCTTTATCAAGCACCTTTTCTCTTAAGAAATGATATTGAATTTCTATGTGTTTAGTTCTGGCATGAAGCACATGGTTAGCTACTAAATACAATGAACTCATACTGTCTCCAAATATGATTGGAATACTCTGATCAATTCCTAGAGTTTTTAATAAAGTCTTCAACCAAATTACTTCCTTTGCAGCTTCCACCATTCCTTTGTATTCAGCTTCTGTGGATGACAATGCAACTGTATGTTGCTTCTTTGAGCACCAAGAAATTAGCTTATCTCCAACATAACACAAATAATCATGAGTGGATCTTCTATCATCTGAATTACCTACCCAATCTGCATCACTAAACACTTTACGTCTAGTATCAGAAGTGAAACCATAATACAAACCTTCATTCAGAGTCCCTTTGATATATCTTAGCACTTTTTGTGCTGCAATCCAATGAGTTTGCTTTGGACAATGAATGAATTGAGATAAGACACCAACTGCATATGAAAGATTTGGTCTTGTCAAGGTAGCATAGATTAAACTACCTACCAAACTCTGATATGTCTTCATGACCTTGAACTCTTCTCCTCCATACCTGCTTAATTTATGATTAACCTCCAAATGTGTGGTTGAAGGTTTACAATTCTCCATATTAAACCTCATCATAAGATTCTTCAGATACCTTTCGTGTGTAACATACACTCCATGTTGAGTATATATGATCTCCATCCCTAGAAAATAAGACCAATTTCCCAAATCACTTATCTTGAACTCCTTTTCCATTTGCTTCTTGAGCTCCTTGATTCCATGAGCATCTGTACCTATGATAATAATGTCATTAACATAAATACACACATAAATGTATCTATCTTCATTTGCTTTCACTAGAAAACTACTATCTGCCTTTGAAGCTTGGTATCCGATTTCATTCAAGAACTTGACCAATCTATAATTCCATGCCCTTGGAGCTTGCTTTAAACCATACAAAGCTCTCTTAAGCTTGCAAACATAATCTGATCCATTTTATTCTTTGAAACCCTCTAACTGCTCCATGTATACTTCATTTGTAGTATATCCATTTAAAAATGCATTCTTTACATCTAATTGAGATAGCTTCCAACCTTTACATGTAGCAATAGCAACTATAGTTCTGATTGTAGACATCTTAGCCACTGGAATAAAGGTTTCATCATAGTCCACTCCATGTTTTTGGGCATTATCCTTTGACCACAAGTCTAGCCTTGTATCTAGACACTTTTCCATCTGCAAACCTCTTTGTCTTATACACCCACTTGCATTCAATTACCTTATGATTCTTTGGTCTTGGCACCAATTCCCATGTCTCATTCTCAAGTAGCGCATCATACTCTTCTTGCATGCTTTTTCCCAATTTTTCTTTCCTTTAGCTTCATCATATGTAGATGGGTCTTCATTTGTCTTCACAATGTAAGCATAATCTTTGGTTGTCAAGAAAGAAGTATCATAACTATACCTGATAGGTTGTTTCCTTTTTCTTGATGATCTTCTAATTTTTGCACCCCTTGAAGTCTCTCCTTCATTTTGTTCTGGATCAAACCTTTGTCTATCTTCATAATTGTCCTCCATTTCATTTCTACAAACATCATCATCAATAACTTCTTCATATACCTTCATCTTTGACTTTCCTTTCCTTTTGATTTCTTCATGATCTGTGCATACATTGTTTGATCATGTAAACCATGTGCTTTGCTCATCAAATGTAACATCTCTTGAAACAAGAAATTGTTTTGTGGATGGGCTCCACAACCTGTAACCGATTTGTCTATCATCATACCCAATGAACACATACTTTTCTGCTTTAGGTTCTAACTTATGTCTCAATTGAGATGGAACATAAGCATATGCCAAACATCCAAATAATTTGCAATGATCAACAGTAGGTTTCTTACACCACCATGCTTCATAAGGAGTCCTTCCCTCCAAAGTGTTACAAGGAAACCTATTCACAAGATAAGTTGCAGTATTAATTGCTTCTGCGCACATATAATTAGAACACTTCTTTTCCTTCATCATTGATCTTGCAAACTCTACAAGAGTTCGATTTCTTCTTTTTGCAACTCCATTTTGTTGTGGGGAGTACTTGCAAGTCACTTCTCTTTTTATACCTGCATTCCACATATAATCATCAAATTCCTTAGAAAAATATTCTACCCCTCCATCTGATCTCAATCTCTTGAGCTTTTGTCCTGTAATTCTTTCTGCATAAGCATGATAATGTTTAAATGTCTAAAACACTTCATATTTATCCTTGATTACATACAGAGTAATCCACCTGCTTGCATCATCAACAAATAGCACATAATACCTTGATCCATTTATACTATAGTCCTTTGAAGGTCCCCAAACATTTGTATGAACCAATTCAAGCATATTTGAATACCTGTATCCTTGCTTATTGTATGATTTCTTGTGATCTTTACCTAGTTGACAAGCCTCACATTTGTATATCATATGCTGACCTTCAATATTTGGTAGACCAAGCATTGCACCATTCTTTGTCATCTCTTTTGTTCCCCTTTCATTAAAATGTCCTAACCTCTTATGCCATAGATCCAATTCATACATCTTTTGACTTCCATAAGTAAACAATGCATGTCCCACATTACCTTGGGTGAATAATCTTCCTTCCTTTTTCCTTGTAATAATGCTTTTATATCCTTGACTTGGATCTTCAACATAAACACCATCTCTTGTAAATCTGACTTCATATCCCTTCTCAAAAATTTGCCCTACACTTATTAGATTTTTAGAATTGTTGGAACATAAAGTACCTTGCTTAGAAGTGTGCTTCCACTCTTTGTCTTTACTGTTCCAATGCTCTTAACTTTGTGTTTGGTGTTATCTCCTGTTTGAATTGTATGTCCATTGACTTTAGCTTCCATATCAGTCATTAAGGATCAGATGATTGCTACATCCTGAGTCAATATAAAACACCATTTGGTCTTCATTGATTGCTTCATGTGTTGCATTCAAGATGAGAGTTAAGTCTTCCTTCTGATCTGAAGCATAATTGTAATAGGTGTTGTTGTAGGATTGAGTTTGGCTTCCTCTAAAATTGCCTTTTTGATTTCTGCCTCCTCTTCCTCTAGGACTGAAGTTCTGATTATTGTTTCCACCACTTTGATTATTATACCAGCAATCATTTGCCAAATGATTTGTTCTTCCACAAATCTAACAAGCTTTAGCATTTTCTCTATTCTTACCTCCTCTACCTTTACCTCTGAAATTCATCTTCCCTTTCATGAAGTTGACCACTGTATAGTTGACAAAACCAAAAATCTAGAAAATTTTTGCCAGAGTATCCTCTACAAAATGAGCATATGATTGGTGTCAAAATATCATAAAACTGCAAGTATTGACATGTTTACCTGCATAGTGAATCACTAACTCCACTGCATATAATCAATTACCCAATAGAAGCCAACTAGGCTTATTGAGCACCTATGAACAACTATCATACATCTCCTATGGCGAGACTGGGTAAGTTTTCCACCTGCATCACTGAAGAGACCCCAACATCTAGGTGTCTCCCAATTAAGAAAACCTCACCACAACCCTCTTTATCAAACGTAAAAGTCTTTATGCAAAAAACATAACTCCTATATCAATGACCACATGGATGTACATAAGCGATATACAAAAAAGCGTACATGGTGTGTATGTGCTCAATATATGCAGTAAAATGACACTAAAAGGCTGAATGCACAACCAAAAAACTAGCCAACAACACCTGCAAGTGTTTGTCAACTATGATGTTTTAGGTTCAAAAACCTGCATAAATTTGCAGCGGTTGCTCCCACCAAAACTAAAACCTTTCAAGAGACCTGTAGTTTTACGAGTGTGGCTAAAAACACAGCCCCAAAGGTTGATATTTATTGTCAAAAAAGTACAAAGAACACTCTTCTTGATGTTCTTGGACCTGTGTGAAGAGAACTATGTGCAAAAGTACTCCAAAATGGCTCCAAAAGACACCCCAAAAATGCTTCAAAAACAAGATTTGAAAGCAAAGAATGAAGCTTTGAGGGACCAAAACATGTTCAAGGTAATGTTAACCTTAGTCTTTCCTCTTCTTCAGATGCCACAAGAGTTAATCTTAGTCTTTTCCCTTCTTCAAACATATTCAAGGTAATGTTAAGCTTAGTCTTTCCCCTTCTTCAGACACCACAAGAGTGTAGCTTAGTGGCAAGAGATTGCCACGGTTAAGCGAGCTTTGGAGGAACAATACTGGGATGGGTGACCTCCAAAGAAGTATCGAGAACGTCTATCTTCCTTGATCGTTGAGGTCCTCCCTCATGCACAACCAACGGTGCCAATGGTGACTTCGGTGACTCGAATGACAAGGTATGCCAAAGTCTATGCCTTGGTCACCACCTTAGTCGTAAGCCTTGGAGACAGTCTTGGGTGGATGGGAGATTCCTTGCTTTGCTTGCACAAAAGGAAAAAATCTTTTGTGTTGAAATGCTCGAATACCAGTGAATTATTTCGATGGTGATGCACCACAGTGTGCTCTCCTTCTTGAGAACTCCACGATGATATCCTCAGAGTAGAAAACCGAGCTCGTCAGGCCACACACGGTACTCCACACAGAGGGAGATGGTCTTGGGTGGGTGGGTAGGTCCTCATTCCGATCACACAAAAGGAACAAATCTTTTGCATCAAAATGCTCTGATACCAGTGAAGTATTTTGATGGCGATGCACCACATTGCACTTTCCTTCTCAAGCGCTCTAGGATGATATCCTCGGAGTAGAAAATTGAGCTCCTTGGGCCACACACGATACTCCACACACAGGCTATAGAATACGCAAAAAAACACGGTACACAAGGAGCACGAACACAAAATTCTTAGGTGTTACAAATGGGGTCGAACTTACAGACTGTGATTGACCAAGCCACTATATGTTTTATTAAAGAACATATATAAAGAAGTGTCCGGTGGCCATTTGGCCTTTTACATGGACACTAATGGTAACATGAAGAGCTACCTGACACATAACTATTCAACTTAGAAGTATTTCCCAAATGGACTGAAAGATTGATACCTATACTCACACATGGACCACATCATAGGATCAATATGAACAACAAGAAGGAATTATTGCAATCACGGAACCTCCACATTGTGGCTGACAGTTTGCACTTCAAAGACTCCAATGGAGCACTTCTAAGATGTATGGAAGACAAGGAGAAAAAGGGTTTACTTGACAAGCCATGAAAAGAAATGGAAAGCACATAAGGGCATTAGTGGAACAACACAACAATTGAAAAGGTTAGGTGTGTATTGATCAGACATGGAAAAGATGTACATGAATATATAACTAATTGTCAAGTATGTGAGGAGAATACACCTGAGGAACATTCATCATTATGCTATTCTATATTGCCCTAAGAGTGGAGTAAACCATTATTCCATTTTTTGAAATCACATACATAAGATTGGATTTTTGAATTCAAAGTCATTATCCACCTTGCCCAAGGATATATATTGGCAAGAATAATTCATATAGAGGTTTTCAGTCTACTGAATGAGAAACCTCTACAATCAACATGTAAAGAAAACCCTAAGATCACCAATCTATGTAACCCTACTAAAAAAATTTTGTCAAACCCCTTGCCGATCAATTCTACTATTCTGCATACACCTACACCTTGTTCTAAGTTACCTGATCCATCTTTTCCTTCTTCTCAAGAAATTGATCATGAGCGATTTAGTGAGGCTATTTATCCTAAAGAAAATTGTGAGGAAGTAACCACTTATCCATCCTCGAGGACATCACAAAAATGGCATCATCAAGGTGTGAGACAAATATGGATTCACAAGGATCAACTACAGCAATATAAATGCAAAGGGAACTTGGAGACACACAAAAACCTTAAGAGGCAAGGAGCCAACAAAGATCAAGGCTTATTATAAAATGGATCAAGGATACTCCAAGTGTGGATACCCTGAAAATTAGTGGAAGCTCAAAGATCACAACAACATGGATACCAAGGAAGACAATGGAAAGAGTGCAGGAGGAAATAAATACTTTAGACAAAGCAACTCACAGTGTTGTCAAAAATATCAAAGCCTCTTCTAAAGGAAAAATGCAAAGAGGACCATCAAAGGAAAAGAAGCTCCAAAAGAAAGACAAGTACATATAGGGAATTAAAGCAGAGAATGCAAAGTCCACTTCACAATTCCAAAACATGACATAGAGGAATTAGAGTACAACATTAGTGTGGAGACTAAACGAACAAAAAGGAGCATGTCAAACCAACAAACGAGATCATCCTTGCACTTATGCTGAGCTAGATATGTAGAGTGTGTACTATAGTGCCATACTACAAGGCCTCACATTCGACACATAACTTCTTCAACCAATTTAGTTGTGCACATTTCCTTATGAGGAATAGGACTTAGCTTGTACCATAGTAGTCTAAGAAATTTCACTAACACATACTAAAAATTGCTTAGGCTATGAATAACGCTTATGTTTTCTTTCAACAATTTAAAAAAAAAAGTATCATCAGGTATCATGCTCTACTCAAACATGTGAGAGGGAAACAAGATCACAATGAACAACGATTGACTACACACTTAAGGAAGAAATGTGTTTCTTCAGACTTGAGATTAATCATTGATTCTATTTCAAGTGCAGATGGCTTCTGATGATTCTAAAGTGATCCATCAAGAGAACATCATGGAATTCCCTCTGGAAAGCACAATCAAAGCGAGAGGACATTGGTTATGTGAAAAGCAACCAATAGGTGATCATTTATTTTTTATCACAATCAGAATCATGGACAGGGATCACCAGTTTCCTGTGATGTCTCAAGATTTGAAAGTGCTACATGAGCTATCGAAAACAATAAAAACATGGACAAAAGCTGGCATTGAGGGATATCTAAGGTTACCAATCTATAAGCCAGATTTTGAAAGGTGTACCAAATTTATGAACACCCTACACCCTAAACTAAATATGCCAACAATACCTAAAGCCAAGGTGATGAATTTACAAGGTGATTGGCAAACAATCAAGTTCACACATGAACTGATCAAAGAAGCTTTTAGCTGGATAAAGGATGGACTCACAGACCTAAAGGATGAGAGCCATGAATCAAAGAAAAGGAACTGGACATCAACTAAATAGATATAGAAGAAACAGTGTCGCTGGTGCATCAACATTTCTATTTTCCTAACATGCATCGATACATTGCACCCCAAAAAATAGTAGTCCAACTACTCTCACATGCTATGAAACAAGTGGGGAATCAAATCAATCTAACAACATATGTGCAAGAATGACTTTTTGAATCAAAGAAGCCATGGAGTAATAAGAAGTTTCTCAATGGAAGTGTGGCTCTAACAGTATTGATATGTCATGCACTAAACATCTTGGAATACCTCAAAGAGATGCCATCAACAATAGAAATGGCCAAATACATGAAGTCTGCCACTGTCCCAAAGAAGAAAAAGGGTGTGATGATTATAGAAGAAGCAGACACTAGCTCAAATCCTTTGATGAGAGGTTCAAAAAGAATGAGAGAAGAAACTATAGTGGATGTTACTCCATCTTCAGAAATAACACATCTAATTCCAAAGTGGAATGCAACTCATGCATATATGAACGGGCAAGTGAACCTTATAGCCGAGGATCACCATTACTGACATAAAAGTGCAATGAAGAGAAGTCAACCATGAAAAAGAATATCTCAAATGGACATATACAAGGAGTTGGGTTTAACGAACTCAAGCTCATCTTCAGAATCTTAAGACAAAAAAGAACAATCCGCTATGAATGTGGATCTTTGTATAGAAACAAACGATGATGTAAAATGGGATGAGCTAGATCAATTGGTCAAGCAATAGGACGCGGCAAGTAAAGAGAAAGATGATGAAAAAAACTTGGTGAATGAAGGCAATCATATAGGAGAAAATGTATATACGATTTGTGGGAATGAGACCACAAGACTACAATTCAAAGAGATCACTACTGGAGGTTCAAAAATATGGTGCGCCCCAAAGAAGAAGTACAATAAGAGGGGCTTGAAGACAAGGAAACCTTTGAACCCATAAGGGTAGAAGCAAAGCCATCCCCGATGGACGTAACTTACAAAGGAAGTTGTTCGAAGAAGGACAAAGATAAAGAGGTTGAGCCGCAGGTTCAACTTCAAATTCTATAGCCTTTTAATGAGACTCTGCATGTCAATAAAGGCAAAGATGTACTGACGGGAGAAGAGCCACTAATGTCGCAGACATGGCTAAATGTGGATGTGGCCCAATTGAATCCATTGGTAAAAAATATGATCCAAATAGCCACGGATACACAACAATAGTTGATGGAAGCCAACAAAGAATACGAACACATAAAAAAGGGTTAGTTCAAAGCTTTCAGTGAACAATTGTCTAATTGGCTAATGAAAGCACAGCTGGCGCTCACCAAAAAGGAAGAAGAATCCATTCAAGCGACTAGAGATATCAATAAATTAGAGGACGAAAATGCACAATTGGAAAAGCCAATTAGATGAACTCACACAAAAATATGAAGCAAGAGAAATCGAGAAAAAACATATAGCTAATCGAAGAAAAATTATCGAGACCCAGATAAAGATATATATGGACAAAGCAAACATGCTCAAAAACAAAAATAGAGATTCGATGAATTCAATTTTATTAAATCAACTTATGGAAGCATTAGGATCTATAAGTGAAGACATGGTTGAGCTTCGATCACAAATAGAAAGGTATGCTGATAAGCTCACTCAAGAGCAAGCATTGTGTGTCTAATGGGAATCAAAATACATGCACAATGCAAATGAACTACACAATAAATGGAAAGAAGAAGCATCCAAGTACATAGAACAATATAAGCAAGACATGGATCAGATGGCTATAGTGTGTGCTAGCAAAATAAAGAGTGAAAAGAGCTCAAAGAGGCAAAAGAACAAATAAAAGAAAAAGATCAAATAATTGCATCTTTAAAGGCACAATTATCCCAACAAGCAAACATGGGGACACCAATAGTTCCAAGCTCTCAAGTGGTTGCTGAGGAGACTGAGGTACGCCCTCTTTCTCCCCCCATTGTTCATTCACAGATACAGTATGAGGAGGATATGCAAATTGATGAACATCTGATGCCCTACACTATAGAAATAAGCCAAAGAGAGCAGACACTATTAGTATCCTGACGCACACAAAATTTTGAAGATGCAGTAGTAAGAGTAATGAAAGAGGCTAAAATTAAGAGCAAAGATTTGGATAGCATTATGAAGCCATTCAATGTACCATACAGGATCGTGAAAGATGAAACACACAACTACATAAAGAAAGTGACCCATGAGGATCCAAACCAAGACTTGAACTTCAAGGCAACAACTTTCTCTTACACTTAAGAATAATTCAAAAAGGCCAATCCTACATGGAGAAGAAAATTTTTGGAAAAGAATCCTACCTTGCGGGTGCACTGGTAAAAGCCACCATATTTATTACAAGTTTGGGAAGGAGATCATGGACACAATTTTGGGAAGAACAATGCAATGGAAAGCTAAATAATTAGTGGCTCAATTTTTCATTGCTATCAAGTCTGTCATATAACTATCTATCGACTGAAGAGTACATGGTACTGACAATAGAATTTTGGCTAGCTAGTACCAGACATAGCAATAAAGATGACAAATAAAGTGCTCAATATGCTCCTGAGTGTCCTCAAAGTTTTTAAACATGCTCAGTACATATTTTTGAACTTCATCATAACTAATCAGGGCATCAAAGCCTTAGTTTTTTACCTCTAGGTTATGCCAAGATGCCTCATAATAATGGCTATATAGTCTCGAATAATGTTTTTTTCGAGTACTTATGTGCAGACATTCAAAGAAGCTTTCTTCATAGGATTTTTTGAGATGGGTTCAAAAATCTTTTCGAAGATGTGCCATATTAGCTGCATATGAGCTAAGCTTTTTGCTTGATCATTGACAAGCACCAAATGATGGAGTAAAGTCAACTCAATGGAAAGAGCTAATGATTTGTGAAGCCAACTTGCTCAATCAGACAGAAAGAACAATGTTCCAGACCTACTCATGCCGCCAACAAAAGCCTATCGGGGATGACAGAGTTCAGGAGGAGGGACATGTGGAGGGAAAATCCAACAAAAAAAGAAGAAGAAGAAAATCAAAACACAAAATAGCTCAATAAAGAAGCTCACCCTCTACCCAAAGCCCCATAGGGGCATGTATTGGGCTAAAGCACGCATCAAACTGCAAAGAAAAACAAGGAGGTCTTGAAGAGTGTGAACAAAGAAGTAAAAACCAAGACCAACTGAATGTTGAAGCACAACAAAGAGTGAATAATAAATGCCTTTACTAGGTCACTGGATGCATGTGGTGAAAAGAAATATGTAAGCTAAAGAATAAATGAGCAGGCCGAATAGAAGGACAACACACCTCTTGATGCAAGGACTGTCAGGAATGATAGACAATAAGAGGGGAAGAGTGTTGCAGAGAAAGACAAAGCAGTAGAGAAAGAAGTAAAGAGAAGAGGGCCCCAAAAATTTCTCAAAATTAGGCATAATTTTTCTTTTTTAATTTCCATGGTATTATGTCAAGAGCTTTGTAAATCCTCTAGAGGAGTCCTCTAGATGCATAATCCAAGAAGGTTGTAACACTAGCTTTGTATATTAGTGGGAATTTAGTGATTTTCAATAAAACTTCCACCATCTTGCATGAAAGGACCGTTTTTAGGGCACGTGTATATAAGTCACTTTGTGACTCTTTGTAAATAACTTTTTGCCATAGTGAGAAAACAAACTGAAAATTTCGAATTTGCTTCTTCCCACCAGTGTACCTTCTTCTCCATGAGCTTGCATGTGTGTGATGCTTGAAATGTGTGTCTAGAGGTGTTGTTTACCCTTTCCCCCTCTATTTTTGCCATTGTAGTGTGTGTGTGTGTGTGTGTAAAGCTTGGTGAGTTGTGGAGAAAGAGTTGGTGTTTCCTGCTACTCAGTATTTTGCTCATAACTCGAAGTGTGTTTGTCAGATTAGGACCAGTTGATGTATCTCATTGAGAGCTTTAAAATGAACATGGTATTGACTATATTCGGGTCGGAGCTGAGAGAAACAACTTAATTTGTGCTTACCACTATAGCAAGTATCATGACATGCATTTTCAGTGAAACGAGTGACTTGAGAGGTAGTTCTACCTAACTTACATGCATTTTTTGCACATTCACTTCATTTGCCATTACGATAGTACATGTCCTCATACACTTTATATGTCTTATATATTTTTGAAGGGTGTTGTGATGCTCAGAGAGCTCTTGCTGCAAGTGACTCAGATAGAGGCATTTTGAAATTGCAAGATACTACACCAAGAAAGCACTACTCTCCCACTCTCTTGTTATGGCAAAGAGAAGGGCGTAGAGCTCTTTGATCCTTGTAAATTTTGGTGCCTTTATGCTCTTTATGTGTTCTTTGTCACAAGAATGCCATATGATGCAACATAGCTCATCGTCAAAGGAGCAAAGGCATAGATCTCTCTCTCTCTCTGAGTAGAGAGTAGTAGCTGCTGAGGCTATTGTTTAGCTTGCCAAACTTGAGAGTTTTGTGTGTATATTTGGAAGCAAGAGATGGTGCAAGATGTGTCTCTAACTATAGAAGCCAATCAATTGTAGGAATGCAAAAATGAACAATGTGCAATCGTCCTCTCTCTTTGATCCCCTCTCTATAAGACACGACTGTTGTTGTAGTGAAAAGGAATTTCACAAAGGGACGTTCACCTCTTGTACTACAACAGAAGTGGGGACACACACAATTCCACAACAATGACTACCACCTGTTTGTGATCAATAATGGGTTACCAAAAAAATCATTATGAGACCCAAGAGTTGAAGCCAAGACTTCTACGAGATATAAGGTAAAGCTTATCATGGTGGCATTCAATAATCACATACAAATAAGAATCAAGTATAAGACAATTCTTTATGTTTTGACTTCGTTGTTGACGAAGTATTGTAGCAAGGAGGAGATCAGAGGAGCATTGTCCTATTAGAGGCAACAAAGTAGCAGTGGTAGACGCTCACATTGGGCCAATTGTATAATAGATGAGCAATGAATAACAGATGAGTGATGAATTGGAATCCATTGGCTATTGTTACAAAGAGAAGTATAAGAAGATTTGCATACGGGATCAACACATGAAAATGCTATGAGTACTCGTCACTTTCCTACAACCTTTGTAAGGGTGCACAATGAGGATGCAATGGAGAAGCAATCATGGGATTATACAAGTTTCTCTGCAAAATAGAAGAGAGTAACGACAATCAATAATGAAAACTAAGAGGATGGTCGAGATGATTGAGAAATGCCACAATAATGTTTATAAAAAATTTCAATGACTTGATATTACTATCAACTCCACAATCATGACCACAAAAAATGGAATAAACCCTCAAATACAACAACAAAGAGGGTGGGAGGGAGGGAGAATGGGATTAAGAAGGTGAGATAATGGTTGAAAGAAGGGTGAGAGGGTGGGCATAGGGGCAAACTGCAGCCCAATTGAGTGTAAAATTGATGGGTAAAGAGGCTTCTCACAATAAAGAGAAATCCATACCATCAAAGTGACGCACCACCACCACCAAGACTTCCAAAATCACCATTGAGGCCTCTACCTAACATTGGTACCATGTAAAGAGTACACATGCAGAAGCAAATTAAGAAGAGTGTACTCACAAAATGAAAGAGTGTGAGACTTAAAGTGAGTAGATCAAGAAATGGGTAAACTCAGATGGAGTAGAAATGAGCTTGCTAAGAGCATGAAGTAGACTCTTCGAGCTTCTAACCAAGTCAAAGTGGGAGAGAGGCCCTTCTTATATATATTTGAAGGAGGCTCTCCAAAGTACATCACATGTGGGATGATTCCCCATGAGGGAGAATGAATACTATGGTAGAAACAAATGGTGAGGTACCCAAATACAATTAGATAAAACTAAAGTAATTCGAAATACAGTGTCTCCCGAATATAAAAATGGAGATGCATTCATACAAATACAAATGGAAATGAAGTAGATGAACTCATTTTGTCAAAAATAAGTACCTCTAGTCTAAGGGGTCTAGACTTGCCAAGTGTCCAAGTCACATGGTTTCCCAAGAAGGGTTCTTCACATGGGTTTCTAAGTCAAGAAATCACATGTGCTCACATGGAATCATATGGGATCACTTGAAAATCACATGGCTTCTTAAATGAGGAGCTCTAGACTTGTACATATACCCTCAAGGAATCTTGATTTGAATTATTGAAATACTAAGGCTCCTCATCTTAGGATAAAGACCTAAGGTTCAAAACATTCAATTGATATAAATACCCAAGGGTTCTTGAATAAAAACCCAAGGTTCTCAAACCTTAGAACCCATGCAAATAGCCCCATAATTATACAATAGAGATCCATAATATCAAGAGGATCAAAAGGGAGACCCTCTATAGAAGACTCATTTGGTTGGAGATTGAAGAATTTGATGAAGCACAAATTTTTAAGAATTGGATGGATGCTATGCAATCAGAATATGATGCTATTATGAAGAATGGTACTCGGTCCTTATGTGATTTGCCTCCAAGGAAAAATGAAATTGGCTCTAAATGGGTATATAAACTGAAACATAAGCCTGATGGAACAATTGATAGGTATAAGGCTAGGCTTGTTGCCAAAGGTTATGCTCAAGAGAGAGGCATTGATTTTGATGAGAACTTTGCACTACGTGCCGAACGACCACCATTCATAGCATTTGTGCGCTTGGAACTCATCATGGTTAGAATTTATATTAGTTGGACATTAGAATTGCATTTCTAGATGGTGATTTACATGAA
>CM035434.1:126866572-126891572 GCA_020310875.1 Ceratopteris richardii | reverse complement strand
CTCCTATTACATTTGAGGAGGGTCTTTCATCGAACGAGGATATGGGAGGATCTACATAGGATAGTTGGAGGAGATTTATCCCATGCTCCATAGAGAGCTCAAGGTGATCAATCGAAGGGTTACTAAAGCATCTTCACGTACTTTACAATAAAGGAAGCCTCTTAACCATTTGCTAGTGAAGCTCCAGTGAGAGGTAGGAGGTTCGAAGTACTCCCTCAACAGAGAGGTGCCCTTGCACCATCCAATGAGCATAAGGAGTATCCTGTGGAGCATAGTTCAAAAAAATCGGGATTTTTTTGTAAAATAAAAATCTTTCAAATCTCAAACCGATTTAAACGATTTTTATTTTTTCAAATTTTTTTCCTAAAATTTTGCTCTATTATGAGACATTATTAAGCATTTTATCTATGTTACATGCTTTATACATAAACTATATGATATATATGTAAATAGTAAAACGTTTTATATGTGTATATACCAAAAAAAAAAGAAAAACACGAAAATTCCGAAAAAATATAAATCACAATTTTTATTTTAGACCTAACGATTTAAATGAATAAAATGTTAAAAATTCGATTTTTAATCGTGATTTCTCTTTCTTTTTGAACTATGTTGTAGAGACAATTCCTATCATGGAATCCTCAATGAGAGCTTCTCTATGTACATTTATACGCTTCTATATGATGAATCTCTTCAAAAGCTATCCACACATGTTTTTTATATTTTTTGGACCCCACATTGAGAGGTCATAGGCACTCACATGGTTTTTATGACTTTTGGTCACTCGACATTTTGGAACATGCCGAAATGACCTAGAAGTTATTTATCAATAAAACTTGGTCTCAAAGTCACATAATTAGGTGTAAGACTTCTAAAACTTGAGAAGCTCATCATCTTGTTCAAATTTCTTCTTGGCACTCTCTCTCTTTCTCTATGCTCTCTTTTCTCATGGAGAAGCTCATCCCTTTTGTGTTTAGTGCGATCAAGCATATCTCTTCCTCCTCTTTCATATTAGTTGACTTCTCTAGTCTTGATTCATGGGTTTGTTTGATTATATTAATTTTTATCCTATTTTTTATCTTTTTAAAAGCTTCATTAAAAAAAAAAAATCTTTTGGTTATGGAGGTGGTAGGTAAAAAAAAAGACTTTGCTCATTGGAAATCTTTCTTGAAGTTTTATACATGTTGAATTTTTTCTTTGAATGGGCAAATGGAGTTTATGTTTTCAACAAAAGATGAGTTTGTCATAAATGTGTGGCTATGATGTAAACTCGTGAAAGTTTCAGTAAAAGTAATGTATTTCCTTAGAACAAGTTGCCACACCATTGTAAAGCAAAGATCTCATTAAAAAAGAGTGTCGAAGGCATTTTTTCTCTAAAGAAACTTCGAGGCTGCCAAATAGGAGTTCTTGTGTAAGTTTTTGGTAGTATCTTGAGAAGTTTTAACGCTACTGGAGCTGGTACAACAAGAGACATAAATTTCAACCTTCTTTTCTCCAAAGTTAATCAAACCTTCTATGCTTCATTTAGGTGCTATATTTAGCTATTTACAGCCTTAAAGTGGTACGTTGTTGTTTTTCTACACATAGCCACAATTTCTGCAGTTTCTTAAACCTCTTAAAATTCAAAGAGTTTTATCATAAAAGATTGTCATCCACATGTTTATGGCTAGTTTTCCATTCTACAACTGATTTTTAAAAGTACTAAAGACCGATCTTATACTCAATAGTTTAGAGCTTAAATTCTCTTTGTATTCAGCATCTTAATATAAAAGATTTTTTGTCTATATTAAGTTCTTGAATACCTGGAGGATTTCCTCCTACTCAAGTCCTACTTCTTGTGTGGATTTGTGTCTATTCCATCTGTTATTTGATCCTGCATTTTCCAACGTTTTCATCATAAAATGAAGGTAGGCAGTCAGCTTTTCATCTTCAAATAGAAATTCATGCAACATTTCAGAAAAAAACTAGCTTTTTACATGGGAAAAAAATCAGCTTTCCATTGCTGTTGCAGTTATTTTCATGCCTAAAAATGTGAGGCTTGGGTTGTTCATTGATCAATTCAGTTCATTGTCAACAAGAAAAATGGAGAAACCTTGGCAAGTCTTGTGGACGTCTTCATCAACCTCAGCTCATAGAGTTTATTTTGGAGTCATATTTATTCATTGTAATGTACTTCTATTTTGAGAATCATCATACATCTTTTTTTTCAAGTTGTTTCTAAATATTGTTTTCAGCTGTAAATTTCTGTTTTATTTGTGTGAAATTTGTGTAATAAAACTAGCAACCTTTGGAAGCTAGTCAAACAAAATAGATAAACTGACCCCCAAAAAAAGGTTCTTTTGTATTATTCCATAAGTTTTAAAAATAATTTTATAAGTCATGGTCATAGTTGTTACATGCGGGATGTGGGTCATATAGATATCTTAGGAACTTGGTTTGAGTATCCAAGCTTAAGGGGTATCCCAAGCATCCCCACAAGTGAGAGAATTGAGAATGTGCTATGGGTATGATTTTTGTAAGAATATAGAGTGGGATATGATTTTTTAAAGAATCTAGAGTGGTAGTATGTAAGGATGGGAGGTGAGTCGCTTGTACATTATCTTATGAGTTGAGAGTAACTCCTTACATTATATGCTATTTAGACTTGTGCATCTTACATTACGATATTGCAGCATTATTTTAGTCACATCAAAACTTGACACTCTAGAATGATATTGTATATTGCCTTTATCCTCCTCTAATGATAGGTGATTGCACTAAATATTATTATTTACATGAACATTGGTGATATCAAGTCACATTTTGTTCATAATGATGTGCTTGATTCTGATTGTTTATAGTTTTAGAAATAGTAATTTTCTACTTGGTGCAATGTTCATGATTCATTTAAGACTTAAGTGCATGTTTGTAATTTGTCAGTGCATTACCAACGCGCTACGTGATTCATGAAAACTTTCTTATGATTGATGAAAACCCAATTCTATTTTCATCATTATTGAAATTTTGCTTACTTAATGACGAATTACTTTTAGTAGTAAAATAATGTAATATACTTGGTTCACTTTGCCTTGGAAGAACTGTTTAGTAACTAACTAAGATACCTGAGATCTTTTCAACATATTGGGTTTAATATACCTTGAAGCTGTAGAATGTTTATATTATTATTATTATTGTTGTTGTTATTATTATTATACTTATTGTTATAAGTATTATCATCATACTAATAATAACCATTATTATAATTATTGTTTTGCAAAGACAAGCTGGTGCATGTGTTTGGCAAAGCAAGGGTGACGCATTAAAAGCAGACATTTGTGTGTTGTTTCCCTCTACTGGTTTTGATTTAGTTGTTGATTTTATTTGTTCAGAGTTTATCAGATTCATGGAAGCCTCACAAAAGGGGAACCTTGTACCTCTTTTCAGACGCATATTTTCTGATCAGCTGACCCCTGTATTGGCCTATCGGTGCCTAGTTAAAGAAGATGATCGTGAAGCTCCAAGTTTCTTATTTGAATCAGTTGAGAATGGTGAAACTGGCAACAATGTGGTATGAAAGTGATTCCTCTTTGCATCAAGCTTTTCAAGCACCTAGTTATTAGGATTTACATCGTGAGGCCATCAAATAACCATTGGTATATAAAAGGATTTAAAGTTGACTGTAGTACAAGAACAGTAAGATGAGTGTTTGTCACAACATATTTATGGTTTTGTTTTTTTGGGTTCTAATTTTTTTTGGGAGGGGGGAGGGGAGTAATATTGAAATTTACGTCTTTTATCTTGATATGATACTGATTGTGTGGAGTGGTGGAAGTTGGCATGGGACTGGAATTTCTGCTCTTTTGTAAATAATGACGGGGTCCAGAGGATATGAACAGTTAGGTTTATGGAGGTGGCATTAAACTTCATGCACTTTAGGCACACTCTCTCTTTGTCCCTTTTCACATTTCTTGGTTCTGGGTGCAAGGGCAGGTTTTTGAATTAAGAACCAGGTTCTTACTTTATTTGGCTAGGGATGGTCTGAATCATTCATTGTTTGTAGCATATCAGAGCTGGGTTCAGGGAATAAGTGCATATCTCACAAGTGAAGAGTGATAACAGCTAGGAGGAAACTAGCAAATAGGAGTAGTGATAGGTGGGAGACACATATATCCTATGGCTTTTAGTATTATACGAAGAGCACTGATGATTATTTCTGGGAACTGAGACAATGAGGATCTTGCAAATAAAGCTGTGAACTTAAGGCGCCCAAGTTTTAGAGAGCCGTTTCAGATTAAAGCTCATTCAAGACTTGAACTTAAATTGAATGGAAAGCTTTTGAAATCAAAAGTTTATAATTTTATCCCCAATCATTCAAATGTTGAGTATTAACTCGTTCACATTTTTTTTCTAGAGGTGCAGATTTAGCTACAACCTAGACAGTTGCAGAAAACACTTGGAAATAATGAGGAAACACTTACTTGAAATACACAGATGATAGTGGTGTTATAAGAGTCATTCATATTTTGTTAATTTGTTATATTTTGTTTTTTAAATCAATATTTTTAAAATATTAATGTATTTTATTATTCATATGATTGAGCCTACCCCAGACATTTCTTAGATTGGAACTTTGTGAAATCAAGTCCACCATGAAGCCAATCGCAAACTGCTCTACCATAGTTTTTAGCAGACAAACTGTTAGAACCTACAGGATCCTCCCTACTGGACAAGACAACACGCAAACCATATTCACAAACAATAGAAGGGTGGACACCAGACTCACCTCCCAGCCGTACAGCCAATACGGGCTCACCCCCAAGCTTGGGAGCCTGCATATGAACTGGCCACCCAGTGTGAACTGGGCACCTCCTCATTTGAGCCTATAAATAGGACCCATGGGCTCATTTTTGAGATATTCCTCACGTGAGGCACTTGCACTTTTGGCCCTTTGACAGAGCCTCGTCACCCATACTGGCGGCGGGCTAGTGGTATGGGACTCCAGTCCCTTGGAGGTGGCTTCCTGCTTGGCTGCAGGCTCCCAGGCTTGGGGGTGAGCCCGTATTGGCTATTCAGCTGGGAGGAGGTGAGTCTGATGTCCGCCCTTCTATTGTTTGTGAATATGGCTTGTGTGTTGTCTTGTCCAGGAGGGAGGATCATGGAGGTTCTAACATTGGTATCAAAGCAGCTCTCTGCTCATATGGAAAAGGAAGGACAACATACACAAAACCATCAGAGCTCATGGAGCCATGATGGCTCAGCTTGACATGCTTCTCATCCTCTTGCATGGAGTGGTATGGGATGCTTCGAGCTGGAGGAAGGAGCAAGGGGAGCGTATGCAAGCAGATGGTTGGAGAACAGAGGTAAGTCCCTCTGTTTTTGTGTTTTCCATGTGGTAGGTGGCTGGATGACTGGTAAGTCCCTCTGTTTTTGTGTTTTCCATGTGGTAGGTGGCTGGATGACTGGTACTCCTCCAACCACACCCATGCTAGAAGCCATAGCTGCTGCCTTTCCTCTACTACACAGAAGCGAAGGAAGCAACATGGGCTGTCCTGCCCTTGTGTGTGATTGGGTAGAGAAAGGGGGGCTCCTTGGGAGCAACCACCTCAAAAGGAGAGAGGCAAGAAAGAAGCACATATTGAGTATCTTCTTATTAGATGCCCTTCAGACCTGTTGGGCTAAGAAAATTTGATGAGCGTTGCTGATTTTGTCCATGATGCATGCCTAGAGGGCAGCCCATCATCAACCGCTTATAAGATACATTTGTTGGCTCGAGGAAATCGCATGTGCTCTCAGAATTGAAGGGGCTGGATGGGAAAAGATGAAAGGAATGGAATGCAGCTTCTAGGAAGGGATGGAAAAGATGAATGCAACTTCTAGGAAGGGCTGGACAGCCACCATATCTATTGGTTGCCTCCTCTTTGCACTCCAGCCCAGCCTAATTTTTTTCTTAGCAGTACCTCTATGTGAATGCACAGTTGTGCATGGCTGTAATTCATCCATCGGTTGATGGAAAGAAAGCAATCATCTTCCTTGGGCAGCAAGGCATCCTTAGGGAAGCTGTATTGCATGGGGAATGGCTTTTTTAAACCTTATGCAAATGATTACTCGGGCTCCAAGGCAATTACTTGGGCTGCAAGGAATCTATTTGGGGTCTTCCATATGGCACTAATTTGGTGGACCCACCTCATCAAATTGGGTGCATGCATTCTCCTCCATACATTCCATATGGCTTGTATTACTTGGTGATGTGTACAATTAGAAAGTTTTGAAAACTTTCTAAATTAATTAAGGAAGTAGCTGGAAAATAGTGGTGGGAGGATTTTAATTTAGGAATATACAAATGTGCTTCTCCTCTCTTCACCTTTGCTACACTTATTCACCAAGATTGCTCATAAAGAGAAGAGTCCTTCAGACCTCAGCCTCCATACTTGCACTTTCAGCCATACCACCTCCTTCTTCATCATGGAGATGTTTCCACAGCCTATTAATTCTCAGCCATCGGTTTTAGCCAGTCCGGTTCAGCCAATGGAAGATATGAGGGCTTATGTACCCTATAAAAACACACGGGCTTTGTCCCGAAAGGGATCTTCTTCCCCATCACTTCCATACCATCGGGATTTATACTTGGATGCATAGATTAGGAGGTGGATATCTTAGATTTTTTAACTCCATTAGATGAGCCATGGTGGTTATTCATGGTCACCTTGGGTCCTTTGCCCATGATTTGAGCATACCCATGGTGTGCTGGAGATAAGGGCATGAGTACACTCACTTTCCTCCTTGATTAGGAAGTGGAACTGACCCAAATCCTTGAGGATCTATTGGATCCTATAGCTCCTCAGATGGAGTGGGGATGTTGGAAGGTGTACTTCTTTGAAGAGCTATGCAAACCCACTAGGTGTGATTGTAGACATGACAGGGATTGACGAGGGAACGACCTTGACAATCCAAGGAAATCCTTGAGGAGGATTTTGCTTACCAAGGTCGAACGACAATTAAATAGTCGAGGAGACCTATGGCGAGGATCATGCCTTGCAAGTTCTAGAGCCTTCGTGAAAGGATTGGAGACATGAGAGGGATTGATGAGGGCACGGCCCTTGCAAGTTCTGGAGCCTTCATGGAAGGGATTTCCACTTGATGGCTAGTGGTTGATAGAGGATCAAGGTCATCCTAGTGACCCTATGGATATATACCAACTGCTCCGACGATGATAGGCTTACTATGGGATAGAGGGAGATAGTCGTCTACCTCATGCCATATGGTGTAACAAGGAGTCACATGAGTGATCGGTATCTTATGGACATCGGGAGTATTCTTTGGGGATCTTAATGAAGATCCAAGGCAATTGACCTATATGGTCTCATGTGGATCAGACCCAATCTTAGGTACATAGATGAGTCCTTCCAGACATGTACAATTTTCATATGCCTGTGTGGAAGGTCGAGTTTCACTCTCGTAGGTCACACTATATGTGGTCAGGGATACGAGTTGAGAAATTGGTGGATGATTATTGAGGTGGTATGGCTACCAGCCTTTACATCCATAAACATTACGTTGTGAGAGGATTTCCATAGGGTGGGTCATAGGACGTATTTGTCGTGAGACCACCTAGAGTGGGACTTGTGTACATGTTTCTTTTGTATATACCCTATGGAGGGCATCAAAATATGCTTGCCATGAGAGAAAGGATATTGGGTATCTTCGTATCACCAATGGAGATTGCCATGTGAGAGAGGATCTTCTTTCTCCATGACCACTGATGGGATCTACCATGTGATGGAGCTCTCATTCCTTGGGTTGAGTCATCGATGACATTTACCTTGTGATGAGGACTATAGTCTTGAGGAGTCACATAGTGGTACTTATCATGAGGTAGAGGAATTTATTCTTGAATAGGTCACTGGGGAGAGATGCACATTGCATCCACATCGCATGACTAGATTTGATGCATCGTTTGCACATCATTTTTGTTTGATTGCCATAGCATTCATGGATTTTACTTCATTCTTCTTTTGCATTTTTTTCACTTATGAGATCACGCTTTGGTCTTTGTTTTGGCATGGTGTGGATGCATTCTACCAGAGGGGCTAGTGAGTAACCACTAAAAGGTGGACTTATGATCATAGTGCGGTTCGGACCGGTCAGAAACGGAGTTTTGGAGTTTCCAAAAATTTGGGAATGGTAAGAAACGGTATATATATATATAGACACACACACACATACACATAGTGCACAAACACATTGCACACACTCACTGCTCATACATGATACACTCATATATACATGCATTGAACATTCAAATTTCTTACATTATTAAGTTCAACTATGGCATATGCATATTATTATTTAAACATTTGTCTCTAGACAATAGACAATTTATAAAGACTTGTATTATGTATACATACTTCCAGAATCCAAAATTCCAAGCCAAAATGATACATCATAGATAAAACACTGAAGTGTCAAATACATATCATCATGAAAGATGTTCCATAAACAAAGTACATCAATCAGATTCTATATCAATAGAATCCTGGGATCCATCATCACTCTCTATATCCTCTTCACTACTAGAAGATAACATATCTCTAGTAGGCTCATCTGCATCGAGGAATCTCTGGAATGTGCTGCACCATCTCAATATCAAGCTAATCAACATCTATCTATATGGGATCAAGAGATGCTGAAAGTCTCACTAAAATCTTCAAGTTTGGCATTGCAGAAGACAAGTCTCTCAAGCTACGCTATCGTAAGTTTATTTCTCTTTTTTGTGTGAAAAAGAGCCCATGTACTCCAATTTCTCTCACAAGATCCAGAGCTACAATCTTGAGAGAGAACTCGAAGAGCAATACGTTTCTATTAAGCAAAAACATAATGATATTAAATTAGCAAAAACATAATCTTGAGAAGCACTAATTAGTAAATAATAAAATCAAATGCTATCATAGTTAGGTCCGGACGCGTCCGGAACCTCTAATACGGACTTTTGCCGGACTTTTTTTACGGACTCCTGACGGACGCGTTAGTAACGCGGATTTTTTTTTTTCCCAGCAACGAGTGCTGTCGGGGGTTACTTGAGGTTGTTTATGTTGTATTTCTTTTGTTCACTGTGGCGTGCGTGAGACACATCGACTGTGAGCTTTGACTGCGAGCTTCGAAGTTAGGGTTCCATTTGGGGCAGATTCGAATTCGGACAGCAGCCAGCCTGTAGGTACAAGGTATGTAGTATGTAGACAGTCCATAGTGAACAGTGAATTGTGAATGTATGAATCGACTACCATGTATGGATTATTGTGTATGCATGTGCACCCCTATGTAGGCATTTATGTGTATGTATGTCACATGTGTGATGTGCATTTGTGCTTATGTGTTGATAGTGCATGTGCATTTGCATACATGTGCATGCATTGTGCACAATGCTAATGTCTTGTGTGTGTGCAATTAATGTCTAGTGACTGCAGTGTACATAAATACTCAGATAAAAAATATCTGAGTATTTATGTACACTGCAGTCACTAGACATTAATTGCACACACACAAGACATTAGCATTGTGCACAATGCATGCACATGTATGCAAATGCACATAAGCACAAATGCACATGCACTATGAACACATAAGCACAAATGCACATCACACATGTGACATACATACACATAAATGCATACATAGGGGTGCACATGCATACACAATAATCCATACATGGTAGTCGATTCATACATTAACAGTTCACTGTTCACTATGTTACATAATGTATATAATATCATTGTAAATTGAAACATACTATTATTGATTTATTTGTTTATTATTTCTTGTAGATGCCAAAAAGAGCAGGACAAGAATGGGGCTATGTTGACAAGGTGAAGACCTTGAGCAAAGGTCAACATAGATGCAAGTGCAAGTTTTGTGATCATGTGTGGGATGGAGGGGCTAATAGAATCAGGGCACATATCCTTGGAATGAGAGGATATGGTGTTAGTAGATGTGATAAAGCTCCCGAAGAGGTTAAAGATGTATGCAGGAAATTGCAAGCAAAAGGAAGCCATGAAAGTGGTGATGCAAGTTATGTACATGTGCAGTCCACTGATTCAGTTTTGTATGGATCTATGGCTAGCCAATGTGAGAGTGAAACACATGGAATTGATGATGAAAATGATGTATGTGCATTTGGATTAGGTGAAAGCTCTGGAGGGAATCAAAGCAAAAGAAAAAGAGAGTCTGTGGGGCCTTTGCAAAAGGCTTGGGATTCCAAAGTACGTGTGGAAGCAGATATAGCACTACGCAGGTTGTTTTTTGCTGAAGATATACCTTTTTGGAAAGTAAGGAGTCCTTACTTTCAAGACTTTGTGACTGCCATTGGAAGGGCTGGCCCTTCATACAAAATCCCTTTGTACAGCCATTTGCGTAAGGGACATTTGCAAGAGGAGGTCAAATGCATTGAGAATGATTTGCTGAAATTGCGTGAGAAGTGGAAAATATATGGCTGCACTATATGTTGTGATGGTTGGTCTGATACTAGAAATCGCCCAATCATTAATATTATGGTTTCATGCATTTATGGAACCATGTTTCTAAAATCAGTTTACACATCTGGTCAGATCAAAACAGGTGAATATATTTTTGGAATCCTCAAAGATGCTATTATGGATGTTGGACCACAAAATGTGGTCCAAGTATGTATGGATAATGCAGCCAACTGTGTGAGAGCCGGATGTTTGATTGAGGAGCAATGGCCACACATCTTTTTTACTCGTTGCACTTGCCATTGCATCGATCTTCTTTTTGAGGATATTGGTGGGCTTCCATGGGTGAACCCAATATTGACTCAAGCTGTAAAAATTGTTACTTTTGTTACCATGAAGCCAAGCATTCTTGCTATATATAGAAAATTCAGCAGCAAAGAGTTAGTCAAACCTGCCCAAACAAGATTTGGTTATATGTTTATTATGCTCTCAAATTTGATTGATGATAGGGTTTACAATGGATTACGTGCCATGATTGTTTCCACGGAGTACACTATGAAAAAAGTATCTAAAACCAAAAAGGTGTTTCTAATATTATATTAAGTCCATTTTTCTGGAGAAGTTGCAAGGAAATTGTGCATGTGTGTGCTCCAATATTAAAGATCTTACGCTTGGCCGATAGAGAAGGGAGCACAATGGGTTTAATTTATGAAATGACCGATAGAATGGTTGAGAACATTGGAAATATGGAAGGAATTGACTCTTGTAGATTTGAAGAAGTAAAGAGTTTATGCATAGAAAGATGGAATATGATGCATTCTCCATTACATGCAGCAGCATATGTGCTTCATCCCATTTGGAGGGAAAAATGTCCAGAAAAAGATGGGGAAGTTAATGATGGATGGATAGATGTCATGGAGCGTTGTACAAATGGTGATGTTCACAAGCAAAGCATCTTATGTGATGAGTTAGATGTGTACAAATCTATGGCAGGCACATTTGGTCGTCCAATTGCAAAAGATGAGAAAAGAATGCAGCATGCAATCAATTGGTGGGAAATGTTTGGCACACGCACTCCTAATTTACAGAAGTTAGCACTTCGCATCCTTTCACAAGGGACTTGTGCTTCCCCTTGTGAAAGAAATTGGAGCACTTTTTCTTTGATACATACCAAAAGAAGGAACAGATTGTTGCCAAAGAACACTGAAAAATTAGTTTACATCCATACAAATTTGCGCCTTGCAAGTAAACTCAAAGAAAGAGGATTTGAGAAAATGGAAGTCACATTGGATATGATTGAGAAAGAAAAGGACGATGCTAGAATTCTTTTGTGGCAACAAAATCATGAGGGTGAGGAAGTTGCCCTCACATCTACTAGTGCCATCAGAGAGAGATTATTACACCAGCATGCAGATCCTTTATGTGATTCGCTTCATGATGATGATGAGGATGATGATGGAGATGAGGATGATGATGGAGATGAGGAGATTGGATCCCAAAATGATTGATGATTTCGTCATAGACTCATATGATATATCATATGTCATATATGATATATCTATCATGTTTTTGATTTCATCACATATTATGGTTCATGAGTATGATGATTGATGATTGATCTATATGGATTTTCTTACTTATCGCTAATGAAAAGTACTCTTTTTTGGGTTTTTCATCATTTTATAGAAGACTCATGTTCCACACAAACACATACACACATACACACATACACACACACACATATATATATATATATATATATATATATATATATATATATATATATATATATATATATATATATATATATATATATATATATATATATATATATATATAACTTATAAGGTCGCGTCCGTAAACGTCAGAAACGTTTTGTCGGACTCGTTAGACGTCCGAATCCCGTCAGAAGTCAGACGTCAGAAACCCGTCAGTAACAACTATGGATGCTATATATGCACACACATAAATTATAATGTACATGTAGATAATGCACATTGCACACACAATGCACATACATGCACTCATACATATTACACATATAATGCACTCAAGTGTCATACACACACATGCACCCATACACACTTGCTCCATACACACAATGCACACATACACACTTGCTCCATACACACACATGCACTCATACACACACATGCACACATGTCACACATGCACTCATACACACACAATGCACACACATGCACTCAAGTCTCATACATTTATCGTCATTAGTAATTACTAATTTAGTATATACATAATACTATATTATATATAATATATAGTATATACATACACATACTTCATACATTCATGCATTCAAATTTCATAGTACATACACTATAGTCTATTAAACAAGACACACTAATAAATACTAAATACATATATCATATATGATATATATTATATTGGAAGAAATCGAAAAAAAAATTGGAAGAATTCGGAAAAAAATCAGAGGGCTAATTTCTAAAGTTACATACCTGCACAGTGAAGGCTGAGTGGTCGTTCAGAGTTCTCAAGGGCCAAGGCTCTCTCTCTCTCTCTCTCTCTCTCTCTCTCTCTCTCTCTCAATCGGCAAGAAGAATCGAAGTCGACGGTCGCGCAGTAGAACAACAAAAGGATATCAAATCTCTTTAAAACATTTTCTGGAAAAATAGGCCCGGTCCATTTCCTAGAAACGGCCGAACTGTTTCTGGGGCCCACAAATGCCGTTTCTGGGCACTATGCTCATGATGGGTATCGAAGACAGATCATGTGTTGATTGTTCTCCGTGTTACGATATCCAAAGGATGGAGGACTAGCAAGAGAAGAGTGGTGCTATGGATGACTTAATCATTCACGTGGTGATGCACAACTTTGGGGTGAATCATGTTTATGGCATGACCATGAGAGAGACTGTTTAGCTATGTGTTACGACATCACAAGGATGGAAGACGAGGAGAAGAGTGGTGCTATGGGATGACATGATCATTCACATGGTGATGCGCACCTTTAGGGTGAATCATGTTTATGGCATGACCATCAGAGACTCTGTTTAGCTATTAGCATCTTCATTTTCTTGATGGACATCGAGATAACAAATACATGTGGTGGACATAGGAGTTCATTAGTGTTTTTTGACACTAGAGAGGCATGTGATCTATTTTCTATAGTGGGCCGTGAACTCTTTGTTGATAGATGCCTTGGGCTACATAGATATGTGCATTGGACACTAGAATCTAGGTGATTCTAGCTATTGCACAGGTATGGGATCTGGCCATTATTTATTCCTATGTTGGTCTAACCACGTTGGCAGATATGCACAGGTGGACTTATGAGATACCCTATAGAGGGTGTTACCTGAGGATGACTGTTATCCTTGGATTTGAGGTTGCTCTCTCTCGTTCCATAGAGATCTCGCCTGTGTGTGTCTCTCTCGAAGGGGACTTTCATATGATTGCCATGTTTGGGGTCATGCAATTAGTCCAAGACAACTTTGTGACCCGATAGTCATGGGTCTAGGGTACCTATATGATTGGTCACAACGAGAGAAAGATGGTAGGAAGATATTTCAGTATTTACGTATTTACTGGATTGCTTCTCGGATAGGGAAAGGTAGGCATGGACTAGGATGGGGATATGCCGACGGTTATGCCCCATCATACTTGATGCACCTTGGCCCTAGTAGGCTGGTATTTGTTCATTAGTACATGATGTATTTGTTCATTAGTACATGATGTATTTGTTCATCAGTAGAGGATGTATCCGTTCATCAATATAGGATGTGAGATCTTCTGTATGAAGTGTCCATTAGGATGCACATGGTATCAAGCTAGCATGGGCTATGCATAGGGTACACATGTATATTCGAGATACCCCGTATGTGGTATTTGTAGAGTTACATGTATTATCATGCGAGTATAGATTGAGCACATGATACATGGATAGGATGGAGATGTCCGTCTTGTTGTATCGAGCGTGATGCATGTGGGGCTATGCCTATGATGGTTGAGCACACAACACATGCATTGCCTCTTGTTCAAAGTCTCGATAGAGGACGAGCACCACTACGGATTCTATCATGGGATAGTTTTTGACCTTAAGGGAGTTGTTACCGATATGACAACTCCTGACACTCGATTCCCATTGGGGCACTTGTTAGTTATGCTGGAGGGGAGTTTTGTTGTCTTCTCGAAAGGGAGCTGTGTTGTCTTCCCGAAAGGGAGTTTCTAGTATTCCAATGACTCCTTGCATTTGGTTTCCTTTGGGAGTACTGTTTATACGTATCCAAAGATCTTATGGATCGAAGGATTGATCCTAGACCGTGGAGAAAATGTTGGTGGTGAGGTGATCATGCACCCTATGACATTGACCATCATAGATGGTATAACCATCAAGGATACTTATGTAGACATGACCATCATGGAGTCGGATATATTATAGAGGATGTTACCCCCGAAGGAAGCCATCGTAGCCCCTTAATTGTGATGGTAGCCCCTTGATTTTTTACCCAAGAGCTGATGCCCACGAGTATATACTCCATTGTCATGCCCACACTTGGTATGGTTTCACCCAGCATATACCTTTTGCTTATGTTCCGAGTGGGTGAGTGACCTTCCCCGCTTGTATGCTCGTGATGGTATTCAACATCGGCTGATGTATAGCCCATTCATGTTGATATCTAATCATGAGCTAATCTCTTTCTCAACCTTCCCAGAGGAAGGAATTGTTATAGAGGGAGGAGGATAACGTGATGAAGATTGAAAGAGGCCGCGGAGAGCTACGTCGTGGTGTGCTCAGTTGCTCCAAATGCAAAGGGAGTGGGCTATACATAGCTGATGTTGTACCTTGGGTAGACACTTCGTGAGAGCATCTGCAGGATTCTGTGAAGTATTGACCTTGATCAAAGTGATCAGGCCATCCTCTAACACCTCTCTGATGAAGTGATATCTCACATCAATATGCTTTGTGCGAGCATGAAACATGGCATTCTTTGCCAAACATATGGCACTCTGGCTATCGCATCCAAGAACAGGTGCCTTTTCAGGCATCCCAAACTCACTGCATAGGCAGGCTAACCAAATGGCTTCTTTGGAAGCCTCTGTGGCTGAAATATATTGAGCCTCTGTAGTAGATAGTGCAACTATCCTCTGAAGTCTAGAGCACCATGAAATAGCTCCACCCGCAAGGATGTATACATAGCCACTTGTGGACTTGCGTGTGTCCACATCACCTGCCATGTCTGAATCACAAAATCCTTTTAGCTCCAATGGACCCTTTCCATAACATAAGCATTTACTTTTGGTCCCTTTCAAATATCTCAAGATAGATTTGACTGCCTCCCAATGAGCTCTATCAGGATTAGCCATGAACCTGCTAACAACTCCCACTGCATGAGCAATGTCTGGCCGAGTGGCAACCATAGCATACATAAGTGAACCACAAGCTGATGCATATGGAACACTCTTCATGTTACTGGCTGCATCATCATTTTTGGGACAGTCATCCTTGGAAAGCTTAACATGTGGCTGCAATGGAACTCGAAGAGGCTTAGCATCAGCCACATTAAATCTGTCCAGCACTTTTTCAATGTACTTTTCTTGGGATACCTGCAAAGTATGTTGCTGCCTATCCCTTTTTATACGCATACCAAGAATATGCTCAGCTTCCCCAAGGTCTTTCATTGAGAATGCAGAGTTTAGCTGCTGTTTTAGAGCATTCAGAGTGCTCTTTTTCTTCCCAGCCAGCAGCATATCATCTACATACAGTACAAGAATAATTGGGCTGCCATCTTCATCCTTTTTGGTGTACAAACAGTGATCTGCATGGCTTCTTTTAAACCCATGTTTGAGCATAAATGCATCAAACTTCTTATGCCATTGTCTGGGGCCTGTTTCAGCCCATATAAGCTCCTTTTCAGTTTGCATACCAGATGCTCTTTTCCAGGAATGGCATATCCTTCTGGCTGTTTCATGTACAGCTCTTCATCTAAATCACCATGCAAAAAGGCTGTTTTAACATCCATTTGGAATAATTCCAAATCCAAGGCAGCTGTGAGAGCAAACAACACACGTAAAGTGGTCATCTTCACCATTGGAGAGAACACTTCTTGGAAATCAATGCTCTCTTTTTGGGCATATCCCTTAGCAACCAGCCTTGCCTTATACTTGGGTTTGCCATCAACAGCTTTGATTTTGTACACCCACTTGTTGGGAATGGCTTTCCTTCCTTTGGGTAACTCAACCAAATCCCAAGTATCATTTGCATGCAAGGCCTTTATCTCTTCCTGCATGGCTAACTCCCACTTCTTCTTGTGCTCACATAGCTTTGCCTCTTTATAAGTAAGAGGCTCACCCTCATCTGATAACATAATATAATGTATAGAGGGATCATATCTATTCATTGGCCTCCTAGGACGTATAGATCTTCTTACCCAATGATCCACATTACCAGGCAATGGATCTACATCAGGAGGTACATTAACTTCTTCATTGTTAACGGGCTGCTGTACATCATTTCCAGCCCTGTTTTCAGCATGAATAGGTGGCTGCATATACCCTTCAGGAGCATCATTTTGCTGTCCAGCATCATCAGGCTCAATAACCACGGGCTCATTGTCATTTCCAGCCATATGTGGTGCATCCCGAGGGTTCATATCAGATTTAACTGGTGGCTGTACATGCTGAAATTTGACTCTTTTATGGTCATCTTTAGAGGCACAATTGTTTTTGAGCAGCCTTGCCTCATTAAATACAACATCTCGGCTGCGTATTACCTTCTTGAGTTTAGGTAGCCAAATCCTGTAGCCCATTTCACCTTCATCTCCATAACCCATGAAGATTCCTTTCATGGACTTTGCATCAAACTTGCTTCTCAACTCACGCCTTATATGCACAAAAGCATCACAACCAAAGATGCGTAGGTGGTCATATGAAGCTGGTTTGCCTGACCAAACCTCTTCTGGAATGCCACCTTTTAAGGACATATGAGGGGATCGATTGCAAACATGAACTGCAGTTTTCAAAGCCTCTCCCCAAAATCCATGAGGGAGATTAGCTATGGGAAGCATGCATCTCACCCTCTCACATAAAGTCCTATTGTACCTTTCAGCCACACCGTTGGAAGAGGGGCTGTATGGGACTGTTAGCTCCCTCTTAATACCAAGATTTTCACAAAATCTATTGAATTCAGCACTTGTAAACTCACCCCCATTATCTGTACGTAAGCATTTCAGCTTTCTACCTGTTTGAGTGGTCACAAATGCATGAAATTTCTTAAATGCAGCAAAGGCTTCATCTTTAGATTTTAACAAATATACCCAAAGCTTCCTAGAGTAGTCATCAACAAAAGAAACAAAGTAAAGAGCACCCCCCATAGATTTTGTGGGCATGCTACAAACATCAGAATGAACAAGATCAAGCACATTAGACTTACGAGAGACACCAGAGTAGTAGGAATTCTTTACTTGCTTACCATATTGGCATTCATTACAAAAATCAAATTTTGAGCCTTTAGCATCAAACTTGTCCAAATTACATAGTTTATCAAGGCCTTTTTGGCTCATGTGACCAAGCCTTTTATGCCATAATTCCATATGTGAATGGATTTCAGCCAAAGCAATAAACTTGCCCAGCAAGGCTTTACCATGCAAGCAATAAAGAGTCCCTTTCTTTGTACCTTTAACAATCAGCCTAGAGCCTTTGATAAGCTTCCATGACCCTTTCTCAAAGAGGGTACTATATCCATGCATATCCATTTGCCCAACAGACAATAAGCTTTTCTTGATGCTTGGTACATACCTTACATCATGCAAAACAAGCTCATTGGTACCATCCACTGTGAGATGCACTGTGCCAATACCTTCAATAGAACAAGCATGGTTATTTCCAAGATATACATGTCCATGGTTGCCTACATGAAAGGTCGTGAAACACTCCTTAATAGGAGTTACATGAAACAATGCACCTGAATCTACAATCCATGTTTGTGACAAAGCATCATTCACAGTAAGCAATGCATCAATCAAATTCCTCTTTGTGATCTGCATATCTTGTGCATGAATATTAATAGAAGCATCAATAACTTCAGCATGCTCTGCTGCCATAGTAGCACAAAGTATATCTTCTGCATCTGATAGCTCCTCAATGATGACACTAGAGGCCACATTGGCCTTCTCTTTGTCTTTGTCCTTTGAGGTATCATGTGCTTCAGTCTTGGTGTCCTTTTTCTTCCTGTCACCTATGTTCTTCTTTCTTTGTAGTTAAGCTTTATAAAATCTGCAATCAGGCTTCTTATGACCTTTCCTACCACATTGATAACAAGTCACTTCAGCCTTGCCTTTGCTTTTGCTCCTGTTCCTTTGTACATTTCCACTTTTCTTTTCTGTTCTTCCTCTAGCCACATTGGCTGAACCAGTGCCCTCTCCACTAGCTTTCCTCCTGATTTCCTCATTCAAAATAGAACCCCTTACACCATCAAAGGTAAGACTGGGGCTATTAGAAAGTGAAACAACCAATGTTTCCCATGAATCAGGTAAGGTCATCAACAAGAAGATGGCCTTAAGCTTATCATCAAATGGAGGTAATCCAGAGTCCTGCAATTGTGAAAGAGTACCTGTAAACGAAGATAAGTGCTCAGCCGCACTTTTTGACTCATCAAGCTGCATACACACTAGCTTACGCATAAGATGCACTTGATTTACAGGCGTGGTATTTTCATAAGTGGCTTTCAGCTTCTCCCATACCTCAAAAGCAGTTGTAAGGCCTTTCAAATCCACTAAGATTTCATCTGATACAGCCATCTTGATGTAAGTGATGGCCTTCTTGTTTAGGTTCATCCATGCTGCATCTGTCATATCTTCAGGCTTGACTTCCTCAAGAGCCCCTTCACAATCTTTAAGAAAGAGGATGCCCAACATTCTCTCTTTCCACAAATCGAAACCATTACCTTCAAATCTCTTGATCTCAAACAAGCTTTTGACATCAGAGGAGGTAGAGGCCATGTTTGCACACTAAGAGCTTCAAAATTTCACCAAAAAAGGTAAAATTCACCTGTTGTCATGTGCGCAATTACTTTACGAAACTATAGCTGAGAAATTAAGCCCAAAAACTGTTCAAAACTTGCAAAAATCAATTTCTGAAATTTTCTGCAGAAAATTTCAGAAAATTCCAAGAAGCTGTAATTGCATCAAAAGCAACAAATTTGTTGTTTTTCAACCACAAAAGGCATACATAGATGTAAAACCAAGGCAATGGGTGCTTGTTTTCACAAAAGCCCCAATTTTTGAAGCAATATGACCTATAAAATCAGAGAAATGACCTGCTGTAATAAGTTTCAAGCAAGTATGCACTTCCTCAATATTTGTACATGTCCTCCCACTTGAAATGAGAGAGAATTTCTGTCACAAAAGACCTGTAGATGAAAAATCAGCAATGTGGATGCTGAAAATGACCTGTGGGGATACAAAAAGAAGAATAGAAGAGATTCTTCGCGATGAAACTCTCTAAAAAGCACAAAATTTGCTTCAGCTTTGCTCCGGGCTGAAGTAATCCTCCAAAAACAGCACTTTTATCACGAAAAAAGAAGGTTTTTCGCGATGAAATTCTCCCAAATGCAAGAAAACACCTTCAGCTTAACATAGGCTGAAGTGGAAAAGCACTTCGAGCAACTTTGTCGCGATGGAACAGCTCAAGGCTCTGATACCAGTTGAAAGAGGCCGCGGAGAGCTACGTCGTGGTGTGCTCAGTTGCTCCAAATGCAAAGGGAGTGGGTTGCTGCATGAGGAGAGAGAAAGTAGAGAGAGAAACCTGCGCAGAAATTTGGAGAAGAAGATGGAGAAACTGAAGTTGAAGAAGTTCCAATCAAGTTATGAGAGGTTTGGGACAAAGTCTTATTGATAAGTGGCTTTTAGGTCATTTGGGCATGTTCACACATGGCCAATGACCAAAAGTCATAAAAATAATGTAAATGCCTATAACTCCCCAATTCGGGGTCCAAAAAATATAACAAAAATATGTCTGGAAAGCTCTCAAAGAGAGCTTTCACATGGAAGGGTCAAAATATACAAAAAAGAGTCCTTGGGGCCTTTATCCTCAACAGAAGACAACCTTTCATTATGTTGTCTTTCTTGCACTTCATCGCTCTCCATACAATTCACACAATATGTGGACACCTCATGGTCTTGGTGGGGAAAGAGGGTGTACCTTAGGGTAACCCTAGATCATGAGACAATTCAAACTCACACCTGCACACAATGTTATCTTCTCGATGGTGATTCGTATTCGATCACTGATTGCGAGTGTATCTTGCAAGTTAGATCTATCTTGAGGAATTAGTGACATCTTGGTTTCGTGATATTTGACAGGTTGGTGATGTGGGTAGGTATCTTGTTGGACTTGAAATTAGGGGTTTATTGATTTAGGGTTAACATGAAGTTTGTTGTCGTATGGACAAAAAGCTTTCAGAGAGTAGATTATGATGGTGAGATTTATTTTTCTATACCTAAGAAGTAATTTCTGACCTAATTCTAGGGTTAACAATTATAAGTCAATGTCCTAAATTACAATGTCCAAAATAAATATTTACATTTTTTTATGTACGGATGGATTTATTTTCTTATAATTACCCCCCAAAATTATGAGTTCAAATAATCAAGAGATTGTCTTTCTGATTTCACTTAGAACCACACAAAAGAAGAGCGCACGCATACCAAGGTAGTTAGGTGCATTCGGTTCTGTGCATTTAAGGTTCGAGTACCAAACCTTACCTTCGAGGTATGGTGAGTAAGGTGCACTATATATATATATATATATATATATATATATATATATATATATATATATATATATATATATATATATATATATATATATATATATATATATATAGTGCTGTCTTTCTTGCTAATTTTTACCTACTTATGAATTCATATTTATGGAAAGGCTTGTTTTAGCTAATACTTGTCCTATAATTATACACAAACTTTCTAGTATTAGAAGCTTTATAGATGATGTGTTTGTTCCTGATTTTAGTTCTTTTCAAGATTTTATGTATTTAAACAATGATGCTTTTGGTGTTGGTATTTATCTCAAATATTTTTGTGAGCTGAATCTTACTTCACATGGTGATTCTTGTGCTTTCCTAGATTTAAAAATATTTCAATCTCCTTTTGGTTTGGAAGTAGACATTTATGATAAAAGATTAGAATTAGAATTCGCTAGCATTAACTTGATACGAATGCCTCATATTGATTCAAATATTTCTCATTTAGCAGGTATGGTGTTGTTTCCTCTCAATTGTTTAGATTTTCTCGTCTATGTTCAAGCTTGTCTTCTTTTGTAGTTTAGTGTTGTCAACTAATCTCTTTGCTTGTTCAAAAAGGGTATTCCTTCAAGAAAATCTTAAAGAAGGTAAGGACTTTCGTACTTCATAACAAGTTCATTTATGATTCTTCTTCTTTTCATGCGTTCAAATTAATTATTAGTTGATTCAATAGAAAAGGGGAACTTTCTAATAGTTAATGATAAGGTATTTCGGGAGGGTTTTATCTCTCTTTATTTATAGTTTTATTTTAGTCCTTTGTTTTTTTATAAAATTATTATTATTATTATTATTATTATTATTACTTTTATTATCATTTTAGCTATATCTTATTTTTTAAAATTTATTTTTAATTGTTAATTAGATATATTTATATATTTTTATTTTTAATTTTATATTTCTTATTTTATTTTTCCTTTTCGTTTATTTTTATTTCTTTATATATATTGGGATTTTTAAAACTATTATTATTATTATTAATATTATATTTCCCGCCCTTAATTTATTTATTTGATGTTTATTATTATTATTTATTTATTTATTGTTATTTCATCTTTTTGTTATTTGCTTATTATTTTTATTATTATTTGTTTGTTCTTTGTGCAGGCCTTTATCATGGCTGAGTTTTCCCTTCACTTCCGAAAGTGATAGAAACTCAACTCATTGACTTTGTTAGAGGACTTTATTTAGAAAGACTCTTTATTAAAGTTTGCACCTACTCTAGGGCACTGATGACGTGAGTAGGGATGTCATAGCTATTTGTCCAAGCTATTCATGATAAAGTTTAATTCTAATACTTTTTGTTTTGGCCAATTGATGAAGGTTAGTTATATTGACTTTGAGTAGGTAAAGTGGACTAATGACCAATTGTTTGACCTATTGACTAGAATGAAGGTTTTCAACTTAGTGGTCTTAGAGAGGTTGGTCTTTCAAAGAGTAGAATAGAATTATGAGATTTATTTTCCTATATCTAAAACTCAATTTTAGCCTAATTCTAGAGATACAAGTAACAAATTCATAAAATTACAAAGCGCAAATACATACAATTGTGGACAAGTGGAATTTATTTTCCTACCATTTCCCCCCTAAATTCTATTCCTCTTGGGCTTTGAAGGAGAAACATGTTGAAGAACTTTGTGATCTTCTTTTCTTGACAAATTTCCTATTGAGGGATGAATCTCCAAAGTATATTGAAGTAGAAATCTTCTTCTTAGATGCAAAGTCAAAGAATATATTCAAAATATAATCCAAGTATGACAAAGATTTTTGGACATGTAAAGAATCTTGAAATTCACGTAGACATACTTTCCCTTGAAATCTGATATAAAGATATAAAAAGATATATATGGCTTATATTCATATAAAGATTTAGTAAACAATCTTTTCAAATAGATATGAGAATATCTTCCACATAGGATATATTTGAAGGAAGATTGTGAATTTCTTTCAATTGTAGAAATTTGATCTTCTAATTGATCTTCAAAATCTTTTTCTCCATAACTACTTGTACTTGTCGCGTTTGACGTGATGCTCACAAAGGTATCATTAGTAGCAATGCCACAAACAAGACACGTAATTCCTTTCTTTGATATGTAAGGATGTACAAGTTTGGGTTTTTTCAAGAAATCTAGGAGTTTGTGTAAAAGAAGGTTAAAGAGAATGGACTAGTGCAAGTGGAATATGTGAAACAAAGGATGCTAGGGATCTAAAGGATGTTGAAGAACTCTTGAGAGTATGACGAGTGGTTTTATTCACAACATAAAAAACATCACAAGTATTTACATCAAGAGAGAAGTCCAAGACAAAATTTATACGCTAAAAAGTATTTTCCTTCATGCTCCTCATAAAACTAAGCTTAATTGAACCTTTAGGAGCAATACCAAAAAACAAATCTTCTTCTTTGCTTTTTGTTAATCACAAGACACTTACTCTTGTTAGAAATAATTTTCCAATTATCTTTCAATAATGAGTAAAAGAAATCAAGTTTATAACAATATGTGGAACATATAGAACGTCTAAGAGTTTGCAAAATCCATCACTCTTAGACTTTAGTCCGAAGAAAGACTCTTCCTATGCCTTGTATTTGTACAATTTGGTTTACATAAGTTACTAAAAGATTTGGTTATGTTCTTAAATTCTTTATAATCACTATGATTATTTAGATCTTTCTCATGGAAGCTAGAACTAGAATTATATGAAGAACTCTTCTTACCTTTGCATTTATTTTTACCTTTCATATCTCTTTTCTTTCCTTTAGTAAAAAAGACTAGGTCTAAACTTTGCATTGATTTTTGCAAGTCAAGATTGATTCTCAATTGTTTTTCGTGAAGTAATAAGTTTTGTAGCTTTCCAAAAGTAACAACATTATCATTAATGGAGAAAGTTATGAGGAAGGACATATGTGAGCTAGGCAAGAAATTTGTAGTGACTAATTTCTCATCATAATTAACAAGATCAACAAGGTCTGAAATTCTAACCAGGTGTTTTTGCATGGAACTACCTTCTTCCATTTTAAGGTTATGCGAATGTCTCTTCAAATAGTGCTTTCTAGCAACATTTGGAGAATAGGAGAGATCTTCAAGTCTATCCAATGCTTTTTTAGATGTGGTATAAGGACGTACTTGCGGAATCACAAATCTCTTTATAGAGAGAATAATGAGAACCAAGGCTTGGACATCTCTATAGTATGATCTATGTTGGTCTTGAGAAGCTTGACCACTAGGAACTTGAGTTTGTCTAGGTGGGGTTTGTGTGCTAGAAGTGGAAGTAGAAGCTTCATAAAATGTGATACCTCTTCTTCTTTCTCTTGTAGGTGTGGGTCAAGGTCCCTCACGACGAGATAAATCATCTATAACATGATCACATAAATCCTTTGCTATCAAGAGCTCTTTAATCACGAAAAATTTTCCCTCAAGTTTTCATCACTAGATAGTACACCTAGGTCATTAGATTGGTCAAATATTGGGAAAGATTACACAAGATGAACTAGATGCTTACCAAAAACTAGGCAAGATGAACTAGATGCTCACACTGGAATGCTCACAAGATGGACAAACAATGGAAAGTAAGGATTGGAAGTAGAAATTTTGATCCAAAAACAGTACTCCAAGAGCTAGAAGAGCTCTATGTGTGCAAGGATTCACAAGGCTTGCCATGATTGGTTCAGCTGAACCTAGAAAAGGAGTTAGCTTCACCCGCAAGCAACTTATCAAAGGATGAAAAGTACTTACTGGGCTGTTGGATGCTAAAAAACCTGCTCGATA
>CM035434.1:126611572-126864072 GCA_020310875.1 Ceratopteris richardii | reverse complement strand
TGTGATCGTCCACTTTGTGAAGGTCTTATATGTCTTACTGCTCCAATGATCACATTTAGAAAGTTAGGGAACCTTCTGTTACAAAAATAACAATATAGAATTAATCTAGATTTGCAAGAGACCATAACTAACCTAGCTTAACTACTAAAGCAAAAGGCAAAGGTAAAGGCATGAATAGAAAGATTAGTTATATCTCCAAGAAGAGCTAGTTTTGCTTCCAATTCCAAGTCTAGTAAAGATATCCTAGTAATTTTGATGATGATCCTAGAAATTCTGAAAAGAAGACGACTTTTAAGAAAATAAATTGTTTGTATCGTAAGAAACCTGGAGATTACATAAATGAATGCAGACTTAGGTTAGGGAAACAAAAAAGAGACTCTCATAATGCAGTAGACGATGAGGAATAAAAATTTGATGAACAAGTTGAAACATGGAACATCATAGACTCAGATGATCAACATTTTGTATTTTCCACAGTTTCGCAAGACTTGGAAAGTTTGTTGATTGGTTGTTTATTAGTGGTGCATCAAAGCACATGATTTTTGATTTAGCTTGTTTCAGTCCATTTCATTTGCTAATTCAAATGTGTTGGTTTCTTGTGCTAACAACAAGACTCTTCCAGTTAAAAGCATAGGAATTGTAGTTCTTAAGATTGAGAGTGGAAAATCATTTCATCTTGTAGAAATCCTATATGTGCTTGAGGTTTCTAAAAGCTTGTTGTGTGTATCTGATTTGTTAAAAAATCATTTGATTGTTGTATTTAACATGAGTGTGTGCATTGTTTATGATAAAGATAGAGAAGTTTTGTTTTCTGGAGTACTTCATGATAATTTGTTTATCCTAAGTATGCATCATACTCGAGAAACCTACACACTTGTGAGTGTAAATAAAAATCTTTGGTTGAGTACTTTGTGAATGTACAAATCTGTTTATGATAATTATTATTATTATTATTTTTTCTGATCATGATGTGAATGTTGGTAATGTGGATCTGGCAACTCATCTGGCCACAGAGAGTTCTTACACATCTAGTAGTACCCAAAATTTGTCACATGATTTACCTATACGTGTTACTTCTGTTGGTATCCTGATTGCACAAACTCGTAGTTTTTGGTCCAAATCTCTTCAAAGAATGGAAGGAAACAATGTATCTCTGGTTGGTGACATTTATTAATGATCTTTGTTTGAGTTTTTTGATAGGAAAGACTAAGTACATTTGAAGACCAAGAAAAAGAAGTGAAAGATTGTATTTCTTTCATAAAAAATTATATCCACAGTTTTTTATTGATTTAATCATGTGTGGAAGATATGCAGATATCTTCTTGAGAAGATGGTGGATGAAATCCTTTTAGAAATCTAATATGAAGCTAAAAGGCTGAAAGGAATCTTGAATATTTCAATGTTATTTTTGACTTAAACACAAGAATATCTTCATTGAGTTCCGAAGATCTAAGGAACATAAGTTTCATACTTCGGCTTTATCTTATGAACTTCAGATCATTAGTCAAACAAAGAATGTTACTTTTATATACAAAGCAGATTCTATGTTTTGCATATTATAAAATTTGCTTTGCATATAAAATCATTTTTTTTGTAGATTTCAACTCCCTCCTGCAGTGGTATAAATACGACCTAAGGGGATAGCATTAGTGTTTTGGGCATTAAAAGAGGTTGTAGGTGTATTTGTGCTTTTTCATATCCAAGATTTGTGCACTCTGTCATCCACACTCTCTCTACTCTCTAACAAAAGGAGCTAACTAGCTTGAGTGTTGAGCTAAGGGGTTTGAAGACACAGATGAAGTTGAATATTGTCATCAACTCTTGGTTGGATGTCGTCATGCATTTTTAAACTTGAAATACAACTCATTAATGTCTGAGATGATTGATTATCTTTAATGGTGCTCAGGGGCGTTACAGCATGCTGGGAGCACAACCTGCCCTAGAAATGATTGCCAAAGGAAACACGGTGTCTATTTTGGACCATGAGAAGGGTTCTAGAATCAAACAAATAACAGAAGATCCTATGAAAGTACCATCTGAACTTACATCAAAGTGGAAGGCAGTAGCGATTGATGGGCTTCCTAATGTTTTCTGTGGTATGTTGTAATAGATTGGATTCTTCACCATTACTTAGGGCATGGAGAATGGTATATTTCTGACATAGAAGTGTTTAACCACTAAGGAAGAGTAGCTGGAAGATTCATAGGTAGTATCTGTCAAGCTAGTTTTATTTCACAAACAGCTAGAGATGGAAGGATTTTTGTTTACTTTGGACAATCACAAGATTAAACCCCACTCTGCACGGTCCTTTGAAGTCATCATATCCAAATGATTTTCACCTTTCTTCTGGCTGCCATATTTGAATTTTGAGCTTCAAAGCATCCGAGCTGAATATTATGACTAATCAACTGTGCAGGTGGTTGGGTTGGTTTTTTCTCATATGATACAGTGAGGTATGCCGAAAGGAAGAAGCTTCCCTTCGAAAAAGCACCTCCAGATGACAGATCCCTCCCTGACGTTCACTTGGGTCTCTACAAAGAGGTTATTGTTTTTGACCATGTATCAAAGGTAAACAGTAGGGACTCTCTCTCTCTCTCTCTATCTATCTATCTATCTATCTATCTATCTAATCTATCTCAAACTATGAGCTTTTCTTCATGTGGGGGCATCATTTTCATGCAGATTGTTTATGTACTGCATTGGGTCTGCATTGACAGCTTCAGCTGTGTGGAGGATGCCTATGCTCATGGGCAGAGGCAGCTTGATGTTCTGGTAGCACGATTGCAAAACACAAACATGTATGTTTGTATGGACTGTATCATTCAACTTGCATGGTGCTACCTTGCATTCTCTCTCTCTCTCTCTCTCTCTCTCTCTCTCTCTCTCTCTCTCTCCCCCTCTCTCTCTCTCTCTCACACACACACACACACACACACACACACACACACACACACACACACACACGCGCGCGCACGCACACACGCATGCATGCATACCCCCCCTTCCCCCCCCCTCTCTCTCTCTCTTTCTCTCCCCCCCCCCCCCCCCCGACCCTGATAAACCCCCTCCCCTTCTCTCTCTCTCTCGGCGACTATACCGACATCTCAGATCACAGAGTATCTTGGGTTCCATCACAGAGAGGGAGGCACGACGACAGATGGGAGCCCTCACACGCCGGAAGCGACGAGCTTTCGAGGAGGCAGAGTTGATCGACCTTCTCATGAGTAGGGATTGTGCCACCGCGTGGAGGGCACTACGTGAGCCACGCCCACCTACACCCATAGCAGATCCTCGGACTTGGCACACCTACGCCCAGAGGTTATATGACGTCTAGGGCAGCCACCAGTGCCGATCCCTCCCACACCGCGTCCTGTGATATCCACCCTCTTCACAGCAGGCATGGTACGACAGGCCATCCATAGGCTACAACATGGCCGTTCAACAGACCACACGGGACTACAGGGAGAGCACTTTATATATGCAGCACATGTAGTTTCCCACTTGATCGCCCGTCTCTTCAACCGTGCTTTGGTTCAGGGATTACCTGACTCATGGACTATGCATACCATTACGCCTATCCATAAGTCCGGCGATATGATGGACCCAGGGAACTACAAGACTATTATGATAGGCCATATCTTGGCCAAGATCTATGGGGCAGTACTAGAGGCAGAGCTTAGTACACACGCTGAGGCAGCAGGGATCAGAGCACCCGGCCAGGCAGGCTTCCGCCGCACTTTCTCCACCATCGACCACATCTTCGTGCTTCGTTGCTTGATTGAGAGCGCGAAGGCGAGGAAGTAGAGACTATACTGTTGCTTTGTGGATTTCCGCAAAGCCTTCGACATGGTCCCGAGAGAGAGACTACTACGAAGGCTCCAGGAGTTACAACTACCATCAGACATGCTATGGGCCATCCATGCTTTGTATGCATGAGTCACAGGCAGGGTAGGCTTCCCCGGCGGCCTATCAGACAGCCTTGTTAGCACCATTGGTGTGAAACAAGGTTTCCCTGTCTCACCCACTCTCTTCAGTCTCTACATCGACGAGATCACGGAGTATATACAGCGAGCAGGAGGGCGAGGAGGAGACCTCGGAGGTACGCCAGTACACATCCTATTATATGCTGATGACATTGTCTTGCTTTCAGAGTCACAGGAGGGGTTGCAGTCACATTTACAGGCGCTCGATACCTTTTGCATGGAGAGAGGACTCATAGTGAACCTTGGCAAGACCAAGGTCATCATCTTCCATACCTCCAGGACAGCACGCCATCACGCCTCTTTCACTGCAGCCGGAGGAAAGATAGAGGTAGTGGACTCCTACGTCTACCTAGGTTTCACCTTCTCGAGCAGCACAGGTGTATTCTCCATGGCACATGCCGCGAGAGATAGATTGACGCGAGGCTATGCGGCACTTGCAGGATTGGAGAGACACTGCTTTCAGACACATTTTCAGGAGCCCCGGACTAAGGGGTGGCTCTTTGACACTCTAGTGACACCCGCATTGATGTACGCAGCAGCAGTATGGGCACCAGGGATCACGGAGGCGATGTGGACGTGGATTGAGAGGCCCCAGGTCACCATGATCTCACGCTTGTTGCGCAGCAAGCCCTCCGTTCCACATGACATTATATGAGGTGAGCTTGGCACACCACCGATGCTAGTGGAGGCCCTCTTCCAGTTGGTGACCTTTATTCTGAGAGTCAGAGAGCTCCCCACGAGCCGACTCACCATGCTTGCATTTGAGAGCTCTAGACATTTGGCAGAGACAGGGCATGAGAGAGTATGGTATGCATAGACTTACCGATGGTTAGCAGACCATGGCAGGAGCATTACGGATCTCCCCCATTTTCAGTATGACCTCTCTTCCCCCCACATTACCCTCTCTCGTTCGGAGAGGAATAGGATCATCCTTCAGCACCTACTACAGATACATGGAGACATGGATAGCACCACGGGAGCCTCTTCCCACAAAGAGGCAACACTACAGAGAGCACTTCCTGACGGTGACAGCGGATGGTTTCATTCAGAGACCACGATACATGGATACATACATGGCACCAGCTGAGAGAGTGGCCATTGGGAAGCTCAGAGTATCATCACACGAGCTCGAGATTGAGGTTGGGCGAGCGACACATACCCTGAGGGGCGAGAGATTATGCAGGATATGCCGAGAGGAGGTAAAGGATGAGGAGCACTACACATGTAGATGCGAGGCATATGAGGACATCAGAGACCGCTACCCACAACTCTTGAGGGGGCCCCAGAGAGATCAGGGCTTTATTGGGAACAGAGGACCAGCACCCTCTAGGTCGTTTCCTAGTAGAGCTCCAGCACCGCCGTGCATCACTTCTCCAGCAGCAGATGGAGATACACCTGGCCCCCCCCCCCCCCCCCCCCCAGACTTATATTACAGATTTTTTCAGACCCACAGCCAGTCGAGGACCCAGCTCGATGCGGGGTGTCACATTACAAGAGCAGAGGAGCTTAGACGACAGCGTCGACGACCGAGACCCCCACTCTGGAGAGCCCGTCCACATCAGAGAGAGATTCAGGCGATTCACGCACGCCATGACATGGAGATACAGAGACGTCAGCAGCGCACCCCTGTCGATTTGGACGTTCAGAGCATTTTGAGGATCTCCATGATGCCTTACCCACCGATGCATTATATCCTACACCCACTCCAGGCATTTAGTTGGTTGTGATACCATCAAGCCTCCCCTCCCTATGCATATCATATTTGTATCTCACCCATTGAGCATATAGAGTGCATACCCATAGCACCCCACACCCTCGATGCCAGTTACTATCCACTCCTTTTATACCTGTTTGCTGAACTCACACTTTATTTTCCTTTTGGGATCAGAGTGGATTGGATCATAGTGATGTAGATGTTTTGTCTCATAGGCCGATTTTGGCCTCTAATAGACGTTAAAAAGTCTTTCTTTCTTTCTTTCTTTCTTTTCTCCCTCTCTCTCTCTCTCTCTCTCTCTCTCTCTCTCTCTCTCTCTCTCTCCCCCCCCCCACAAAAAAAAAAGAAAAAAATAAATCCTCTCTCTCTCTCTCTCTCTCTCTCTCTCTCTTACACACACACACACACACACACACACACACACACACACACACACACACACACACACACACACACACACACACACACACACTCACACTCACACACATCCACATCCACACCTATCTACCCACCATACATGAGTAAAGAATAAAGCATTTCTCTTTGACCCAGAAAATGGAAACTGGGAGGGGGGGACATCATTCTGGCTCATGCCTCATTTGTACGAGTGTATATTGTTAATATTCTTTTGCATAGACTTTCTTTTTGGTACTACTTATTGCTTAAATGTGTTGGCCTCATGAGCGTGTTCATAAAGTTATGAGGCCCTTATTAGTTGCACTTTTACTTGGTACTGTTATCGTCCATGTTTTTTTCTTGTCTCACACAGGCATTGTATCAGATTCAATATGACTAAAAGAGGAAAAAGGAATAATTGTATTACCACTGCTGTTTCTTGTATTGCTCAGGCCAAAATTAAGTCCTGGATCTGTCGATATGGCCATAAGCAAATATGGCTTAGCTATGAAAGAGTCCAACATGACTAAGGATGAGTATATAGAAGCCATTGATAAAGCCAAGGAGCATATTCTTGCTGGGGATATATTTCAAGTTGTCTTGAGTCAACGATTTGAGCGCCGTACATATGCTGATCCATTTGAGGTTTATAGAGCATTACGTGTTGTTAACCCAAGCCCTTACATGATTTACTTGCAGGTAACTTTATGTCTATGAATTGTTCTTCAGTCTTTCTTTGTATCACATTCGTTGATCAGTTTGATTCTTTATGGCAACCATTGATGATGTTGTTATTATGCGTATAATCTATTATTATTTCTTTTCAGGCCCGTGGCTGTATTCTAGTTGCCTCCAGTCCGGAGATACTTACACGAATTAACAAGGTGATTCTGTACTTACATTTTCAATCATAGAGGACAAATAACTAGACATTTTCAGGCCTCAGCATATAGTAAATACTCAATGAATGCATAAACATTCTTTTGCAAAATGGAAAGAATGATTCTGGAGCAATCAAATATTATAATAAATGAAGGTTTTTTCTGAACCACACACATGCACATGGGATAAAGGATTGCTGAATCACACATATGCACATGAGTGTGCATAGACATGCAGATGCAGGCATGTGCACGTGTGCACGCACACAGAAAAAGAAAACATACATTCATTCAATTAGTCAATCAAAGAAACATACAGCAACAACAACAACAACAACAACAACAATAACAACAGTAACAACAACAACAATAGGTGGCTTAAAATTCTGTTTTCTTGCTCCTGTAATTTTCCCACTCATTTTCTTCTCAAGCAGAGACCTTATATATAAAGGTTCAAGAGGTCCAACATTCATATGTAGAGATATGATGTCTAGAATAGTTCCACTTGGTAATGGAGATAAGTTAATTTAAAATCTTGCAGGGAAAAATTATTAACAGACCTCTTGCTGGAACTAGGCGGCGAGGGCGAGATAGAGATGAAGATTTGAGATTAGAGGATGAATTGCTTAAGGATGAGAAGGAGTGTGCTGAACATGTAATGCTGGTGGACTTGGGCAGAAATGATGTTGGGAAGGTACAGAAAGGTGGGACAACATGACAAAGACATTTTCTTCTAGTTGCTCAAACTTTTTTGTTTTTGTCAATCAGGTAGCAAAAGCTGGCTCTGTCAAGGTTGAGAAACTTATGGAGATAGAACGTTATTCACATGTGATGCACATAAGCTCAACGGTATGTATTCATTTGGCTCATAGTTAAAACAGCTGGGTACCTGGGGTGTAGATGCCTGATGTTAGGTTATACTAATTAGAGTATGTAGATCTATGCATCGTGGTGTATGTTTATGTTTTATAGGTCCCTTTGGGCATGTTATGTGGAGGCATTCTCACCATCTACTGGTACAGCAACTTTATCAAGTCTACATGTCATTACCTAGTGTGGTACATAGATATAATGATGAGTGTTCTCGTCAGATTGATGCACTTAGATACCTAACATAATTTTATCGAATAAGAGGCTGTATATCAGGACTTAGAGCTACATTTCATATGCTATGTAGTGTCTTCCTTGAATATCATTGCTATGTAGTGTCTTCCTTGAATATCATGATCATGCTAACGAGCCCCTTTTTTTATGCAAAACAGTCCATTCACCTTGTTCTGATCAAAATTTGATTTTTGAGTAACAGAAACTTCATAGTTTGGTATGTACTTTGGCAGGTAAGTGGTGAGATGCGTGATGAATTGACATCATGGGATGTGCTACAGGCAGCATTGCCAGTAGGTACTGTTAGTGGTGCTCCAAAGGTGAGTGATATGAGTGAGCATCTTGGGTTGTATATTCTCTTTGTCCTCATACTTACAGTCTATGGGGTTTAGGTAAGAGCCATGGAGTTAATAGATGAACTAGAAAAGACACGGCGTGGCCCCTATAGTGGTGGTATTGGAGGTGTCTCTTTTACAGGTGATATGGACATAGCCCTTGCACTCCGGACAATGGTATTTCCTACTTCTACTCGATATGATACAATTTATAGCTATGGAAAGCTTGAGAAGAAACGTGAATGGATCGTACACTTGCAAGCTGGAGCAGGTATAGTGGCTGACAGTGATCCGGAAAGTGAATATAATGAATGTATTAACAAAGCAACTGGTTTGGCCCGTGCGATTGACCTTGCAGAGAGTGCATTTTCAACTCCAGTGCCACTGGAAGTCTCAAAAAGTTTGTAAGATGCACCTCAGTCAGTCTGATGGTGAATGAGTGCTTATATATTCCTTGCTCGGGCATGGTTCAGGTTTTAGCCTGATTTACAGGTGGTTGAATCAAGAAACAACTTCAAAGGGCATGGCCATTGCTGCAGGAAGTGCTTCTTCATCTCCCCAAGAGTAGCATCCTTGGATCCATTGGTTGTGGTCGTCTCAAAGGAAAAAAATGTGCAATAGGTTCTTTTATACAGGCCCCTTTGAATGGGAAAATGAGCACTGCATTCATTATATGCAGGTTTCATGTCCATGATCATTCTCTATCACTAAAATATCAAAAGCTTTGCAGTATTTAGACACTTGATTCTGTCTGGATTCTGCAGTACCTTAAGAGATTCAGAAGATGTAAAATATGCCTGACTTTCTGTAGGTAGGTGAGAGGAATGTGGGTTGAGGGGAAAAGTTCGCAGCAGCTTGGGGGAGGAGTTTGGGGGGTCGATGTGTGATACATTGGAGGTTCAACATTGTGAAGATGGCAGAGTAGAATTAAACGAATTTTGTGCGTAACATGGCATTAAAGAGGGAGCTAACAGCTCCTAATGGCCCATTCTCAAACACTGTGGTTGAAGAGAACGAAAAAATGTTACATTAAAGAGTGTGATGCATACTGTCCTGCTGATCTCCCTAGAAAGTTTTAGGAAGAGGCATTCAAACCTGTAGCTCACATTTGCAATCACTTTCCTAATTTTTGAAAAATTGTTTTTTTGAAGAGGTTTGGTCTTGCAAACCAGTCTCATATGATCATTTGTGTGTTTTTGAATGTGCTGCATTTGTTTAAATAAGAAATGAACTGAGAAGCAAGCTTGATGACTCTACTAAGGGCTTCTTCATGTGTTATGGGTACAAAGGAGAGATGGACCACAGAATATGGCCCTCAATTTAGGAAGGTGGCACATGAAACTGATCCAAACCTTTCTCTAAAATTGCTCTCTATACTGGAATGCCCTCCTATGTAGTAATTGGTGCGTAGATCTTCCAGGTCTGTCATGTGACAAATCAGTGCATCTCTAGAGGGAGTGGGGCATACACACATGCGTGCGTGTGCACACACACACTCACGCTCATACATAGACACATGCATATGCATACAAGCGTACACATATATGTACACATCTTAAGAAGACTCTTCGAAAGGCAAAGCAAATGTGAGAAACCATCTCTGAAGGATGCTAACCTATTCCGATGTAGCGCTATTCTCTAGATTATCTTTCCACTTTATTGAGTACTTCTTGTATTAGTCATTCCTCGCTCATTTCTCTCCAGTGTCTAATACCCTTACAGGCTTATTTGGAATAGATTGAATAGAGACAGGCTCCATGACCTCACTATCAAGAATGAGGTTGTCAGATTCGCCCAACCTTCTTTTCAGCTGGCTCGCATGAAACTCTGGACAGATTTGACTACTTTTTGAAAGTTGGAGCTAATAAGCCATCTTTCATATTCTCTGCACCATTGAGAATGGTGTACAATACCTAATAGATAGTTTTGGACAAGGTCACATTTCTAGGATTACAATCTATGGGGAACTTTAAGATAGGGTTGCTCTTCTTCCTCAAAGTTGATTTCTCTCCTTTGAGGGTCAACATAGGCTCTAGCCCTACCATGAGCTCTCCTAATGCGCACATTAAACTTTGCCTTTCTATACCTAATTTTTAATGAAAATCTTAAAGAAGCATTGCCTATTTAGCCTTAGGACATATAATGTTTGTTTGAATAGAGACTTAATGGTCTCTTGATCAAACATTACTTTGAACTTAGCACCATATAAATTATGATGCCACTTCTTTAAAGCATGGATAAATGTATACTTGTATACTCAGCAATTCTTTTAAGCAGGTTCTAATTTCTTAGTATCAAATGCAACTGGTTGATCATATTGTATTGAAATTTCTTTAATGGCAAAATCATTCGCATGTGTTCCAAGCAATTGGGATTGCAATAATGGAGTTGTGCAATTGCGACTTCAACTTCTTGATACTTTGTTTCTATTGGAAGACTTTCCTTTCCCTTTAGGTTTATCCATTATCAAAACAACAAGCTTGGCGTAATTCTTAATGAATCTTCGATAAAATTCTAATGAGCTTTGGAAGATTTGAAGCTCTTGTAGGTTTTTGAGATGTGGTCATTGGATAATAGCTCGTTTTCTCCCAGAATCTAGTTTGATTCCATGCTTGAGATGAGTGAATTGTCTCGCAACACTTGGAAGACTTCTTGCAAGTGTTGCAAGTGTTCCTCTTGTGATCAACTATAGGTTAGAATACCATAAAAAAAGTATACAATGAACTTTCCTAAGTAGGTTTATATCATTGTTTATGAGCATCATGTATGTGGTAGGAGCATTGGTGAGGCCAAATAGCATCACCAAGAATTGTAACACCCATATCGAGTCCTCAAATTTTCTTAGGAATAACCTCTGCCTTTATCCTGAATATAATGATATCTCGATCTTAAATTAAGCTGAATTGAAAATTCAGCTTGATGATGAAATAGGTCATCAAATCTAGGCATTGGAAACCGATTCTGATAGTTACCTAATTCAATGCCCTATAATTGATTCATAAGCACATATAACTATTTTTCTTTTAAACTAGGAAATGCTTTTAAGGTGGTACACATTTTTAATGATAGAAATGCTTTTAAAGGGAGCAAAATGCTATATAATTACATGGGTCTAAGGGGTAGAACCCTTGAGTTTCTTGGTTTGAAACCTTTTGGATTATTAAATATTTACCCCTAGTTGAATATCTTGACTCTTAGAGTTGACTTATCTAAGGGTGGGTACCTTAGGCTTGATTGAAAGCTTCTCCAAGCCAGTTGACTTACACAAGAGAGCTTAGAGCATCTCGTTTTAGAAAGCATGTGATTTCCTAAGCTTTGAAAGCATGTGATCACCTTGGGTATATACGACCCCTTTGAAATGACTTGGCCCCTTGGCCTTGGAGCCATATATTGAATGGGTTGATTAGATAGAGACATGCATCTTTCTTCGCTAGTTGGATTAGTTGTTGTATGGGAGGTGTCTTGTTCCCATAATAGACATCATCTTGTCTCAAAGTTTTCTTATTCTCGCCTTGTATCATAGATATAGTGTATTTTATGTGCACTGGGCTATTGGGGTATTTTAAGTCTTTTGATCAGATCGTAGTTTATGAAATTGTGAGTAGAAAAGTTATCAATCATGATTCATACTCTGGCCTCATGTACAATACCATGCAATTTAACCAAATCATGTGGCCCGGATGGAGACCACAATGGTTGGATTAAGTAATATGTATGTAAAATATCTTCGTGCATCAGTTTGATTGCCTTGGAGTTTGCATTGACATGAATAGGAAGTATTTGCATCAAATGGACCTTTGTCTTGTCTTGGCCGTATTAGTTCTTGGTTCAAACTTTTTGTCTTCCCCTTTGCATATAGGGCAGCTTTGTGCATGGTTGGTAGACAAACAACTAGAACATAAGTTTTTTCCTTCAGCCCATTCAAATGTTTGCTTGTTTATTAGGGTTATTGAAGTCTTCGCTTCTCAAGAAAAAACATCATTTTTCCTTGGGACTACTTGTTTCTTAAACTTGTTTACGTAAGTGGGTTTTAGATGCTTCTTCGTGTTCATTGATGTATATTATGGGTGGTTATGATCGTCGTATATTTGACTATATTTTATGTATATTGTGAGCAATTATGATCTTTGTATATTTGACTATATTTTATAGCCTTTTCAAAAGCCTTTGGGGTATTCTTTCTATCCTCAAATTTCTTTGCTTTATCTAGTGCCCTACCAAAGCCTCAAGTCGTCTAAAAATTGTTTAAACATTTCAGTTTATGAATGATCTCTCTATAATAGGAAAGGTAAATAGGGCCTATCTCTTTACATCACTATCACACATATCTCAATTCGGCTCACTCTCATGCAAGAACTCTTTTGAAAAAGGGTTTGAATTGAGGTCTTCCCTTTAACTCATGCAAGTTTTCCTCTTTTGAAAAAAAGTGTAGACCTCATCCTTGTTGCTACCACGATCATCTCTTGTGAAGATTGGTGGTTTTAAGTCTTTAAAAAGTGGCATAGTCCTACTATGTTCCTCCTCTAATTTATTAAGAGTTCTAGGCTCTCCCCTTTGAATATCAAATGTTCAATGAGAAGAGGTCTCCTTGTCTTGAACTCTAGCAGTGACCGAGGAGCTTATTTGGGCCTCAAGGGTTATTTGAGCCTTCAATTGCTCAAGAGTTGAGTTCATACTTTCTAACATTGATTCAAAGTTGGTTGTCCTATCTAGAAGCTCATGGTGTTGGGAGTGAGTAATGAATTCATCTATCATATGTAATTCTTGGTCTTGGTTTATGGTTTGTTCTTGTTGTGAAGTGTTTTTTAATGCTTCCTATCCTTGTGTTCCATTTTGAAAAATAACAAATAAACTTGAAATAAAGCAAAAGTAATTCAAGTAGTCAAAATGAAGAAAGATGACTCAAAGATGATTTTCAAACCTTGAAATATGATTCTAGTTTAAGTCCTTGCTACACCCAAAAAGAAGTTTGAAAATATCCCATTGGCCTCTTAAAGCTTAGGAAAACATCCAATCCAATATTGCATAATCAAAACAACTTCAAACCATGCAAAAATGATGTTCTATAGCTAGAAATCATTGTTCACTAATTCTCAGCTAGCCTTGCTAGTAATAGAATTGGTATCCAACACTTGGGTCCAATGTGGAGTTTATGATGATGAATTTGTTAGTTTCCAAGTACCTGTGGAACATTGTCAATGGCGAGTAACTTAGAGCAAGATAAGCATAAGAAGCCACATCTTCATCTAAGAGGGATGTTATTCCAATTTTTGCCCAATAGATTGAAGAGGAAGAAGAGGAGATTAAATCTTCATCCACGAACAAACGGACACAGATGTAGATTTAACCTTCAAAAATGCAATCCATATGAGATTGTGCAAGCACTTTGATTTATTGCTATGGGAGTTGCGAGGCATGCATAACCTCCTTTTAGGCTTAGTTGGAATTAGAGAATCTCTATCAGAGTAGAAACCCTACTAAGAAAGCTCACTTGAAGAGACAATTAGCCAACACAAGTATGAAAGTTAGTGAATTCATTCAGTCGCATATTTTGAAGCTCAAAGACTTATGAGATCATGTACTTAATGTTGAATTTATGAGATGGTAATACTCTCGTAAATTCATTTTCATCTACTTATAGATCATTTATTTCTTTTCTTTCTATCTCTACAAGAGAGAGAGAAATATCATTTGATGAGTTGTAATTATTGTTACTTTAAGAAGATGATCAATAGGAGATTATGGAAGAGAATGGTGAAGCTATAGTATTGTCATCTAAAGGGAAGAAGAAGAAGGAGACTACAAAGAAGGAGAAGAAGTGTCAGCAGAACAAGAAGGAAAGTAAAGCTTCTACTTGAAAGTCTTCAGCTATTTCTTTTACTACATCCAACTCCAATACTTCTACAACTCCTAAAGAGAAGTCAAGTTCTACTATATCCACCTCAGAGAAAGGAATATGCCACTATTGCAAGAAGCTTGGGCATTACATAGCAGAATGTAGAAAGAGATTTTTTTAAGAAAAGAAAAGATCATAAGAAAATAATGTTAAAGAAAGGTCAAAGCCTAAGTCTTCAAATGAAGAAACATATGCAGGTACCAGTATTAAAAAGATAGTCTTTGATCAAGCAACATTACATGCAATCTCAAAAAATCCTTGGATATTTGATTTTGGTGCTATTAAGCATATAATAGGTTGCAAGAAAGTGTTTTCTACCTTCACTAACTCAACATGAAGAAGGTTGACTATAGTAGATGATCATGATCTGGATTTTGTTGGTGTTGGAGAAGTAGACCTAAAATCTAGAGTAAGAGGAAACTTCATGATATCTAATGTTCTATATGAACCTTACACGAAGAGAATTTGCTATGAACTAGAAAAAGATGTACATAGAAATCAGATTCCTATACAAAAAAAGGAAAAGTAATAAAGAAATATCCCAATTTCTTCTCTTTGAGTTTAGGAGATCCAGTTAGAATGCTTTTTATTTGATCACTTTTTACCCCACTTTCATTGCATAAGAGAAACTACTTGTTTAATGATTTGAGAGAATATGCATATGTTTTATTCTATGTGTATCTAGCATTGTTTTGTTATATCTTCATGTTTTTGGTATTTCTAATTCTTCTTCAACTTTGATTCTTTGCTTTTTTGGATCCTAGCCCTTTGACTACTATAAGAGGTGTTAGCTATTTGGTTAGATGTAGCTCAAATGAAATTCCCACGGTGTTGGAACTTGATCAAAAGAGTAGAACTAGTGAAGTCTTGTTGCCACCTTGTATGTTTCAGAGGCAAAATGTTTGTTCTTTCAAACTGTGAACTTTAAGAGAAAAAATATGTTTGTTCTTTCAAATTGTGAACAAGAGAATCACTTGAACGATATCATGTTGCTACTATTCAAAAGCACATACATGGATAGATACATACATATTGATAGAGAAATGCATTGTAAATTGTAGCAAAAACACAATATATCCTTCTTAAGATCCTTTGCTTAGCTACTAAAGATGCCCAAAAATTAGAGTTCACAAAACCACTAAAAGATTGATCCAAAGATTTTGCACATGTAAAATAGACCCAAAAAGCTATCTTATAAGTTTTGAATCACTTAAATGGATTCTAGGCTTATGCCTATGAGACAAATTAATGACTTTCCACATAGTCAAGACATGTATATACTAACACAACTTTATACATAGAGATTGTAGTCTGAAATTGAGTGTAAATGATTTTTCTCCATATTTGATGAGGAAGTAAACAAGCATAAATCAATTAATGAAGATAGGTAATGAAGATATGTCAAATCATCAAAACATACTATAATGCGAAGTCAGTTACGTCGAGAAAGAGATGATCAAAGATCTGTGCTATGTGTGTAGAGGTAGCTCAATACAGTTGGAAACACACTAAGGACAAGCCAAATATATGAATGAATTAGAATTACGGTTCAAATCAATATAGATATAGATGAGGCAACTTAAGTGATTTATTAACCTCTTACCTCACTAAAAAGTATCTCTTATTGCCATATGTATTAGACTTATGATACTCATGTCTCTCTTAGTCACACAAAGAGAGGTTTAATTTTAGTAAAAAGCCTCTAAAAGCACTTCTATACGGTGGAAAGTCTTAAATTTGTGTAGTATTTTTGTTTTCATACAAAAATGAATCTTTTTTCTCAATATAAGATACAAAATATTTAAGGTTTCAAGAGAGAAAAGATATTTGAAGAGACATAATATTTTGAAGTTCAAAGTTTTATCTTATCACATTCGAACCATCAAATCAAAAGACTTAGAAGGCTCACATTCTTTGCCTATAAATGAACTTGAATTCATTCTGTCGATTTACCACTTTTGAAATATCTTATTTTTGTACATATACTCTAAATGTTTGAATGGCTTTTGATTCCAACTGTATCACTTCTATTCAAGCTTTGAAAGCAAGTGAATTAGCGTGTGACTATGTTACCTAGTTGTAAGGTGCACATAGACTAAAGTGAGCAAAAAGAGGCAATACAAAAAATCATTGGGAAGTTTTAGGGTTTCAAATTAAGGAAAAATGGTTTGTTTGTTAAAGTTTAACATGTGTACAATGCAAAGGGTATGATGTTTAATAATCTTTATCATTGATATTTTCCATCATAGTGTATGTAGTATTTTATAGTGAATCTTTTTTACACACTTGTGTTATGAATTTTTTTCAAGTCCTTTACATGTTGCAAATATTCTATCCAATGTTCTAGAGTGGCAACCTATTTAATGTTTAACATGAACATTCAAAGAAATTCATAAAGAATATGAAGACATAATGTAAGGAGTTATGTTTTTCAATAGCATGCAATTGTTCATTTATTTTGGAGAGCATCAAGTACCATTACAAAGGAATCCAATTATTTATGTACAAGGAAAGAAAATGAACCATGACTATGAACATTAATGTGTACATATGAAAACTTTATTGATTGTGGATAAATTGTGTGAGCATATATGTAAGAAAATGAGCTTGACTATGCATTTATCATGTGCATTATGTATTTATGAGCATCCAAGAGGTTGATGAAGGGGTAAGGCCTACATGACTATAAGATGGAAAAAGGAGCCGATCGCTCCTTTTCATGTCCTATGGTGTTCCAAAAATCAATAACTTGAAGCGAGATGAAAAAGCCAAAAAGGCCTACCAAAGATTTCAAATGGGTCATGAAGCACATGCAAAATCTATTGGAGTAGAAAAATAAAAAGACTTCAAGAGTACAATGAGTGTGGACAATAGAGGCAACTCGTGCCATAGATGCCTAGACTTTGAGCACTTTATGCATATTTTATAATATGAAAAAGAATCCTCATAAAAATACTCTTCTTTTGTAAAGACCAAGGAGTATTTGAGCGTTAGAAGTTGTTGCCAAATTGTCATTATTTTAGGACCAATTTTGGTTGGATTTGAAGCTTTAGGACTAGTTTTAAGGTATTTCTTCAAAACTCATGTCAAAAGGATCACAATTTTTAGTATAAAAGTGAAAAACACTAACTTTCTAGAGTGGCTTCATTTTTTCGAGAAGAGTTTCATGCGTCTTTCTTGTTGGACCTTCTCTTCCATCTCCTTCATTTGGAGCTTCCATGATGTGGTTGAGGTGTTTTACCCCATAACCATTTAGTGCATGTTTTTGTGCATGTTTGACATGTATTTTTTGCTCTTAAGTGCATGTATGAGAGTTGACCTTCGTCTTGAGAATGTGTGAACTCCATGGCTTCTTGAGGCAGGTATTCATTGTTGAGATATCAAGCTCAACATGTGATTTTCGAGGATAACACAATCCACTTCTCATTTTATGATATGTATAGTGATTACATTGATATAAGTCAATCATAAGTTTAGTGAGCTTTGGCAGATTTATCTACCAAAAGGGATGGCACATTTGTTTTTTTTTCAAATCACTCATTCGCGGACATTAGGATTTTCTTTATGTATTACAGTTTATATATATTGTATTGGTTTTTATCTTGTATTAGGTCATTCTTGTATATTCTCTTTATGTAATAGAAGAAGTAGAAGAAGATCATTCTTCCTTGCCTCAATCTGTATGTGCTCCTTTCTTTGTGTGTGAGAGCTTTATTCCTTCTCTCTTTTCTTTTGACATGGTATTAAAGCTAGTGTTGTAGAGAGCTCGTTAAGAAGGACGATAGTGAATAGTTTGTGGGAAGGTATGGAGAATGCCTGCTTCACAAAACAATTTCAGATTATTATCACACTTGGTGAGCAGGTAGAGGGTGCCAAAATATTCTTTATGGTCACTCATTTTGATCCCGCAAGGTGGGTCCCACAATAAAAGGCCAATTTGTAAAAATCTAACTTACATTCTCTTTGACATCTCCCAAATATTCAAGATCTAGAATTTCAAGTGATTTCGTGTACTGTTGGTAAATGAAAATTGTGTTTTTTTGAGATCTAATTGTCAAGTCACAATGTGGCAGAGATACAACTTCTAGTGTGTTTGCAGTATTGTTACTTGCTATAGAAATGGAAAATGCTGATGGAATGAGTCAACTCATGACCAATAGGTTGGATAAGAACAACTTTTATAGTTGGAGATTCAAAACTTCATAATACATCTAGTATGTTATTTAAACTCATTCTTACTCTCTTGCGTCTTGAGAAGTCGAGAGCAATCTGAGTATTGCATCAAGCTTCTTTTGAGGTCATAATTTCAAGGGCATGACTCTCAAGGGGTGGAAAGAAGGTAAGGATAAAAAATTGAGAGGTATAAGATCCATAAAACATCCTTATTGCACACCAATAATTGCTCTAGCCAAAGCAATCATCTATTGGTCATCCAAGGATTTTTGTGTGTTTTTGAAGTAGTTGGGGTGCTCACAAACCATAGACGAGAAGAAAGAAATGAACAGAATCATCGAGAGTGCAAAATCTTTCTATATCAACCATTTAGGGATAAAATGCTCGAGAAATTGCCTATTTGCAAGGACTAAAAATTGGGGAATATTTGAGCACTTCGAAGCTCAAAGAGACATTCCGAACCAAAAGCCAAGAAGAGAATCCCAAGATCTTGTAGATGTTACTGATTTGCATCCTCACAATCACCCTAGTAGAGAAATCGATGGATTTTGTAGAGGTATATTGGGAAGTGCAAGGGGAAGCCATTATAGACCTTGACACTAGGGGATTACAAGGAATGTGCTAGAAATGATTTGGTGAAGCATGAGCTGGAAATCCGCCATTTTGAAAAGCCTAGAATTAGACACATCGGATATTTTCAAATTTAGGGAATGACAAGGAATGCAAGTGAAGAAGGTCTACAATTGCATCATCAGTAGCTTAAGTTAACTCGAGAAGGTTTCAATTTACACTAAAATCTTTATTTTTAGAATCAAGTGATTGCTCTAGCTAGATCAATTGCTTATTTGCATTACAAGATTTTTCATTGCAAAGATAGGTACGTAGTCTCTTGAACCTTGAGCGATTCCTAAAAGAAGAAATAGGGAAATAGTTGCAAGAACTATCTACTTTAGCTTCAAAGTATAGAGCCATCAGACCTTGACAATTTGGGAGTTTTGAAGGGGTTTTGGTCTAAGTTTATTGAGATCTAAGCTTGAGTGAGAACTCTTATCACTGAGAGGAAACCTAGACTAAGGGGTATCAAGAGTAACCCTAGAAGATCATTGGACCATTGAAAAGTCAACCTTAGAAGAGAGGCACCATCAATTTACTTAAAACCTTTGTGGGAAAGCACTCAGACATATTAGGACAATACAAGGATCTACTTATCTTTTCCACTTCTTTCGCAATCTCTAGAGAACCAAAAACCTTGCATAAGAAAAATACATTTTCATGTCATATCTAGAGCCATTTCCTAGAGGTATCTTTGGACCATCTGACCATCCACTCTCTATTGAGAGTAAGGTGTGCAATTCAACACCTAAGAACAATATTTTTGAAAAAAACCCTCAAGTACCTAGACCATATCCAAATAGGGAATTCTCTTATGGCCAAGGACAATAGCAACTTGCTCAAGGGAAACCACAAAGATTATGTGGGTAGAACCTAGCATAACGCGTGCTAGGAAAATAGCCTTCTTAACATGATGAGTTCATTCCACTAAAGTATAGAGTGGAAGCTGTTACACTTATGTGTTCCTCGAGTAGCTTTGATGTGAACCTTTTCCCTATACATGGACACTTTTTACTCTAGTGCTGGCTAGAGATTTTTCCCCATGTTACCACATACATGATTCAATCATATGTGGTGGTACTTTGTACTTATGGATATTATTCAACTCTTACTTCTATTCTGAACATTGTTAATAGAGAGAGCTATTTCCTACACACACACACACACACACAATGTGGTATCAGAGCAGGTTCAACTCCTTCTCAAGTTTCGATTTTCTCTGTCGCAACATGTGCATACTTTTAAAATGAAAATCAACTTTGGAGCATAGACCAATGATTTTGAGCAACCAAGAAACATTCCCAATAATTGCACTAGAGTTTTAACCCCATTTTGAAGCCATTCGTACAATCAGAATCGACATCAGAGTGACAGATTGTGAGCTGAAAATCTGTCAGCTGAAATTTTAGCATTCATTTCAGCTTTCATTGAAGTAAAGATTTTGTCACATTCTTGTTCTTTAGTAAAATGGCAAGAAACAATGACTTGTTTGGCATGCTTCAAGACGAAGATAAGCTTGATGGGACCAACTATCCAATGTGGTCTTACATGATGAAGCATGTTCTTGTTACAAAACAACTTTCTATCTCACAAAAGGGGAAAGATAAGTATGATTCAACTTTGAGTTCATCAAAACCAAAGCCTCAACCTTCCTCTTCTACTCATTCCTCTAATGATTGTGATCTCCAAAAGAAAAAGAGATGCAAATATTTCCAAAATGCTGCTCACACTATTGGTGAGTGTAGAAAGCTTGCTAAGAACAATGAAAAGAATAAGGAATTCGGCATGTTTATTGCTGAAAATTCTTGAAATGCAAAGAATGATGAAGCCAAGATGGCTCAAGATTATTGGGAATGTGTTGTTACATGTCATTATGATGCATCTTTGCATTATAAATGTATGGTTGTCACTAAGGCTGATTCGGATTGGTTCTTTGATAGTGGTGTTTCAAAGCACACTCATGCAAAAGGTTTTTGGCATGTTTGAAAGATGCACCCAAAGGGGGACATGTGGTGTGCGCAAACAATGTGTCTTATCCTATCATTGAAGTAGGAGAAATTGAGCTTACGATTGCAAATGGAGGTGTGATTCTCTTGAAAAATGCATTGTATGTACCCGATATCAAGAAGAACTTAATTTTTGTTCCATTGATTGCCAAAACAAGACCATGTACACTTTGTTGATGATAAGTGTATGGTTTATGATTTCAACAATGGTGATATTATCGTTCTATCCGGTGCATTATGTAATGGTTTTTATCGCTATACAAGAGGGCTATCTCAAATGCCTTGGTTGCTCATACTTCTTCCATGGCCGAAATGGAGCTTTGGCATGCTCGTTTTGGTTACTTGAACTTCAATAGTTTGCTTTAATTACAAAAGAAGGGCATGGTTATTGGTTTGCCAACACTTGAGCCCATCAAAAAGCATGCATGTGAAGGTTGCATTTTTGAAAAAATGCATCCTGCTTCTTTTCCAAAAGATAGTCATACACATACTACAAGAAGATTGAAGCTTGTTCATATTGATGTATGTGTTTCCATCAAGACTCCATCTTTTGGGAAACATGTATATTTTTTTACCTTCATTGATGATGCTACTTTCCATACATGGGTCTATCCTATGAGAGCAAAGAATGAGATATTTTTTTGCTTCAAAGCATTTTTAACTTTGGTTGAAATTTATTTTTTCAAACAAGATTTTGAATTTACGCATGGATCATGGTGGTGAATGAATGTCAAATGAGTTTAATGCTCTTCTTCATGAAAGAGGTATTTCACACCAATGTACGGTGCCATATAAACCTCAACAAAATAGTGTTTTTGAGTGTAAAAATAGAACTCTCATTGAAATGGCACGATGTTGTTAAATGGAAGCACCTTCCTAATAAGTTTTGGATGGAAGCGGTCATGTGTGCAAACTATGTGTCGAATCAATGCCCTACAAAAGCATTGAGATTCATCACTCCTTATGAGGCTTGGAATGGACATAAACCCATGGTTAGTCATATGTGCATGTTTGGTTGTTTGGCATATGCTCTTATGCCATCGCAACAACATCACAAACTTGATGACAAGGCAAGGAAATGTATATTTGTTGGTTATAGTGAGAAAATAAGGGATATCATTTGTACCATCCATTGATGAACAAAATTATTATGAGTGGAGTTGTGGTATTTGCTAAAAATTTAGTTTTCACTCTACTTGAATGCAAAAAACAGCCAACAATAAGCTCAAAAGATGTGTTTGATACACTCATGCCTTTGTTCCAAAGTGGTGTGCTTGACTATGGCCATGTAGACCGGCCAAATGAGGCTCAAAGTGCTGAAAAATTTGGCTGAAAGTTTTCAGCCAAAAATTGTCAGAGCTGCTGGAAATTTCCAACCACATATGGCTGAATATTTGCATCAAAATGTGGCTGAAAATGAGCATGAAATTCAGTCCATGCATGATATACATGTTGACGATGCATTAAATAATGAACACATGTCTATCAAGAGTGCACCAAGTATGCCAAAGTGGTTGAAAGAAACTTGGAGGACATCAAATTGAGTGTACCTTTACTTGGTAGAACAAGATCAAGCTCTCGCCATGCATCAATAAATTTTGTGGATTATTCTCTTATTGCAATAGCATGCAATGAAGAGCCACTTACCTTTGAAAATGCATGTGATGATCCACAATGGATGAGTGGTATGCAATAAGAAATGGATTCCATACATAGGAATGGTACTTGGGAGTCATGTGAATTCCCAAAAGTGAAAAATGCCATTGGTAGAAAGTGGGTTTACAAGATTAAAAGAAAGTAAGATGGTAGCATTGATTTCTACAAAGCTAGATTGGTTGCCAAAGGATATGGGCAACAATATGGCATTGACTACAAGGAAACTTTTGCACCTAGTTCATGAATGACTACCATTCGTACGGTCACTTGCTTGAGACCATACAAGGTACCATATGGTTTGTCGCTTGCATAAAGCCTTGTATGGTCTCAAGCAAGATCCATGTGCATGGTATGACAAAATCCATAAGCACTTGATTGTTATTGGATTCACATTTAGTCCAATTGAAAGCACACTCTATGTACGCAAAGATGGGGCTAATCTTACAATGTTTGTTCTTTATGTTGACGACAAACTCTTGAATGGGTCATGTGATGCAAAACTTGACACCCTTATGGCTGATTTGCAGCATACTTTTGATGTCAGCTATCTAAGTATTTTGAGCTACTAACTTAGCATCCAGTTTGTATCCATTGAGGGGGGAATTGTTATGCATCAAGGAAAGCATGTTGAAAAACTACTTCAGCATTTTGACTTTGAGGATTGCAAGCCAGTTTCCACACTAGTTGAGATAGGATTTATGTTCTCAATTCAGGATTCCAGTGATGCATTTGACACTTCTCTTTGTCAGTAAGCTGCGAGGTGTCTTATATTTGCATGCAACACAAGGCTGGATATACAATATGTAGTCTCCCAATTGAGTCAACTCATGCATAGCCTTGACGCTAAGCATTGGCAATCGATGAAACGTGTGTTTAGATATCTCAATGGCACTTTGAGTTTAGGTCTCTTTTATAGAAGAGATATTCAACCATGATTGATGCTTTTATAGATAGCGATTGGGCTGGTTGTTATGATAATCGTGTCTCCATTAGTGGTAATTGCCTTTTCCTTGGAGACTCATGCATATCTTGGTTGAGTAAGAAGCAACCTACAAGTGGCGACATCGAGTTGTGAAGCTGAGTACATGGCACTTTTTACGGCTACAGTGGAGTGTATATGGTTGAGACACCTATTGATGGATCTTTGCATGGAGATTGATGTTGCTACACATATTCTTACTGATAGTCAGATTGCATTGGTTGTTGCATGAAGCCTAGTGTTTCATGCATGTACCAAGAATATTGGGGTGCATTATCACTATGTGAGAGAGTGCCTTCATGCAAGAGATATTGATTTGGTATATGTGCCTACATAAGATTATGTGGAAGATATATTCACCAAAGCTCTTCCACAAGAAAAGTTTGAAGCTTTTCACAAAGCTTTAGGCTTATTGCCTAGTGCTCAAAGTACTTATGACTATAATGTAATAGAATCCATGAGTGTGGTATGCTAATTGAACACCTCAAATTCCTAGACAAATTGGTCCATAATTTAGGCTTACCATTTCTAAGGGTACATGCTTTATGTGCAAAGGTGATCACATGTTTGCCAATGCCCTTATCTCCAAGCCCAAACTAAGGCTAATATACAACAAAGGCATTTTGGATATTGCCGAGGTTATAGTGTGGACTATGTAATCAAGGATTGTCCTAAAACTCCATCACCCATAAAGGTAACTCCTTTGAATGTGGTATCACATATTCCTTTGAGAAGTGAGATTGATCCGCCAAAACACCTTCAAGTGGTTGCTAGGGCATATACAAAAGTGCAAGAAGAGGAAAATAATAGAGATTTGAATTTGGATAAAGACATGTCTAGTTTTGATATAACAAGTTCTATGATAAATCAAGTCTAAAGAAAAAGAAAGAACAAGTCAAAGAAGATGTATAAGGATCAAGTTAGAGATTCATGTATCTCTCAATGAGAAAAGAAGAAAGACTACATGGAAAGAGAAAATAGCTATAATAGTTAATTCACTTAAAAAGAGACCTGGCAAGAGATCAAGAATTCTGTATCCTTAACCAACTCTCAATTGCATGTTAAAGAACTAGAGTTCAGAGTTAGAGTCAAGGAAAGAGAAAAAGCTAGTCTCTAATTTGGAGAGGCAAAACCTACAACATAAGAGATAAAGAGCAAGATTGTTATTGGTGACCCCAATGAGTGAGTACTTGCAAATGCTCCTCAAAGATTACCAAGCTAGGATAGCTATAGGACCATCAATTGAAAATTATGAGAAGTGCTATCAAAGACTTGTCCTAGAAAGATAAGGTCGAATACATGTGGAAGGATGATTAAGGTGGTTCAACACTTGTTAAAGAAGGTACTTAATGAATGTGTGAAACTTGGTTCCAATTGATAACATATACATTGAACATCCTCACATGGTCCACCATCAAATGTAGTATATATGGAGCCAACACAAAAAAATCCAATCATTAAGGACATTGATCCTCCTAAGGTTTGCACTTCCCATTCATCCTTAGAGAGTGGAGTTGGAGAGTTTGTCCACATGGAATTAGCCATACCCACTCTAGAAGCAATAAGACTACTTCCACATAAGAGCTAGAGGCACTTGGGACTAGTTCAAAGGAGGGTAGCCAATCCAAGACTCTTGAGACATCATGGAACTGAATCATTATGAAGCTCTAAATAAGGATGCAATGCACAAGGATAGGTATCAAGAAGATCCTAAGAATGAGGTTATATTGCCAAATCTAGAAGAAGATGGTGACTTCAATATTTGAGATATTGATGAGACTTGGAGATATAAGTTTTGGCATGAAGTACAAGAAGAAAAATGGAAGAAGTGGTAGTTTTTAAAGAGCCCCTTCAATGTGCTTGATGTTGGAGCCTTCACTACGATGAACGATTTAGATGTCCAAAGATGTGGACCTACTAGTGAGGACATGTCTAAATGTAAGAATGCTAGTGTAAATACCTTACCAATATATTTCGGACTCCAAAAAGGCACTTCATGGTGCAAAAAGACAATGCTTCTTTGCTTGAGGAATCTTTGAAAGTTCCCAATGAACACTAACTAATCTCAAAAAGCTAGTGAAGTGTACTCTCATAATGGAAGAAATGATCGAATTGAAACCTCACCACTGGGAGGGCATAGCTAGGAAAGTTGGTCTAGATCCCACACAAGTAAAAATGGACACTGAAGTCAAGAAAATATCCTTGGATAAAGTGGGAGAATATAGTCAAGGAGATGAAGGGAATACTTGTATTCCATTCACCTTCAATGACTTCATTGCCAAATACATTATTGAATAAGGGGCAAGTGTAGCAATTGCTACCAAGTCCTTGTGGATCAAATGGGGTAATATGACACTAAGGCCAACAAGAATGAAGTTGCAACTAGTAGATTTGTGAAGAGGTGATGGGATAAGTGCACAGATGAGTGACTGTTGGCAAAAAAATTTCTCAAAGCTAGCCAAAGTAGCTTAAGGAATACTTATTAGACTTCCTTAGCTTTTCAAATATGCATTTAGAACATCTAACCCCTTTGGAACATCATTTACAAATAGTTGTGACAAAATAGATAAGTTTGCATATCACAAAGCTTGAGAAAACCTTTTATTTTTGGATGGGAAGCTCTTAGGAAAATGTTTAGATCTCAAAGCCTAGTACAAATTAACTAGAGAGATTTTGCACATTTTCAATTAGAGTGTTAAGCTAACCAAATCAAGTCTCATGAATTTAGCCTTACTATACACTGAACAATAAGTTAAAGAAGTCTGGGAGGTCACCCTGACTTTTCAGGAAGAAGAAGATATGCAGACATAGTCACACTAAAACATTCATATCTTGAAATCTACAATCCAATGTTGATGAAACTTTTTATGTAAGATTACAAGAGTCCTTTATAAGTGATCGAGGTGATAGTCTGGATATTGAATATCTATACACTGAGAAATGAACAATACAAGATGACTATGTAACTCAGAGTACTGTAGCAGGACACAGAGAATGAGTAATCAATGTAAATGAATAATAATGTGTATTGATATTGCACATATGATACAAAGAACTTGTGGAGGACTTCTGAAACTGCAAGGGAGTACAATGTAAGCTCATAAGATGAGCTCAAATCTCACAATAAAGATATGATATCCCGCAACTAGAATGTAGTCCTTTTATGCATGTTTTTGAACTTGAAGGTGGTTTAATCCCTTCAAGTATTTGAGTATCCTCTTGATGCTTCCATGTGAGGTTTCTGAAGAGTGTGCATGAACTAACTTAAGACACTTAGTCCATAGCAAATGTCAACTCTTGTCAAGGTAGCATAGGTTAGGCTACCAACTAGACTCTGATGGCTAGTTTCAATTTGCTCATCTCATGAACACTTAACTTTAAGTTCATCTCCATAAATGTACTTGCAACCTTTTCTCCATTTTGAACTTGGCAAGCATGTCCTTGGTATACTTTCTCTGAGTAAGATAGATTCCCTTTTCTGTATACACTACTTCCAACCCTAGGAAGTATGTGAGTTGTCTTAGGTAACTGATTTTGATCTCTTCTTTCATTTGAAGCTTGATCCTCCTTATACCTTCAACATCACTACCTATTGTTATAATATCATCAACATATACACATAGATATATAAGTTCATATTGATTGCTTTTGATAAAGAGGGAAGGATCTGCTTTGCTCACAATGAACTCTCTATTCTACAAATAAGTGAAAAGCCTATGATTTGAAGCCCTTAGGGCTTGCTTCAGACCATATAATGCCTTCCTTAACGTGCATACACACTCAAGAAATGATGACTCTTCAAAGCCAAGAGTTTGAGCCATGTATACCTCTCCAAAAATCCATCCATTTAGGAATGCATTTTTAACATTCATTTGGTAGTTCTTCTAATTTTTGGAAGTTGCAATACTTGTAAGCACTCTGATTATTGATATCCTTGCCATATGTGAAAAGGTTTCTTCATAATTAATCCCTTGTGTTTGTGCATAACCTTTGGCCACGTCTTTCTTTGTACTTGTTGATAGTTCCATTAGCGTTTTTCTTTACCTTGTATGTCCACCTTGATCCTATGATCTTCATAGATTAATTCTGGGGTACCAACTCCCAAGTTTGGTTTTCTTGCAAGGCTTCAATATTTTCCTCCATGCATTCATCCACTTAGGCTTCTTCTTTGCTTCCTCATAAGATGAGGTCTCCTCAGAGTTTTACTCTTGTGCTAATTAAATTGAGTGTTTTGTGACCAATGATGTATCATAACCATACCGTTCTGGCTTCTTCTTCTATCTAGTTAACCTTTGGATTGTTTTTTGAGAGGATTCTACACTCACCTCTTGTATCATAGCCATCCCACAACTCCTGCACTTTGTATTTGCTTCAAGTGTGTGATCATTCTTTCTTGATAGAGTTCGAAAGTCCTCCTCTTGGTCATAAGGTAACTTGATTCTCCTACCATCATCTTCAAACCATGATTCGGTTTCATCTAAATACAATGAATCCTTTGTTGTTTGGATTATACAATCTATAACCTTTCTCATTGAGGTCATAGCCAATGAATATGTGTTTCTTTGCCTTAGGGTCCAATTTACCTCTAATTTGTGAAGGTATGTGTGCATATGCAATGCACCCAAAGATCCTCTAATGATCCAAGCTAGTTGTTCTTTTATTCCATGCCTCATATAGAGTCACACCATCCAGAGCCTTTGATGGAAGTCTATTTCCCAAACCTCTGCCCATAAGTAGTTTGGAAAGTTTGTTCTCAATTGATCATAAACCTCACAACCTCCACAATTGTCCTATTTCTTCTCTTTGCCACTCCATTTTGTTCAAGAGTGTATCTAGTGGTGATTTGCCTTTTGATTCCACTCTCTTGGAGAAAAGAATCAAAGTCATGGGAGACGTATTTTCCCCCTCTATTTGACCTTAGTCTTTTTAGGGGTTTTCTTGTTTGGTTCTTCACAAGAGCTAAGTACTTTTTAAAGCATGAAAATACTTTATCCTTATGCTTCATGAAAGACAAGATAGTGCATATACTTACAGTCATCTATGAATGATGCATAGTACCTTTGCTTCATCCCCAAACATCTTTGTGGACCAACTCCAAGAGGTCTCCATGTATGTAGACTTTTTTGGTAAAGGGTTGCATGTGTGCATTCCCAATATAACAAGCACTACATTTACATATCATGTGTTGTTTTGACAATGTTTTTGGTGTCTTGGAGTTCAAAAGTGAACAACCTACCTATCTATCATTTTTCTATCTTCTTGAATTCTTGATATGGTTCTTCTGTTAAAAACAATGTCACAATGTCCAAAAATCCTCAAAACTTGGTAATCATATTATCCCTATCTCATAGAATCTCTGCAAGAGAGCATAACGGGCAGCGTGGTTAGCCAAAAATCCACTCAAAGAGGAGACCTAGGATTGATTACCATAGTCAATGATAGCAAGTTCGCATACCTTTCTTTTTTGGAGCCGATTTAGATTTGTGATTCATCGAGGCAATCGTAGATTTCTTGATTTTTGAAATAGATTTTCATGGGCTCAAAACTACATAAAGAGGGACTACGATCATTATGTGAGTATCTTCTCAAGGCACAAGGCGTGCTCAATGCAAGTTGAAGAAGATCACTAGGAGGAAGTGTCCTTACACACTTGGAGGAGGTGTGCTCTACATCTACAGTACTTGGAGGAGTCCTTTTTCGCCAACCATCAACATCACTTGCTGAATTACTATGAGTAACAAGTCTATTTGAGTCCTCACTTGTTCATTCACTAGTTTTTGATTTAGGGATAATGAGAATTAGGGTTTGCTATCAAGCAATTTTAAACTGTTCAATTTCTTCATATTCTCACACACACACACAGACACACACACACACACACACACTCTTCATACCTCTTGGGCACTTTACACACAATATCTTGTATCTAGTTCCTATTTTTGCCTAGATTTAGATATTTTTAGTCATTGTAATTTGATATTGGAATATAACATTATGTAGGTGAGGATCCTAGCTTATCGTACACTTTGAAAGATGTTCTCTATTCTCTCTCTATCTCTTATTCATCTATTTTTGAGTATTAAGGTGTGTATGCTAAGGTTCATGTGTTGGAAGATCCTATAAACTTGTGATTATTGTTATTCAGGCCCACCCCAGTTCCAACATGTGGTATCAGAGCATAGTTGACATACACCCTTAACAAGATGAGTGATTGTAGACTTGAGAATGAAGACAAGCTTGAGGGAATGCCTAATTATCTAATTGTGGAGTTTTATGATAATGAATTTGTTAGTATCTAAGGACTTATGGAATATTATCAATGGCACTTTTTCAAAGCCAACAAGTTGGAGAAGATGTTTCTTTGTCTTCTAAAAGACTTGCTGTTCCTAATTCATCATCAAGAGTTCATACTACTACTAGATTACTTCCTATAGAAGAGAAAACTAGATGAGATTCAAGGGATGTGCAAGCACTTTCATATATTACTATGAGAGTCAAGAGACATATTATACCTCAAATCACATCATGAAGAACCTCTCGTCTGGCTTTGTTGGAGCAAGAGAATCTCTATCAGAGCAGAAACCCTGCTGGAAAAGCTCATCTAAAGAGACAACTAGCCAACACAAGGATGAAAGTTGGTGAGCTATTTAGTCACACATTTCAAAGTTCAGTAACTTACAAATTCAGTTTTCAGTTCAACTCATATTTATGTATAATCAGCTTAAGATTTAGTGGAAATCAGTTAAGAGAATTTTCAAATATTTGAAAGAAACTTCTAATTATGCTATGGTATTTTTGAAGTCTTTACATTTCTTAAAGTTTTTTTAGATTCTGATTGGGCAGGTGATAAAGACTCAAGGAGAAGCACAAGAGGCTGTTGTTTCTTTCTAGGAGATTGTCTTATCTCTTGATTGTCCAACAAATAGCTTACAATTTCTACATCTTCAAGTGAAGCAAAGTATAGGGCTTCCTTTACATCAACACTTGAATCAATTTGGTTACAAAATATTCTGAGTTATTTTGATATTCAAGTTTGTCTTCCAATTCATATATTTTTAGACAGTGAGTACTACAACTATTGCAGAAAACCTTGTTCATCATGCTAGGACAACATATAGAGGTACATACCACTATATTTGGGAATAGGTATCTAAGAAGCACATTGAGCTAGTCTACATACCTACAAGTGACAATGTTGTAGATATTTTTACAAAGCATTGAATAGAGAGACATAGGAAGTTTTGCAGGTTATTGAATCTTATACCATTAAGACATTGAAGGGGGTATTGTTGGAATCAATGTCACAATGTCCAAAAATCCTCAAAACTTGGTAGCCATATTATGCCTATCTAATAGAATATTTACAAGAGAGCACAACAAGTAGTGTGGCTAGGCAAAAAGCCTCTCAAAGTGGCCACCCAAGATCGATTCCCATTGCAGGTGGCAACACGTTTGTGTAGCATTTTCTTTTGTGCCGATTTAGCTTTTTGATTCATTGAGGGGATTGTAGATTTCTTGATTTTCGAAATAGCTTTTCATGGGCTCAAAATTATATAAAGAGGGTTTAGGCTTATTATTTGAGTATCTTCTCAAGGCACAAGGAGTGCTCAATGCAAGTTGAAGACCACTAGGAGGAAGTGTTCTTACACACTTGGAGGAGGTGTGCTCTACATCTGGAGTACTTGGAGGAGTTTGTTCCAGTGAACCATCAACATCACTTGCTGAGTTACTATGACTAACAAGTCTACTTTAGTCCTCACTTGTTCATTCACTAGTTTTTGGTTTAGGGATAATGAGAATTAGGGTTTGTTATCAAACAATTTTAAACTATTCATATTCTCCATATTTTCACACACACACATACACTCTTCATACCTCTTAGGCACTTTGCACACAATCTCTTGTATCTAGTTCCTAATTTTGCCTATATTCAAACATTTTTAGTTTGTATCATATTCACACATTGTAATTTTATATTGGAATATAAGATAGTGTAGGTGAGCACCCTAGCTTATCGTACACTTTTAAAGATCTTGTCTATTCTCTCTCTATCTCTCACTCATCTATTTTTGAGTATTAAGGTGTGCATGCTAAGGTTCATGTGTTGGAAGATCCTATAAACCTATGATTATTGTTATTAAGGCCCACTCCACTTCCAACATCTTCAACATATGCTCCATGCTTGGTAAATCTTACCTACAAACCTTTCTAAAAAATTAGACATGCACTGATAAGGTTCTTGGTGACGGTAGGCACATAAAGTACTCTGTTTAGTAAGTTGATGTTACCATTTGAAGCGTTCACATTATCTACCTTCACGACCTTTGTGCACACTCTAACGTGTGAAATAAACATATACTTGACCTCAGATGAATCTTTGATAAATACCAAATTTACAAAGTTTTTTTGAATATAAAATAGTGTGCATTTATGGCGCATGAAGGTAAAATCCTTGGTGATATCATTTGTAAACAAGGCATTTTGATCAAGAAAGATAAAGTTATAGTGATTGCTAACCTAACAAGACCTAGAAATGCAAGAGTGATATAACTCTTTATGGGACATTATGGCTACTATCTGCATTTCATTCATATGTATGCGATCATAGCACGTCTTCTCTATTCACTAATCAATCCCTTTGAATGTTTTAAAGATTATGAGAAGTCTTTCCAAGAATTGAAAAGATGCTTGATATTAGCACCAAGTTTAAAAGTCCCAACTTGGAATAAGCCATTCCACATTCGTGCGGATGCATCAAGCTATGCAATAGGATGCATACTAGCCAAACTGACTAGTGATGGAAAAATGAATTTTGCTAGTGCATACACTAGTCGGCAACTAAACAGTGCTGAAGTAAATTACATTACAGTAGAGGGAGAAGGCCTAGGAATGGTCTACGTAGTGAAAAAGATTAGGAATTACTTGATGTCTTATAAATTCAAGATATTTTTTGATCACCAAGCCCTATTGTATCTAGTCAAAAAGCCATGTGCCACATGTAGACTGGCTATGGTTCCTACTACGGATGGCATATGACTTCAAGGTAGTAGTGAAGAAAGTCAAGACCTATACTCAAGCTGACCACCTTTCTCAACTTACCAATGGAGAAGCTAAAGTTTTTGTTAATGTCGATGTTCTTGATGAATATCTTTTAATTTGGAAATATACCCAAGTGAGTAGAGCCCTTGGTGCCAATCCTCACTTTTGGTCCTAGTCATCCTCAAGTGAAAACTTCTTCGAAGAGAATACTAGAAGCACGACAACTTCAAATCAATGCAGGTTGTCTCTATCATAGAAATAATCAAGGCATACTCCATTGTTGTGAGGAGAACATAGAACAAAGAATGCTCATTGAGAGAGCTTATAGGAGCATATTTGGTAAACATTTCCCTAATTCTTGCACATCGCAAAATTTGAAACGAGATGAGGTTCATTCGACTACAATGGAGAAGAATGTAGCAAGCTACATAAGATAGTTCAATGAGTGTAAGCTCATGTAACCCATTAAAGAAACTTCTAGAATAGCTTCCAATCCAGAATGGAGTCATAGAACAAAGAATGCTCATTGAGAGAGCTTATAGGAGCATATTTGGTAAACATTTCCCTAATTCTTGCACATCGCAAAATTTGAAACGAGATGAGGTTCATTCGACTACAATGGAGAAGAATGTAGCAAGCTACATAAGATAGTTCAATGAGTGTAAGCTCATGTAACCCATTAAAGAAACTTCTAGAATAGCTTCCAATCCAGAATGGAGTCTTCCCATAGTAGACTAACTTAAGAATTGCAAGCTACTACCCACAAACTTGCCAAAGAACTTTTTAGGAGACAACAAAGGAATATACATTGATTAGTAATCAATCATATAAACATAGAAAGGATAGATTCCTTTGCATATGTGTCCATGAATCAAATTACTTATCTGTGTTAGAAGTTTCTCATTGCAATGTATTGGGTGAACACTTCTCTTTTGAAAGATCCATTCAAATGTTGATGTTCACAGTCTTATGATGGCCAACCATGAGAATGGATGCAGAGAGATTTGTTAAGAGATGTGATGCTTATTAAAGGGCAAAGTACCATTTTAGAAGAGATGAAGTGCCTCTATGAGCTATGACGGGAGGAAGAACTTTTGCTAAATGGGGTATCAATTTATCGGTCCTATCCACCCAACAACAAAAAGGCCACATGCTGAATATATTATAGTTTCAATGTAGTATCGGACCAAGTGGTTGAAGCTACTAAAAAAATGATGCTCAAACAACAACCAAATTTGTGTTTGAGAAAGTATTCACACACTTTCGAATTCCCATAGAAATTGTAAGTGATAGAGAGACTCACGTCATCAATGAGGTGATCAAATCACACATAAGAAACCAACACCTTATCACCCATAAGAAAATGGAGAAGACAAGAGCTCAAACTTGACTAAGTTGGTAAACAATGAATGCTTAGATTGGGATAAGCAATTTCATCACACGATTCGGGCTTATCGTGTTGCCTATAAGACCTTGTTAGGTGCCATTCACTCTAGTCCATGGTCACCAAACAATATTACAAATAGATTTCCTTCTACCTACTCAACAAGTAGCATAGGGATACAATTGGGTAGGATATGAACTCTTTGAGTTAGTTCATATTCTAGAAGAGTTGTAGGAAACTTCCTTGAGAGTAGTAGTAGGCATTTATGCCACTAAAAAGAGACAAAAAGCATAGTTTGATGCTCACATAATAGACAAGAAATTACGAGAAGGTGATTTGGTCTTAGTATATATGCTTAAGAAACATGCAAAGAAGCTTCAAAAGAGATGTTATGGAGCTAACGGTATCGTACAAGAAAGTTTATGGACCTAATGATATCGTAGCTAATGATAATTCATCAAAGTTCACCTAATGGTATCATACAACTTGATTCTTTAGTGCATGCAAAGTGAAACTATATCAAGAGCCAATCATAAAAGAAATGTTTTTTGCAATTGCAAAAAGGTAAGGATAGAAAGGTATTAGATGGAGAGATCATTCCTAATTATATTAGTGCATGCAAAGTGAAACTATGTCAAGAGCCAATCATAAAAGAAATATTTTTGCAATTGCAAAAAGGTAAGGACAAAGAGGTCAAAGAGTTACACATCAGACATGAAGCTCAAAAAGAAGCCCAATAATATATAAAGAAGAGAAAGTTGAGGCAACAAATAGATGCTAAGTAGAAAGATGAACAACGAGAATTTCACATGGGAATGTGTGAGGTGGAAGATTCTTTTCAAAGGTTCATTGATCGACGACCACACATATGGGCTATCTTAGGACATATTTCTAATGCACTATCAAAGATTATCATAGATTTTGGATCCATAAGATATTTTATCTCTTTGTCTTTGATATACAAGTTGTGCATTGCTATCAAATATATCAAGTCTACATTGATTGGCATAGGCAATACATGTATACTATGCTTAGAAGATGCTAGGATCCCAGTTCATATTGTAGGGCATACCACTAAGTCTGAATTCCTAGTGTGCAATGATGCTTCTTTCCAATATTGTAATCCTATGACAATATTGGCTTCTAGACCACTTGTTATGCTTAAAACTAGCCACAAATCAGCTCATGGAAAGGCTTGACAACAAATGGATTACCATCCAATCAGGGCAACCCATGATTAATGAACAAGAATATTCCACACATGTTGCCAGTGTAGGTTGCTTCTTGCTCAACCAAGATATGCATGAGTCTCCAAGGAAAAAGCAATTATCACTAGTGGACATGCGAGTATGATAACAACCAACCCAATCGCTATCTGTAAAAGCATGCAAGCATGGATGAATATCTCTTCCATAAAAGAGACCTAAGCTGTTAGCCTCTTAGTCCAAGGGAAAGTGCATATGCTCAATGGTTTTTTATCCAAACTCTCTGATACTCGGTCACTTTTGGTCCCCCTGAGTACCCAATTTCACTCCACTATATTGATGGAGGATACGAGAAGATACATACGCCAAGGGGTATCCAACTCTAGTGGTTGCCTCTCGGCCCCCCCCCCCCCACTTTCCATGCTCGCACCTTCCGAATCCACTTAGTTCCTAGTTCTCTCTTTCACTTGCTCTTCCCCACTTCCCTTTGCTCTTATTTCTTTTGCCCACACACTCTTGTCCTCCTATACTCAAGCTTACACACTGAACTGCACACACACTACCTTTCCCTTCCTCTCATGCACTCTTTCTCCCTCCCTCACACCCGCTTTGCACACACACATTCACATACGCACTCTTACATGCATCCACATTCTGAAGTAAAACAAAGACCTTCGTCTTTGACACGGATTGATCAAGCAACTTTTCATTCTTATGATGAGCGATTAACTGATTCGTCAATGTACAAAAGAAGAGGGGCTTAGGGGCCTGTCGCTGCGCTGAGCAGATATGATTCAACTAACTTAAATCCAAGGTGTGGAAATAAAATTCCTCCCATAATCAAAACATATATGATGTAGCCTCTTTCGATTAGCTAGACTTGCCTTTTCCGATCATACATCAAATTCATTTGAACCTCTTAACGCAAAATTCATACGTCTATGTGCATTATGTATTACTCAGAATGAATATTTAGGTGCACAATTCATTGTCATATGCAGTTGAGGATTCAATTTCATGTCTTGTTATTGTGGAAATAAGGAACGTATAGCTGATCTTAGCGCAAGACTTGTAGCTTAAGATCCCCCATCTTTGGAGTTGTTCTCAATTCCCAACCAGTCACCTGAGAATCTGCATGATATCTATCAGATTTTGGTGTTAGTTCCTCAAAGTACCTGCTCGGATCTACTTCGTGGAGTTCCCTCCGCTTCTGTCTATCCCCCTAATCCTCCAGTCAACTATCGCAGACCACAAAACCAATCTTATTCGGCGGAGAAGAAAGCATTGTGCCCACAAACAAACCGGAAAGTCGACCGCAGGCAAATTATTTGGACATAAGTCCTAATTTTCAATGTTTCCCAGTAAAGTGCATCAATGATGTAGTCAAAGCAAAACGAGTGATACAGTTGTGAGGTCTCACTCCAGAATCACTCAGTTCATACATATTCCAACAGTTGGATGATTCTGTCAATTAACTTCCCATGCCCAATATGAATAAATTACAAGGAAACAGCAATAGATATAACCCCAAACAAAGCCTGCGTGAGACCATAGCTCATGGAAAGATATCCCTTGAACACAGTGCGAAGGGGGGCCTGTTAACGAATATAACAGAAATCAATGCATATAACATGTTCTATCAGGCTCACTTGTACCCATAGCCATCAGAATAAGCTTTCGATGTTGAGGCTCACAACTTCACACATTCGATATTGCATATCAATCTTGCTAGAAACGCATGCCAGATTCAGAATCGATGCCTTCTCTCTGCTTAAAAATCTATAAATCTCTGGTGTTACTTCTCCGTACATCTGTCAGCTATATACGTTGACTGAATTGATATCCAACACCTGAACTTGGCTTCTCTATAATCCCTATCATGCAATTCATCAACGATCGCTTACGCTCACATATGTACCTCAGGGTTGCTCGTTAGTGACTTTTCAATACCCAAAATTCAAGGAATACTTCCAATGCCATTAGATATGTTCTTGCCTCCCTCACCTCGATTGTACTGCTTCACCTCTCCTCTATGCATATGAAAAAATCCCAATATATCCACATAGGTACTCACTTGTACTAATAGCGCTGCGACTCTTGCTCAAGATTCTAAACTGCAATGACCCTTGATGTCACCTCCCCACAATGGCCGACTCTCCTTCCTACTTCTCCTAGGAATCTCGTTTCTGCCTCCTCTTCCCGCTTCTATGACTGACGACTAATAAAAATTTCCCAAGAGACCTCGCACCTTCCTGCTCAAAAGTGAAGAAGCTTCGCTAGCATGGCGTGACATCCCTCGAGAGCAACAAGAAAGACAGTAAAACCTAGGCGCAGCACCTACTTCCCCCGAAGGAAACCCCAAAAAAAGGGGGGTTGAAAAAAGGGAAAAAAAATCTTTCAGCACATACCCCTTTCTCTTCCGGGTGTATCACAGCCGCTCTTTCAATCTGTCGCTGTCTGCCAGCCTTCCCGTACTGAAACTGAGCAGCTCTTTTTCCCCCTTTCTGAAGCTCCTTCCTCTTGGCAGGCCTCCGGTGCCCTTTTTCTCTCTCTCTCTGTGTCACCTCTGAAAATCTGCCTCTGATTTCCCTTCACGGAATGAGAAAAGAACTCCAAAGTACAGCAAGCCTTCCCCCAAAGAACCCGTTGGTCTCGTCTGCATGAACTCCAGAAGGCTCCAGTCCGAGTGTGCACACCGCCTCCTCCCTGTTTTTTTATATGAACAGAAGCAAACAATCAAGCCCCTGTTCCGCTCTTCGTCCTCCTCACCTATTCTCCTCCGTGCTCAATAGAGTAGACGACCTCCCCCCCCCCCAGAAGATAGCAGCAGATGTGTTTTTTGTTTTTTTTTCCTTCCAAAAGAAAACAACTTCAAATCCCCTCTTTCAATTTCCCTGATTCTCCTTTCTCAAATCTGTCGAATATATTCTTTTTAAAGAAATCTCTGCACCTCTCACTTAATACAATCACAAAAAAAACTCTGCTTGACTTCAATGTTCTATCTGCAAATCTTATTTCTGGATGAAATACACGTATTCCAGGGCCATCAACTCGGTAGCTCTTCACCTCTTTAGCGCAGAAATTCCCAGCTAACTCTTTTCTCCACCATAAACAGAGAACCCTCTAACTCACCGAGTTATTTCAGCTTCATGTTGAGCCTCATGCATAATAGCATGTGGTTAATCTGATGTCGCTCGTAACATCTTCCAAATCTGTACAGCGAGGGATAGTTAAGCTGACCGTTAACAACATTATTATCAAACAGACATTGATTTGAAGCAAACGCCGAGGTGTGATGAACAGTGATAGAGGAGAATCGTCCAGAGGAGCGATAACGAATGATTCGGGCCAAATCATAGACATTCCCATCTGCCTTCTTCATCTCCCCACTTGTCTTGCTTCCCAGAGTGCCGGACTTCCAACAGCTTCCTGTACCAAGCTAACACCCCCCGTTGATCCTGCACAAGCACCACCAAAAACGAAAAACAAAAAAAGGACAACCCTTCTTTCCTGTCGCCCAAGATAAAAAGGCCCCCCCTTGGCCGTCAGCTCCTTCCCAATAAACCTCCTCCATTTCTTTTCCCCATATGGGCATTCATAGCCCATAACCCCTCCTGCAGCAGCCGATTTTTCACCTTAGAGCAGACCAAGATTTCCCTCTTTTTCCTCAACACACAGAAGAATTCCCCCAGCCGTCGATAGATAGAGCCCTCCGCATGCGGAGTAAAGATACTCATTCCCCCAAATAACAACTCAAAGCTTTTAAACCTCATAAAGGTCACGGTATTTGGAGCGATCCCTTCGAGTTGCACGCATTCAAAACACATCCAGCTTGTTCTCCAAGGTCTTGTTGAGCATATGCACATCACTTAGAGCACCAGAATCTTCAATATACAAGGGAGGTATAGCCTTCTGATTCCATTTGCTTGAAACACTGAGAGCTTCAACACCCCAACCATGCCCCACATAATATGTCAACCCAAGCACTGCCAACAGAAATATGTCCCTCTAAGAATGCATGCCTTTCCACTTCATAGTGCCGCTCCAAACCCCCCAAAAGTAGATCCTAACTTTCCACATGCTTCCGAGAGGCAAATAAAGATTACAACATTTGGAAGGTTTCCCCCCGATTGCATCCCTTCATATGCATTGAGTACCTACTCAACTCTGCCTTGATCTCTATATCCTGCAATCTTTGCATTCCAGAAGACTGTGTTCCTATGGAGGAGCTCCTCAGGCACTTCATGTGCTTTGCAAGTGCACCACTCTTTCTGTGATTGATTGATTTGCAATTGGGTGCTCAGACAATCCCATGAAGAACTTCACATGGGGGATTCGCCCAACTTGCATCTTCCATTCTTTCCAAACGTTTCCATGCCTCCCCTGTGGACCCATACTTTGTATATCCTTCCGTTCACATCACTCAATATGTTACCAACGAACGGTTGCTTCCCTTTGTGTGAGCCCAATCAACCCTGCAACATGTCTAAATCAAACACATATATCACAAAATAAACAGCCACTAACACACCAAAGATAACAATTCATGTAGCTAACATAAGCCCAAAGCGCCTTTGAGATATCTAAATACATGTTTCACCACTTGCCAATGCTTAGTGCCAGGGCTATGCATGAATCGACTCAACTGAGAAACTACATATTGTATATCCAACCTTGTGTTGCATGCATATATAAGGCATCCCAAAGCTTGCTGATAAACAAAAGTGTCAAATGCATCACTTGAATCCTCAATCGAGAACCTAAATCCTATCTCAACTGGTGTGGAAACAGGCTTGTAATCCTCAAAGTCAAAACGTTGAAGTACTTTTTCAACATACTTTGCTTCATGCATAACAATTCTCCCCTCAAATAATACAAATTGGATGCCAAGATAGTAGCTCAAAAGACCAAGATAAGTGACATCAAAAGTATGGTGCAAATCAGCCATGCACGGCATATAAAGAAGCAAGAGTGTCCCATGCTTGTCTTGATGTAGAACATGATTGAATGTGTGGAACTATATAACACTTCATAGAAAGCACAATCAATGCATGAGCTTCAACATTTTTTCCATCCCATCTAAGCTTGTGGAGAAGGAGAAACCAGTGTACTTGAAGAAGAAGCTCCATCTGTGATAGTAGACTGTGAAGTAGAACATGTGGGTCTTTGATCTACATCTGCCACTATGTTCCAAAGTTGTTTTGCAACAAGAACAGCCTTCATCATGTAAGAACACATTGGATATTTGGTCCCATCAAGTTTATCTTCATCTTGAAGCATGCCAAACAAGTCATTGCTACTCACCATTTCACTAAAGAACAAGAATGTGAAAAAATCTTCACTTCAACAAAAGCTGAAATGAATGCTGAAATTTCACCTCACAAATCATCACTCTGATGGCAATTCTGATTGCAAGAATGGCTTTGAAATGGGGGTAAAACCCTATTGAAACTATTGGAAATGTTTCTTGGTTGTTAAAGTTCACTGTTCAATGCTTTGAAGTTGATTTGCACTATTAAAAGTGCATGCGGGCTGCGATGCAAAAATCAAAACTTGAGCTGAACATGCTCTGATACCGCTATTGGGTGTGTGTAGAATAGTGAGAGACACACAAGAAGCACACACAAGGAGCACAAACGCAGAGAGACACATGGAGAAGATGGATGGCTAGAATAGCTCTCTCTATTGACAATGAACTAAATTGAAGTAAGAGTTGAATAATCTTCCCACTAAGAATAATACCATTCAAAGCCTACTTTACCTATCCAAAAATAGATACATAAATAGTCTCATATACATCTCATGATCAATATGTAATAAGGCTTAATTCTAAGATGATCACAAAGATAAGGATACTTAGTGTCATTGTGTAATAAATCTATTTTTAATTGTCATTAGGTTAAAATCCTAACCTTATTGGATCCTTGTGTAATAAATTTTGATCTTTTATGGACCAATAAGTGAAAAAAAAAAGCATAAAAATCTAGCAGCTTGAACTTGGAACATGAACCATGAACACGATGAACGAGATCATGCTATGATTTGAAAAATAATGCATTGAATAAGAAAATATTGTGCTTAAGTTAACTAATTTTAATGACATTTCAGGTTGAGAATATGGATATGGATTGCTCTTATCTCAACAAGTATTTATCCCTCCTCAACTACCATCAAATTCAATGAAACTGGTAGTATGTGAAACTGTTAGTAGGACATTGGTTCCAAAGCCATGTGTCTATCATTTGGTCAAAAGGGGAACACATATGCTTTTGTACCTTTGAAGAAACCAATTGCAATCTATAGTTCATGTCAAAGGAATTCCATACCCTACATAACAATGATGAAGAATTAATGAAGATATGGGATTCTCTAGGTTGCAGATAGTTTTTGAGATTACCATTGGTGCATCCAGATTTGTGGCGATGTGAAGAGTTTATGGATAATCTGATTTGGCAAGATAATCATGTCTATTCATGAGTCCATGACCTAGCAAGTGAGTTGTTAGAGTTTTAAATTATTGCAAAATTGATCAAGAAAACACTATGCTTCTAAGAAATTCATAAGACACTAGAATCTCTCTCCACATCATGCACGAAAGGAAGTAACACTATGGATATATGGAAATAATTACAAAATGAAGATACAAGTGGATGAGATCATGAGAACTACTCTAGCATTGTGGGAACAATGCTTCCATTCACAAAGGTTGGAAATATATATGATTTCAAACAAGATAGTACTCCACAACATGGAATACAATAGAGACAATGACAAGATAGTAGATATGGCCGGATATGTGTGGGACAATTTGATGAGTAGATTTACTCTAGTGAATCAGTGGTAAGACAATCCATGGTACACAAGTGTTGAGTTGGTAAAATTGGTAACTTTGCAACTGATGCATAGGTGGTGCATAAGTGCAAAGTCGTGCACAAGTGGTGCACGTGGCCAAGAGCATGGGTGCACAGGCAGTGCACAAATTTTCATCACATTGTGCGTAGCATCTCAGTAACTCAAGGAGGTCACATCAAATCTTGTAGTTGGATTATATAAACTAATCACAAATATATCATCCGATTCACAAATCATCATGTAATAGGAACTTGGTGTCATACATATATATTGATTACAATACATCCAATAGTCACAAGAAAAAAAACTAATCAAATATATATATTACCATTGGCATATGAGAGATGATCACTGCGAGAAGTTTTTCATAAAGAATCTTGTTTTCCTTCCTCAACATGCATCACAATGTCGCTTGATCATGTCATCATAGAAGAATAGTATTGTAAGAAACACATTATGGCATACATCAGTTCTTTGTCAATGTCTTGCCATCATGCCTTCATAGTTATTGCCTCCATCACGTACAATACACAGAAACAATGAGAGAGAGATATGGAGGAAATAGTAACCTTCTGATTGAACTAAATCAAGCAACTTTGGAAGATACAAAAATTGAAGGAGACTCTGTTGTACACATAATATGAGAGATTTTATGAAGCCATAGTGCTATGGGAGCCACACTTATGACTTCTCTTTATAAACAGGGATTTTGGTTTTGATTTCTTCAAGCATGAATTAAGGAAAAGATATGAAATTCAAGCTACATGATTTGGGAAAAAAAATCTAACTATAAGTGGTTGTTTGCCCTATTCGATGCTTAGATATAAGAAAGAAGTTAAAAGTCTATTCATATGCAAGTGAGGTGAACTCTAAAGCTATAGTTCAAGAGAGGGTTCCTATGAGAATAAGGTATGAGAGAAAATAGTGAGAGGTGGGAATACAAAAGATATGTGTCCATTGAAGACTGCATCATTTTCAACACATGTGAAATGCCAAATGGCTACTAGACACTCTTATATATGTTTATTCTGATAAAACATATAGTGGCCTGATCAACGATGAACTGTATTGAAACTGCTCACTTGTGAAACTTGCATACAACAAATCAAAATCTCTATTCTTTGTTTTTTGTGTTTTCCTACAAACCTACATTATTAGGTGTAAGGAAGCATTATGAAACCATACAAAAATATAACTTGTGCCATAAGGAGCTTGGGGTCTCCCCTTCATTGGTATTAGAGCACATTTGCATGCAGACACATAACTTGTCCCAAATGTGCAATGCGGCTGAAACTTGCAACTTGCAAAACACCTTGAAAACTCCAAGGCTTACAACTAAGGTGACAAGCAAGACATTGACCTTCGCATACCTTGTCATTTGAGTCACCAAGTTTACCATTGGTGCCCTTGGCTGCACACAAACGAGGACCTCAATGATGAAGGCAGAGGTTTTCAATAATTCTTGGGAGGTCATCCATCCTAATAATTTTCTCCTTTGAGGTCGCTTAACTGACAATGCTTTCCACTAAGTTGCACTCATGCGGTGTGCAAGGAGGGGCAAAGCCTAAGTTTGAAATTACTTTGAGCACATTTTGGGACCTCAAGGATTCATTCTTTGCTTTCAACGCCTGTATAAAGCATTTTTGGATGATTCTTGGAGCCATTTTGGAGGACTTTCATGCATAGTTATTTTTATGTAGGTTCAAGAACCTCAAGAAGATTGTTCTTTTGTGATTCTTGAATAACAAATATTCAGCTTTGGGTTTGTGTTTTCAATCACTCTTGTGATTTTATAGGTTTCTTGGAAGGCTTTCACTTTGTGGTGGGAGCAGCCACTGTAAGTTTATGCAAGTTTTTTTGGGTTTAAAGAACGGAGTTGATACACACTTTCAATTTTTGTTGGCTAGCATTTGGACTATAAATTCAGCCTTTTCAATGCCATTTTTTTGCACATAGTGAGCACATACACATCATGTATGCATCTCTGGATTTCGCTTATGTACACCCATGTGGTTGTTGATATAGCGGTTATGTTTTTGGTTAGCCTTGGCATGTTAAAGAGGGTTTTGGTGAGGTTTTAATGAATTGGGAGATACCTAGATGTTAGGATCTCTTCGGGGATGTAGGTGGAAGACATGCCCTAGCATCCCCAAAGGAGATGTATGCTAGTGGATTCATAGGTGCTCAATAAGCCTAGTTGGCATCTTTCAGTTAAGTGGTTATATGTAGTGGAGTCAATGATTCATTATGCAGGTTTACATGTTAGTACTCATAGGTTTGTGAGTCCTCTACAGTAGTCATATGCTCATTTCACAGAGGAGACTTTGGTTCCACATTTTAGATTTTCAACTATACAGTGGTTGAATTTACTCCTTGAGAAACTTATTGGTGTGAGCACATACATTCTCACATAGTCTCTTTGGTTGGTCATTGTGGTTCATTGATCCATGTTTATGGGGAGACTCCAATGATGTTTTCCCAAAATTTGACACTTGGTCATCTTTTCAAGCCTTTATGGTGGTGTTTGGACTATTCTAGCTCCATCATCATTCTAGTCAGATCTCTATTATCATTGCATCAAAGGTCTCAAGCACATCTAGTGGATTAGGATCTAGTGCTAGTGTTCACAAAAGGAGCTATAACTTGCAAGGCAAAGACCATTTGGAGATCCAAAAATTTGATGGCACAAAATTTGCTATATGGAAGAACTAGATTAAAAATGTGCTAATTCAAAAGAGGCAATGGAAGCTAATAAATAGCTTGCCGATATAGATGATGATGATTGGGACGAGTTGGATGAGATGGCTAGGTCGACCATTCAATTGCACCTAGTTGATAATGCTTACTTTATAGTATTGGATCCTAAAAGTGCAAAGGATCTTTGGAAGAATTTATGCAACACTTATGAAAAAGAAACGACATAAAAATAAAGTGTACCTGATGAGAAAGTTATATGACCTTAAAATGAAGGACACATATAGTGTTGTGAGTAAAGAGATTTGTAGAATTTTTGTGACTGGCACTCATTGTGCAAATGCGTATAGTGTTCATGATGCTTACCAAGGAAAGAATCAGCAATGTGGAAAGAGAAAGAGCAAGGAAAAGAATGATCAATGGAATAAGAGTATAAGTAAATCAAGGAAGAGGAATATTGAGTGCCATATTGTAATAAGAAAGGACATCTTAAAAAAGACTACTATGCATTAAAGAATGCTAAAGGTAAAGGACAACATGTTGGTGGGCATGTTAAACTATTACCTACACCAACTACGTCAACTATGAAGATAGAAGAAATTATGCTATTTTTGATGATGTTGATGTATTCACACTTAAAAATGCAACACCTAGTGAGGCTCCTATGGTTAATTCTCTTTCCCACACATGGCTACTAGATTTTTCTGCTTCTTTCCATGTGACACCACATAGAGAATAGTTCTCTACTTATGTAGCAAAGTCTCTTGGTACTGTGAGACTTGTTGATTCTTACCAGTGTGATGTTGTTGGGATTGGAGAGATGGTTGTGTAGTTCACTGATGGTTCAAAATTTACTATGCATAATGTATGCCATATGCCTCAATTTTGTAGTTTGATGTCAGTTGGTCAACTTGATGACCTTGGTTACAAAGTGGTTTTCTATTCTCATTCCTTATACCCAGGTACAAAATGGTGTATTTGAGAGGACATAACTATTCAAGATAGAGTCTCTATGTTGCATAATCCAAACCTTTCACAAGGCGTTTGGGTAGAAGTAGTGTTGATTGCAATTCATGTGATTCATCTTTCACCTAGTACTTGTAAAGGGTTGAAAGTGGCACAAGAGTTATGGACATGGTAGTCACCACATTATGATCACCTTAGAGTATTTGGTTTTAAGGCTTATATCCCCAAAGATATTGAGACAAAAGTTGGACTACAAATTTAGAAAATACGTTTTTCTTCTGTATGGAAGAGGCAGTCTGGATATTGTTTATGGGATAGTGAAACACATTCAATGCTCAAAAGATGTGATGTAATTTTCAATTAAATGAAGATGCATAAACAACCCATTTAAAGAGGTTGAAATGAGAAGAATCATATTTGAGGATGTTAGTCCTCTTGGTAGTATGCACAAGAGTCTGATAGAAAAGGTTGTTCATGAAAATGTTGAACAAGAGTCCACTAGTGCTCATGATCAACAACCATTGAGATGATCTTCACATGTCTCATATCCACATGATAAATTTGTTCTAGGATTGGATTTCTTCATGTTGATAGACACTAGTGAGTCTTCTTGTTATAGTGAGAATATGCAGATAGATGACTGTGTCAAGTGGGGGCGTGCCATGAAGAGTGAACTCGATTCTATTCATAAAAATGGTACTAGGAATTGGTGCCTTTGCCAAAGGGTAGGAAAGCTTCACCATGCTAATGGATATATAAGTTGAAATTCACATTAGATAGTGCTTCTCCAAAGTATAAAGCATGATTGGTTGCAAAAAGATTCAAGCAACAACAAGGAGTCGATTTTGAAGAAATCTTCTCACTTGTGGTCCAAGTGATAACATAACACATGCTGCTTGGATTAGTTGCAAAGGAGGAATTAGAGCTGGTCGAAATGGATGTGAAGACTGCTTTCTTACATGGAGATCTTAATAATGAGATCTATATGTAACAACTCGATGAATATGTAGTTCTTGGCAAAGAAAGTCTAGTGTGTAAGCTTAAGAAGAGCTTGTATGGTCTTAACCGATCACCTAGACAATGGTATCAAGAGTCGGATGCATGCATGAAGTCCCAAGGCTATTTGCCTATATTTTAAAAAAATGCTGTGATTTGCGATGTGTTCATGGTGTGGTTTATCATGCCTAACTTGTAATCACAAAATACCCAAAATTTTTGTCTCTCGTGAAAGATAGATATCTTAATCCTAGGGAGGATAGGTCTCTTGCAATATATGTGTATATTGCAATAGAATGGTTTATCACAATGGACAAAACCTATCAAAAAAAGTGTCTATCGCAATGGTCAACAAGTATGTCATGATAGACAAAGCTATCTGTAACGAGGGTCAAAGGCTATTCTTGACTCTATCCATCATCTGTCATTGATAGACAATAGTCTCAGTCTGTCGTAAAGTCTATCTATTGTGATAGACTCAGTCTATCATAATGGATAGAAAATTTTCAAAAAAATATTATGATTTGTGATGTGCTCATGGTGTGGTTTATTGTGCCTATCTTGTAATAAAAAAATACCTATACTTTCTTTCTGTCATGATAGATGGAGATCTTCATCATAGTGTGCATGCATAGAGCTATCGTACCTACTGATGTTGCTACTACTATTGCTATTGTTGATGCTGCTACTTGCTGGAAGGCTCAAGAAAACACAAAACATGGATTATGCTTGCTCACTCTCTCTCTCTCTCAGATACACACACAAGTTAAATGAGAGGAATGCAATGAATGTGTGTTTGCTGATTGTTAATACACAAGAAGGGTTCAGGGAATGGGGATTACTGAAATAGATTCATTTCATTTCTATTCCCTATTTGAAATTATAACACAAAAAGTATATCGCAAATGCACAAAACAATACAATGCTCCGAGACAAATAATGGCATATAAAGAAAGTAGATGATGGTTATGGTGCAAGAAAAACATTCACCACAATCAGTATAGAGTACAAATTCACAGAGTACTTCACTCCTCTATTCTAGCTATCTACACTCCGTGTGCATATTTATTCCTTGCTTTTTCTTGCATCTCGACATCTTTATAGCTTCCTTGGAATGGTTATACATTAAGAAACATGTATTCAGTTGAGTTTCCAAGGTAATCAATTGAGTTTCTTGGGAATTCTAACAGCTTACAAAATAAATATATTACAATTTGGGTATCTGTGTACCTAAGTCGTAGAGCCTTAGGGACTTGTGCACAAGTGCATATAGTGGTAGATTAATACACGCTTAATCATCAATCCATAAATTTAGACATATGAAGTGTATGAAGACATGTGCACACATGATGACAAATGAAGTGAAAGTGCTAACAATGAATGTATCATAGATTCATCTACCACTCAATTCACTTATCCCTTTGAAAATGCATGTCATGATACTTGTTGCAGCAATAAGCACAAATTAGGGTTTTTCTCCAATCTGAAAGATCCAAATATAGTCAATAGCAGGTTCGTTTCAAAGCTCTTGATGAGAGGCATATAATTACAGCCTAATCTAACAAATGTTCTTCCAGTTATGAGCAGAATAGTGAATGGTGGGAAACACCACTCCTTCTCCACAACTCTCCAAGATTCACACAAGCATTACAATGGATAAAAAAAGAGAAGGAAGGGTACAAAACATTCCTACACACACTTCAAGCATCAAACACACAAGCAAGCTCTTGGAGAAGAAGATTCCCAGTAGAGAAGAAGAAAATTCAAAATTTTGGCTTGATTATTCACAATAGCAAAAAGTTCTTACAAAGATTCATCAAGTGACTTATATACATGTGCCCTAAAAATGGTCCTTTCACATAAGAGACTGGCACTTTTATGGGAAATCACTATATTCCTACTATTATACAAGGCTAATGTTACAATATTTGGGGTTCATGTATCTAGAGGACTCCTCTAGAGCATTTACATGGCTCTTGATAGAGTATCATGGAAATTTGAAGAAGGAAAATCATGCCTAGATTTGAAAATTTTTGGGGCCTACTTCTCTTTGCTTCTTTCTTTTGCAACACTCTCCCCCTCTTAGCCTCAGTCATCCCTTGACAGGCTTCTGTTCTTCTGCCTTGTTCTTCAACTTGTTCATTTTTCCCTTGATATTTCATGTTGCATTGTTCACTACCAACAATCATGGAGGCCTTAAAGATTCAGAGGCAGTGTATACTTCTTTTAGTTGCACGACACCAACGATCGAGGAAGACTTTGAGACTTTTAGAAACTTTGTTACTTTGTCCAAACCTAAGTCCAATGCTTCCATCTTTCTTGCTCTCTCAGCCCTCCTTGCATCAAGAGGTGTGCTATCCTTCTATCTGGCCTACTTTTTCTTCTTTAGCTTGTATATTTCTTTTCTTGCACTCGCCCATCGATAAACATTGAATCTCTTTTAGTGTGGCTGATGCTTCAGAGCTCCTATTATAAATCTATGTTTACGTCCTTTGGGACCTTGCCTTGAATTGAAACTTGGTGCATGCCCCTATGGGGCTTTAGGCAGAGGGTGAGTCTTTTATGGAGCTACTTTGTGCTTTGATTTTCTCCTTCTTCTTCTTTTGCTAGATTCTCCCTCCACACATCCCTCCTCTTGAACTTTGTCATCCTTGACAGGCTTTGATGGGCGACATGAGTAGGTATGTACTACTATTTGCTCTTTTTGATTAAGCAGATTATCTTCACATACCATTACCTCCTTCCAATGTGTAGATTTTACTTCATCATTTGGAGCTTGTCGATGGTCCTCAAAAAAGCTTATTTTGTATGCTACAATACAATAATGGATAATGAAGCCATTGGTTATTGATTGTGCCATGATGTTGTGCCTCCCAAAATTGCATCCATGGTCTTCTTCATGGTATAGGGCAAAAAGATGGATTAACTTGGAGTAAATATGGTGCATCTTCCCAATGCACCTATAATCTAGGATTCTTCTCCAAAAATTTGGGTCTCCATACCGGATCAGCTCTCCCAAATTCTTCATGTCTATATGAGAAGGTATCTACTCTAAAATTTAGTTGTTGGTTTGGTGCTTTATTTGTGGTACGTTTGATGTATTGGCGTGTCTCGGCTTTGAGTATTCCATATGGTACATTAAATGGTCTGATAATTTGATCTAAGTTCTTACCTTTGACTTTTGCATTGTTCATTATTTTCACCAAAGCACTTCAAATTGTGATGTGAGTTGGGACACCAATAGGATCCACTCCCTTTGGCTTACTTCTGCAAATTTTTGTAAAGCTAGATCAACATGTTGTACCTCCTCTGCAATGTGTATAGGTGAGTTATTGATGAGGGTAGAAAGAGGGCATACCTCAGTGAAGTATTTCATCAGTGATGCACCACATTGTGCTCTCCTTCTCAAGAGCTCCACGATGATATCCTTAGATTAGAAGACCATGCTCCAAGCACGACACACGCTACTCCGCATAGAGGCTACAAAATACGTAGAAAAACATAGTACACAGAGAGCACGGACACAAACTTCTTAGGTAATACGAATGCAGTTGAAACTATATTTTGTGGCTGACCAAGTCACTATATGTTTTATTAAAGAACATATACAAAAGTGTTTGGTGGTCATTTGGCCTTTCACATGGACACTAACGGTAACAATCTCCCACTGAAGGCCAATATGGGCAAAGTAACTATGGGAGAAAAATGAAGAATGATAAAGAATACCCGTGTAAGTATACAAACTATACCACCCACCTTATGGGCATGTTATACAATATACAGCATCTGCAACATTATCTCAAATATGAAACTTCTCAAGAATAATCCACTCAGTGGCTAAGCAATCTCTAATGAAGTGATAACTCACCTCAATGTGCTTGGTCTTTGCATGGTAGACCAGATTCTTAGCCAAAGCAATGGCACTTTGACTATCACTGAGCAAGCGAGGTACATGCTGAGGTAGACCCATATCACAAGCAAGAAGAGAAAGCCACAATGCTTCCGTACATGGCTCACTTGCTACAACATACTCTACTTTTGTGATGGGAATATTTGTGCATTCTTGAAGATGAGATCTCCAAGAGATAGCACCTCTAGCAAAATGAAAAATTTACCTTGATGTAGACTTAAGATTGTCTATACAACTAGCATAGTCAGAATCTGTGTAACCAATAATGGATGCTTCCCGTCTACCTAAGCATAGACACTTATCCTTAGTGCCACTCAAATATCTCAAAATCATCTTTACCACTTCCCAATGTTTCTTGCTAGGATTAGACATATATCTGCTCACAACTCCCATTGCAAATGCAATCTCTGGTCTGGTAGATACCATAGCATACATGAGAATACCAACAATAGATTGATAAGGAATTTTGGTGATGAATTCCTCCCTCATCTAATTTGTGGCAATCATCCTTGATCAATTTCACATATGTGGGTAAAGGTGTACTCAACACCTTTCCACCCTACATATTGAACCTCTGAAATACTTTGGATATGTACTCATTTTGAGACAAATATATGCATCTTTTACTACTATCATGAGTAATGCACATGCCAAGAATATGTTTGGCATCCGCCAAATCCTTCATATCAAATGTTTGGACTCAACTTCTTTATGAGAATTGACAAGTCATAAGAGGACTTCCCAACAATCAACATATCATCGACATAAAGTATCGATCATATCAAGCTGCCATCTGAGCATCTCTTTGTGTAGAGACAATGATTCTCATTGCTTTGAGTTAGCCTTGAGACTTCATAAAAGCATAACACCATTGTCTAGGAGACTGTTTACAACTGGACTTTATTCGCCAAGAACTAGATAACCCTCTGGTTGTTCCATATAGATCTCATATGTAAGATCTCCATGCAAGAAAGCAATTTTCACATCCATTTGGGCTAGCTCTAAGTCCTCCATTTCAATGAATCCAAGCAACATGTGCAGGGTAATCATCTTGACCCTAGGAAATTCTTTCCTTGGCAAGAATCACAAACATTATATGTATCTCCTCTTTGAGTTCCAAGCATAGATTTTCTACAAATCTCCTCACTCAAGAGTGCTCCACCTATGTCATCATAGACTACTTTACCACCAGGTACACTATTGCTAATAGTTGTGCAAAACATATCCCATGATGATGGCAAGGTGCATAACAACAAGACTGCTTTCATTTCATTATCCATATCCATTTTCTAAGCTTGTAACTATTGACATATTTAGGTAGTGATGTGTGTGAACACACTAGGACCACCGAAGCACTTTTTTCCCTCTTTAGGAGGTTTTTTCTCCCTCGGCTTGTATATATGTCTATTGCCCTAATGGGTGACTGATCTTTGTACATTCTAGTGGTGATACATTCAGTATTGTGTGTTGTGCTCCAAGCTTCTTCTTCTTCCTTGTGCTATTCGTGTGCTTCCATAGACCTTGAACTCCAACAATTGGTATCAGAGAAGGTCGCCGCTTCATCTAGGATGTCGTCGACACCTCTCCTATCAAAGTCTCAGAATCGCACAAAATTTGGTATGCATTCTCAGAATATGAGCTCGTTTCAGCCTTTGAATACACTATTGTAGTGCTTATGCAGGATATTTCATCTTTTGTGCCAAAGATACATACAAGTTTCAATTTGCAAATATAAGCATCTCGAAGTCTACTACAGGTTTAGTAGAACTCATCAGGGTAGTTTTGTTCAACTTTTTTAGATACAATCCATTTTTTTGCATTAGGGTATTTTAGTCAATGGCCATGGCTGAAAGCAATGATGTATTTTGTATGTTGGCTATTGGGGATAAGTTGGATGGTACAAATTACCCATTGTGGGCTTATATGATGCGTCATGTATTGGTTGCAAAAGGAATGTGGAATATTATGCAGGGTGTTGAAAAGCGTCCTATTACACCTGCAAATATAGGTAATGAAGCTGATGCAGACGGCATTGAAGATGATGATATTCTTGATGTTCTTGTTCGTGTTGTAGTTTTTGTTGCACCTACTGCAAAGAAAATTCGTTGGGATGGCAAAAATGCTTAGGCATATGCATTGATCACCTTGTCCATCAAACATGCCATTATTCCTCACATTTGCTCATGCACAATAGCTAAGGATGATTGGGATACACTTACCACATTGTACTAGGCTAGGAATGAGGCTCGTGTTGCTTACCTCCAAAAATATTTGGAGAGTGAGCATATGAATGAAGATGACTCCATGGATAGTTTTCTAACAAAGATCAAAGATTTAAAGGAACATATAATTTCTGCTCATGAAGTCTTGACTGACAGTTCACTTATGCAAAGTGTTCTGAATGGTCTTCCCAATTCATACCAGAGTTTGCTTCTACTCTTCGTTTGATGATCAAAAGCAATCCAAATGCCTTGACATTTGAGAAGTTAGTCTCTGTTCTATTGCAGGAAGATCAATATACGAAGAACAGGTCCATTATGCATGTTGCAGATCAAGCTTTCCTGGCTAGTCAAAAGGGCAAAGGTAAATGGAGCTCATCTACTAGTAAGCAGAAATCTGCAAATGCTGCACATTGGAAGAAGGAAGACAAAGATGAGAAGAAATTAGTGAAGTGTTGGTGCAATTAATCCAAGCCTAAATGCTTAGCCACTTATCATAAAGGTCATATGTGAATTTATGTATTAGCACATGAATGATCTCTTGTAAAAGAATATTTTTTACTCCTTGTAAAAGTGCATATGTGGAATCACTTCCAATTATGAATTCATAGGAGAATCTTTCCACAAATTACGTGGTGAGGAATTATGGAAAATAAAGTCCTAAAACTTTGGAAAACTTTTAGGTAAAGATTCAAATTCGAACTTGAATCTTGGCTCCAAGGAAAGGCTATAAAAAGAGGACTATCTAGTCGCGTAAAGGAGGCGTGAGATAGCAGAGATTTCAGAGGAATCTTTGTGGCATATTGAGCTCACATTATAGCTCATCTATTTTGCTCACATTGTGCAATCATCATTCGTTGCCAATGACAATGTAATTTATGTGCATTAATACATATAATCTTCCCATGTCTCATCCCTTCTACTCTATCATGTACTACTCAGAATAGTGAGTTTCTCTAATCCATTTTGCAGCATGCAGCTGATCATTTTTAGTGATCTAAGTTCTTATAGATTCATTAGATAGTCTTTTTGTATGTTACAAAGTTTTGTGTCAATTGCTTTAGCCTTGTTGAGATATGTTCAAAACATTGCTCTCTGTTCTGCATACTATGAACTCCCTAAAATATCGGGATGCATCTTAGTTTTGCTAAGCATCATCCTCTAAGAATAGTTGATCATTTCAAGTGAAATAACTTTTAAAAGTTAGCTACCCAAGTTAACTAGATATGCCCAAAAGGATTTTGTTCAATTGTTAGTAGAGAAGGATAACTATTCATTTCTCTGAGTAGCTATGGTGATCAAAATAGCAAGTTTTTGGGTCACAGTGAAACTCCAAATTATCTGTTTTGATCCAATGATTTGAGGATCATCTTTAAAAGTATTTGGGTGATTATTTGTGCTTCTTGGAAAGCTCAAGAGGTTTAATTTGCACTTCTTAACTTAGATTTGGCTGGTGTGAAGCAAGAATTTGTAGCACCATCTCATCTCTAGAATGTGTCCACCATCTCCTCCAATAGTGGTATCAGAGCAACATCAAGGTAAAATGGGAGATGGATTACCATCGTTCATTGACAAATTGGAGAGGGGTGATTATCTAGCTTGGTCCTTAAGGATGAAGGCTTACCTCCAAAGAAGAATCTTGTATGGATACATATCTGAAGATGAAGAAATGCGAACCTTTAGAAGCAAAAACTAGCCTACAAGAGAGGAGCAAAAGAGACTAAGAACATGGTGTGCAAAGGATGATCTAGCTAGGTCTTACATACTCAATTCAATATCTGGTTTTTTGTTACCTTATATTAAGAATTGTAAGACTTTCCAAGAGACTTGGGAAGTACTATCTTCATACTTCTCATCAAATACAAGGGTCAAAAAGAACCAGCTTTGGATGGAATTCACAACATTGAAGAAGCAACCAAAGCAACATGTAGCTGACTATGTGACCAAGATGAAGGATGTAGTTGATCAGCTTGGAAGTATTGGAGAAGAAATAGAAGAGGACCAGATAGTAAGGCAAATCATAATGGCATCAAGGCTAATGACAAATGGGAGTCTTTTACCACAACAATGGACCTATATATGCACATGCAAATACCTGACCTCAATACATTGATGGGGCAACTCTTCACACATGAGGCAAAGCTCAACAATAATGGAGATACTTCTAGAGGTAATCAATCTTTTTCCCTTTACAAAGATAAAAATAATAGTAAATATAAAGGTAAAGGTAAGAAGAAGAAGATGCAAGTACCTCTCAAGTGAATTTCACAGGTAGAGGAAGAGTTACTAAAGGAAGGGGTAGAGGAGGAAAGCAAAGCACGGGGAGACCATACAATTCTTCACCTTACAAAATTTCTGGCTTGACCAATCATACCACACATGAATGCTTCAGGAACACATAGAATCAGAGAGGAAGAGGCTTCCACAGAGGAGGCTATGGACAATCAAGAGGCAAGTTGAATAATGGAGAAAACAACTATCATCACAATTACAACCAAGGCTACAACAACTATCAAGGAGGTCTTAGAGGAAGGAGAGACTACAACAACTATACGGATGATCAAGAGGATTCCCTATTACTCATGAATATGACATCCAAACAAGGTAAAGATGATGAGTACCTATTCTATATTGATTTTGGTTGAACCAATCATGTAGCAAGAATGTAGCATTATTGTCTGACCTTGAAGAACCCAAAGGAAAACATGAAGTTCAAACAGCTAATGACACTAGGCACTTAGTAAACAAGATTGGAAATGTCAAATCATCTCATGGTAACATGAATCTTCTAAGTAGGGTATTGTATGTACCAACAATAACCAAGAATCTAACCAATGTTGGATAGATTGTTGAGAAGGGTTTATAGGTTAGATTCACAAGGCATTGGAGGAACCTCAACAAGGCTTCAAGAGGATCGAAAAAGGTGAGAAATCTGGTAGAATTTTTATGTTGACAATACAAGAAATATTGCTCTCTTCAATTATAAGGACCAAACCCTATCTCAATTGGAGATATGGCATAAGAACTAGGACATATAGGTGAAAGGACATTGAAGCAAATATGTAGGGATCAGAGTGTGCTTGGCATCCCAAAATTGTCCAAGCAACACATGATTTACAAATGTGGAGCATGCCATTTGACAAGTTATATAGACAACCATTCAACAAAAGAGGATGCATGTATGAAGACTACATGGAGCTTTTACAGACAAATGTGTGGGGTCCTAGCAGAGAGCCATCAATTTTAGGGTCATGGTAATATGTTTCATTCATAGATGACTATAGTAGGTGGACAATACTTTATTTTATGAAGCATAAAGATGAAGTCTTCACTTGTTTCAGGAAGTATTTGGCATTGGTTGAGAATCAAACAAGTAAAAGTTTGAAAGGGCTCTGATCTGATGGAGGTGGTGAGAATTTCTACCAAAAAGGAAGAAGAATGGAGAGAAGCTATGCAGGAAGAAATTGAAGTACTTCAAGAGAATAGCACTTGGGAATTGTTGGTTCCCAAAACACCATTCATGAAGGTAATAGGTTCCAGGTGGATTTACAATGTGAAAAATAATTCAAATGGCACAATAAACAGGTATAAAGCAAGGCTAGTAGCAAAGGGGTTCGCTCAAACGCATGGAGTGGATTATGAAGAGACCTTCTCACTTGTAGCCAAGATGCGAACCAATTAGATGCTAAAAATGCATTCCTTAATGGGTGGATCATTGAAGAGGTCTACATGTCTCAACCACCAGGATATGAAGACAAAGAGAAACCTGATTATGCATGTAAATTAAGGAAGGCACTATATGGTTTAGAGTGAGATCCTAGAGCTTGGAACCATATGCTGGTCACATACTTGCAGGATCAAAGTTTTGTTACAAGCAAGGCAAATTCGTCATTGCTCGTTAAGAAGAATAATTTTGAGGTTATTTATCTATGTGTTTATGTGTATGACATTATCATTACAGGAAATAATGCCAAGGGCATCAAGAAGATTAAAACCTAGATGAAGGTGGAGTTCAAGATCAATGATCTTCGATTGCTTACATATTTTCTTGGTCTAGAGATTTTCTATATAGATTCTGGTGTTTTCATTACTCAGAGAAAGTATATCCATGATATACTACTCAAGTTCAAAATGGAAAATGCAAAAATTGCAGGCACACCCATGGAATTGAATCACAAACTCAATGCTCATGAACGAGAGTTGCTTGAAGATATTATAGGTTATCAAAGTCTTGTTGGGAGTCTCAAATATGCAACCCTAACAAGAGTGGATATATGTTATGGGGTGAGTACATTGATTTACTTCATGCATACACCAAGAAAACCTCACATGGAAGCTGCCAAAAGGATCTTAAAGTACTTGAAGGGTACCATAAATGAAGGGCTATTTAATCCATTTACATCTAACTTGGATATCAAGCTATACTCTAATGCATATTGGGCTGGCTCAAAAGATGATAGGAGGAGCACCTCTAGATACCTATCTTTTGTAGGATCTAAGTTGATTTACAACCAACTGTTGCATTGTCATCAATTGAAGATGAATATAGGGGTCTTGCAAATGCAACACAAGCGGCGATGTGGTTAAAGCTACTCTACTTAGACTTGGGGCTAGATACATACACTCAAATGATCTTTGGAGATAATACTAGCTCAGTACATTTGGTTGCTAATCATGTATATCATGCAAGGACTAAGCACATTGAAGTACATTATCATTATGTGAGAGAGAAGCTACTTAGCAAGAACATACAATTGTCCTATGTATCAACAAACTTGCAATGTGCAAATATTCTAACTAAATCTTTGGATGGAATTAAATTGAACAAGTTCAAGATGATGATTGGATTGCAGGAGATTAAAGAGAGTTGAAGTCCAAGCATGTTAGGCTTGAGGGGGAGCAGTTGGTGCAATTACTCCAAGCCTAAATGCTTAGCCACTTATCATAAAGATCATATGTGCATTCATGTATTAGCACATGAATGATATGTTGCAAAATATTAATTTTTCCTCCTTGTAAAATAGCATATGTGGAATCACTTCCGATTATGAATTCATAGGAGAATCTTTCCACAAATTATTTGGTGAGGAATTATGGAAAATAGGGTCCTAAAACTTTGGAAAACTTTAAGGTAAATATTTGAATTCAAACTTGAATCTTGGCTCCAACAAAAGGCTATAAAAAAAGGAATATCTAGTCACATAAATAAGGCATGATATAGTAGAGATTTTAGAGGAATTTGTGTGGCATATTGGGCTCACATTATAGCTCATCTAATGCCCTCAAATTGTGCAATCATTCATTGCCAATGTCAAGGTAATTTTTGTGCATCAATACATATAATCTTCCCATGTCTCATCTCTTCTACTCTATCATGTACTACTAAGAATAGTGAGCTTCTCTTATCCATTTCTCAGCATCTACTTGATCGTTATCTGTGATTTAACTTTGTATAGATTCATTAGCTAGCCCATTTGTTTTTTACAAAGTTTCGTTTTAATTGCTTTAGCCATTCTTGAGATATGTTAAAAACATTGCTCTGTGATCTACATACTATTAACTCCCTAAAATGTCGAGATGCATCTCAATTTTGCTAAGCATCATTCTCTGAGCATAGTTGATCATTTCAAGTGAAATAACTTACAAACGTTAGCTAACCAAGTTAGATAGATATGCCCAAAAGGATTTTGTTCAAATATTAGCAGAGAAGGAGAACTGTTCATTTCTCTGAGCAGGTGTGGTGACCAAAATGGCACATTTTTGGTTCAGAGTGAAACTCCAAATTATCTATTTTGATCCAATGATTTGAGGATCATCTTCCAAAGTACTTGGGTGATTATTTGTGCTTCTTGGAAAGCTCAAGAGGTCTATTTTTGCACTTCTCAACTTAGTTTTGACTAGTGTGAAGCAAGAATTTGTAGCACCATCTCATCTTTGGAAGGTGTCCACCATCTCCTCCAACAAAAAGTAGAAATTCTTTTGCAAGTATTGTAAAGGAAATGATCATTAAATAAAGAACTATCCAAAACTGGCTGCAAAAGATGCAAAGAAAAAAGAGGTTGGAATGGTTGTTGTAGAGGACTCTACATAAAAAATAGATTCTGCTAATTTTGTGCAGAATGAAGAATGGGTGTTTACTACTATTTGTAGTTTTGACCCATCTTCTTATGACCAGTGTATGTCTATAGTAGGCTTAGATGTTTGGTACTTTGATAGTGGGCCAACCAAACATATTACCTCGTAGTGCAGTTTCTTCACTTCACTTGAGCCTTCCCCTATAGGGAATACTGTCACATGTGCCAACAACTCCTCTTATCCTGTTATGGGAGTTGGTAAGATCATTCTAAATATTGCTGATGGTAGTTCTTTAACATTGTCAGATGCTTTATTTGTGCTTGGGATAGAGAAAATCTGTTATCAGTTTCTACATTAGCCAAGATTGGTTTGGTTGTGAAATTTGTTGATGACAGATGTACAATTCATAATCTGTCAAATGGCAACATGATTATTGTTTCTATCATTTTTTATGTTGTGGGATATATGATCTCATAGACTATGAGAAATTTGTGAATGATTCAGCATGTGCAATACATGATTCTCAGGCTATGTCAGATGCAAAGCTTTGGCATACACACTTTGGTCATATGAATTTTGCTAGCAGAAATCTGAAATGGTGTCCTCTTTGCCCAAACTTGAGGCATCCGATAAACATGTATGTGAAGGATATATTTTAGGCAAAATGCAGCATTCCTCCTCCCCAAAAGATGGTTCACTTTGAGCTACTCAAAAATTGCAGCTTGTTCATAGTGATGTCTATGGTCCTATGCGTACACCTTCTTTTGGGAACTATCTTCACTTCATGACTTTCATCGATGATTTATCCATGCAAGCCTGGGTATGTCCATTGAAAGCAAAGTCTGAAGTGTTTACGTGCTTAAAAAAGTTTTTGGTTTTGGTTGAAAATCTATCAGCATGTAAAATGGGCATCCTCCATTCTGATCGAGGGGGGTAATATATGTCTTTTGGCTTTACTGCATTTCTGGCTAAACATGGGATAGAACATCAGTGTATAGTGTCGTATACACCTCCACAGAATGGAGTTGTTGAATAGAATAATATATCACTCAAGGAGATGGTCAGGTGTATGGTCAAGAGTCAGGCTTTACCACATAGTTTCTGGCTTGAGGCCGTTATGTGTGCAGCATATGTACTTAACAAATGTCCCACTAAAGCATTGCAGTTTATCACTCCATATGAGGATTGGCATGGTCGTAAGCCATCTGTCACTCACTTATGTGATTTTGGTTGTCTGGTATATGAATTAGTGCATGAACAACATCATAGGAAATTGGATGATAAAGCAGTAAAATGTATTTTTGTTGGATACAATTCTAAAAGCAAAGGCTATCGTCTATATCATCCACATAATAAATGCATTTTTGTTAGCTGTAATATTTCTTTTGTGGAAAATGCTATTAAGCCTTTACTTTCATGTACGAATGAGACATATGTTAGCTCCAAAGACATGTATGATACTTTGATGCCTCCTTTTATAGGTGGGCAGTCTTCTTCCTTGTGTTGTTCATGTGCTTCCATAGACCTTGAACTCCAACAATTTGTATCCGAGCAGGTTGCCGCTTGATCTAGGATGTCGTCACCTCTCCGATCAAAGTCTCAGAACCGCAGAAAATTTGGTGTGCATACTCAAAATTTGAGCTCGTTTCAGCCTCTGAATGCACTATTGTAGTGCTTATGCAAGCTATTTCATCTTTTGTGCTAAAGATACATACAAGTTTTGATTTGAAAATATAAGCATCCCGAAGTCTACTATAGGTTTAGTAGAACTCGTCAGGGTAGTTTTGTTCAACTTTTTTAGATACAGTCATTTTCTTGCATCAGGGTATTTTAGACAGTGGCCATGGCTGAAAGCAATGATGTATTTTGTATGTTGGCTGTTGAGGATAAGTTGGATGGTACGAATTACCCATTGTGGGCTTATATGATGCGTCATGTATTGGTCGCAAAAGGACTGTGGAATATTGTGCAAGGTGTTGAAAAGCGTCCTAGTACACCTGCAAATATATGTAATGAAGCTGATGCAGACGGCATTGAAGATGATGATATTCTTCATGTTCTTGTTCGTGCTGTAGTTTTTGCTACACCTACTGCAAATAAAATTTGTTGAGATGGAAAAAATGCTCAGGCACATGCATTGATCACCTTGTCTATCAAACATGCCATTATTCCTCACATTTGCTCATGCACAATAGCTAAGGATGATTGGGATACACTTATCACATTGTACTAGGCTAGGAATGAGGCTCGTGTTGCTTACCTCCGAAAATACTTGGAGAGTGAGCATATGAATGAAGGTGACTCCATGGATAGTTTTCTAACAAAGATTAAAGATTTGAAGGAACATATAATTTCTGCTGATGAAGTCTTGCCTGAGAGTTCACTTGTGCAGACTGTTCTGAATGGTCTTCCCAATTCATACTAGAGTTTTGCGTCTACTCTTCATTTGCTGATGAAAATCAATCCAAATGCCTTGACATTTGAGAAGTTAGTCTTTGTTCTATTGCAGGAAGATCAATATAGGTAGAACAAGTCCATTATGCATGTTGCAGATCAAGCTTTCTTGGCTAGTCAAAAGGGCAAAGGTAAATGGAGCTCATCTACTAGTAAGCAGAAATCTACAAATGCTGCACATTCAAAGAAAAAAGATAAAGATGAGAAGAAATCAGTGAAGTATTGGTGCAATTACTCCAAGCTTAAATGCTTAGCCACTTATCATAAATATGATATGGGAATTCATGTATTAGCACATGAATGATCTCTTGTAAAAGATTATTTTTTACTCCTTGTAAAAGTGCATATGTGGAATCACTTCCAATTACGAATTCATATGAGAATCTTTCCACAAATTACTTGGTGAGGAATTATGGAAAATCAAGTCCTAAAACTTTGGAAAAAGTTTAGGTAAAGATTCGAATTCAAACTTGAATCTTGGATCCAATGAAAGGCTATAAAAAGAGGACTATCTAGTCGCGTAAAGGAGGCATGAGATAGCAGAGATTTTTGAGGAATATTTGAGGCATATTGAGCTCACATTATAGCTCATCTATTTCTCTCACATTGTGCAATCATTCATTGCCAATGACAATGTAATTTATGTGCATTAATACATATAATCTTCCCATGTCTCATCTCTTCTACTCTATCATGTACTACTAAGAATAGTGAGCTTCTCTAATCCATTTTGCAGCATGTAGTTGATCATCTTTAGTGATTTAAGTTCTTATAGATTCATTAGATACTCTATTTGTATGTTAAAAATTTTTGTGGCAATTGTCTTAGCCATTCTTGAGATATGTTCAAAGAATTCCTCTCTGCTCTGCATACTATGAACTCCCTAAAATATCAAGATGCATCTCAATTTTGCTAAGCATCATCCTCTAAGAATAGTTGATCATTTCAAGTGAAATAAGTTTCAAAAGTTAGCTACCCAAGTTAGTTAGGTATGCCCAAAAGGACTTTGTTCAATTGTTAGTAGAGAAGGATAACTATTCATTTCTCTGAGCAACTATGGTGACCAAAATAGCAAGTTTTTGGTTCACAGTGAAACTCCAAATTATATGTTCTGATCCAATGATTTGAGGATCATCTTTCAAAGTATTTGGTTGATTATTTCAAGGGGTTTAATTTGCACTTCTTAACTTAGTTTTGGCTGGTGTGAAGCAAGAATTTGTAGCACCATCTCATCTCTAGAATGTGTCCACCATCTCCTCCAATAGAGACATCATAGCAACATCAAGGTAAAATGGAGATGGATTTCCATCGTTCATTGACAAATTGGACAGGGGCAATTATCTTGCTTGGTCCTTAAGGATGAAGGCTTACCTCCAAGGAAGAATCTTGTATGGATACATATCTAAAGATGAAGAAATGCCAACCTTTAGAAGCAAAAACTAGCCTATAAGAGAGGAGCAAGAGAGACTAACAACATGGTTTGCAAAGGATGCACAGAGGAGGCTATGGACAATCAAGAGGTGGGTTCAATAATGGAGAAAACAAATATCATCTCTATTACAACCAAGGCTACAACAACTATCAAGGAGGTTTTAGAGGAAGGAGAGACTACAACAACTATATGGATGATCAAGAGGATTCCCTATTACTCATGAATATGACATCCAAGCAAGGTAAAGATGATGAGTACCTATTCTATATTGATTTTGATTGCACCAATCATGTAGCAAGAAATGTAGCATTATTTTCTGACCTTGAAGAACCCAAAGGAAAACATGAAGTTCAGACAGGTAATGACACTAGGCACTCAGTAAAGAAGATTGGAAATGTTAAATCATCTGATGGTAACATGAATCTTCTAAGTAGGGTATTGTATGTACCAACAATAATGAGGAATCTAATCAGTGTTGGACAGATTATTGAGAAGGGTTTACATGCTAGATTCACAAGGCATTGGAGGACCCTCAACAAGGCTTCACGAGGATCGCAAAAGGTGAGAAATGTGGTAGAATTTTTATCCTTGAAGTTGAAGATATAAGAAATATTGCTCTATTCATATATAAGGAAAAAACCCTATCTCAACTAGAGATATGACATAAGAGATTAGGACATATAGGTGAAAGGACATTGAAGCAAATATGCAGGGATCATAGTTTGCTTGGCATCCCAAAATTGTCCAAGCAACACATGATTTACAAATGTGGAGCATGCCAATTTGGCAAGTTATATAGACAACCATTCAACAAAAGAGGATACATGTATGAAGACTACATGTAGCTTGTACACACAGATGTGTGGGATTCTAGCAGAGAGCCATCAATTTCAGGGTCATGGTAATATGTTTTATTCATAGATGACTATAGTAGGTGGACAATACTTTATTTTATGAAGCATAAAGATGAAGTCTTCACTTGTTTGAAAAAGTATTTGGCATTGGTTGAGAATCTCAAATAGGTAAAAGTTTGAAAGGGTTGTGATTTGATGGAGGTGGTGAGAATTTCTCACATGAGTTTGACTCCTTCTTATAGGACAAATGCATAAAGAGAGAGATTACAACAAGGTACACTCCTAGACAGAATGGAGTGGCAAAGAGAAGAAATAGATTAATAGTAGAGGCTGCAAGATCCATGTTGAATGAAAAAGAACTCCCTAATTATGGGTAGAGGTTGTTTCCACAACCACTTACCTAATCAATAGGCTTCCTTCCAAGTCTCTGGATGGGATGGCACCTTATAAGGCATGGAACGGTAGGTCACCTTCTTTAGATCATTGTAAGATCTTTGGGTGCATTGCTTATGCACATATACCCTCATAGATTAGGGGAAAACTTGATCCAAAAGCTGAAAGATGGATATTTATTGGCTATATTGATCAAAGTCAAAAAGGATTAAGTTATATAATCCCACAAACAAAGGATTTAGAGTTAGCACGGATGTGCTATGTGATGAAAATAACTCTTGGTTTAAGGATGGTTGCAGGAAAATAAAGCTACCCTATGATTTGGAGAATGATTTTCCAAATCTGACCAAAGAAGAACCACATACATCAGAAGATGTCAACTCAGAAGATGAAGAACAAATTGATTGTGAAGCTTGGAAGTCCAAGGGCAAAGCAAAGCTCAAAAAATTGGAAGACATTCCATAGTCATCGAATCAAACACTTAGAAGATCTCAAAGGGAAAGCAAGAAACCTATAAGGTATGGCTATGACACATCACTAGTCACCAAGCATTCTATATACATAGCTAAAGACTTTATGCCAGAGGAAACTTCTTCATTTGAAGAAGCCAAAATAAAGAAGAATGGAGAGAAGCTATGCAGGAAGAAATTGAAGTACTTCAAGAGAATGGCACTTGGGAATTGGTTCCCAAAACACCATTCATGAAGGTAATAGGAATCAGGTGGATTTATAAAGTGAAAAAGAATTCAAATGGCACAATAAACAGGTATAAAGCAAGGTTGGTAGCAAAGGGGTTCACTCAAACCCATGGAATGGATTATGAGGAGACCTTCTCACTTGTAGCCAAGATGCCACCTAATTAGATGTTAAAAATGCATTCCTTAATGGGTGGATCTTTGAAGAGGTCTACATGTCTCAACCACCAGGATATGACAACAAAGACAAACGTGATTATGCATGTAAATCAAAGAAGGGGGTTTAGAGCGAGCTCCTAGAGCTTGGAACCATATGCTGGTCACATACTTGCAGGACCAAGGTTTTGTTGCAAGCAAGGTAGAGTCATCATTGTTCATTAAGAAGAATAATTCAGAGGTTATTTATCTATGTGCTTATGTGTATGACATTATCATTACAGGAAATAATGCCAATGGCATCAAGAAGATTAAAACCTAGATGAAGGAGGAGTTCAAGATCAATGATCTTCAATTGCTTACATATTTTCTTGGTCTAGAGATTTTCTATACAGATTCTGGTGTTTTCATTACTCAGAGAAAGTATATCCATGATATACTAGTCAAGTTCAAAATGGAAAATACAAAAATTGCAAGCACACCCATGGAATTGAATCACAAACTCAATGCTCATGAAGAAGAGCTGCTTGAAGATATTACAGGTTATCAAAGTCTTGTTGGGAGTCTCAAATATGCAACCCTAACAAGAGTGGATATATGTTATGGGGTGAGTACATTAAGTTAATTCATGCATACACCAAGAAAACCTCACATGGAAGCTGCCAAAAGGATCTTAAAGTACTTGAAGGGTACCATAAATGAAGGGCTATTTTATCCATTTATATCTAACTTGGATATCAAGCTATACTTTGATGCAGATTGGGCTGGCTCAAAAGATGACAGGAGGAGCACCTCTGGCTACTTATCTTTTGCAGGATCTAAGTTGATTTCATGGACATCAAAGAAAAAAAGTGCATATGTGGAATCACTTTCGATTATGAATTCATAGGAGAATCTTTCCACAAACTATTTGGCAAGGAATTATGCAAAATCAAGTCCTAAAACTTTGGAAAACTTTCAGGTAAAGATTTGAATTCAAACTTGAATTTTGGCTCCAACAAAAGGCTATAAAAAAGGACTATCTATTCGCATAAATGAGGCATGAGATAGTAGAGATTTCAGAGGAATTTGTGTGGAATATTGGGCTCACATTATAGCTCATCTACTACCCTCAAATTGTGCAATCATTCATTGCCAATGTCAAGGTAATTTATGTGCATCAATACATATAATCTTCCCATGGCTCATCTCTTCTACTCTATCATTTTCTACTAAGAATAGTGAGCTTCTCTGATCCATTTCTCAACATGTAGTTGATCGTTATCTATGATTTAACTTTTTATAGATTCATTAGCTAGCCTATTTGTACATTACAAAGTTTCGTTTCAATTGCTTCAGCCATTCTTGAGATATGTTAAAATCATTATTCTCTCATCTACATACTGTTAACTCCCTAAAATGTGAGGATGCATCTCAATTTTGCCAAGCATCATTCTTTGAGCATAGTTGATCATTTCAAGTGAAATAAATTGCATAAGTTAGCTACCCAAGTTAATTAGATATGCCCAAAAGGATTTTGTTCAAATATTAGCAGAGAAGGAGAACTATTCATTTTCTCTGAGCATGTGTGGTGACCAAAATAGCACATTTTTGGTTCAAAGTGAAAGTCCAAATGATCTATTTTGATCCAATGATTTGAGGATCGTCTTCCAAAGTACTTGGGTGATTATTTGTGCTTGTCTGAAAGCTCATATCCACCATCTTCTCCATCAAAATGTAGAAATTATTTCGTAAGTATTGTAAAGGAAATGATCATGTCATAAAGAACTATCCAAAACTAGCTGCAAAAGAGGCAAAGAAAAAAGAGGTCGGAATGGTTGTTGTAGAGGCCTCTACAATGAAAACAGATTCTGCTAATCTTGTGTAGAATGAAGAGGTTTAGATGTTTGGTACTTTGAGAGTGGGCCAACCAAACATATTACCTCGCAGTGCAGTTTCTTCACTTCACTTGAGCCTTCCCCTACAGGGAATACTCTCACAGGTGCCAACAACTCCTGTTATCCTGTTATGGGAGTTGGTAAGATCATTCTAAATATTGCTGATGGTAGTTCTTTTACATTGTCAGATGCTTTATTTGTGCCAGGGATAGAGAAAAATCTATTATCAGTTTCTACATTAGCCAAGATTGGCTTGGTTGTGAAATTTGTTGATGACAAATGTACAGTTCATGATCTGTCAAATGGCAACATGATTATTGTTTCTGTCATTTTATGTTGTGGGATATATGATCTCGTAGACTGTGAGAAATTTGTGAATGATTCATCATGTGCAATAAATGGTTCTCAGGCTATGTCAGATGCAAAGCTTTGGCATGCACACTTTGGTCATCTGAATTTTGCTAGTAGAAATCTGAAATGGTGTCCTCTTTGCCCAAACTTGAGGCATCTGGTAAACATGTACGTGAGGGCTGTATTTTGGGCAAAATGCAGCATTCCTCCTCCCCAAAAGATGGTTCACTTTGAGCTACTCAGAAATTGCAGCTTGTTCATAGTGATGTCTATGGTCCTATGCGGACACCTTCTTTTGGGAATTATCTTTACTTCGTGACTTTGATCAATGATTTTTCCACGCAAGAATGGGTATATCCATTGAAAGCAAAGTCTGATGTGTTTATGTGCTTAAAAAAGTTTTTGCATTTGGTTGAAAATCTGTCAGCATGTAAAATGGGCACCCTCCATTCTGATGGAGGGGGGTAATGTATGTCTTTTGACTTTACTGCATTTCTGGCTAAACATGGGATAAAACATCAATGTATAGTGCCATATACACCTCCACAAAATGGGGTTGCTAAATGTAAGAACATATCACTCATGGAGATGGTCAAGTGTATGGTCAAGAGTCACACTTTACCACATAGTTTCTGGCTTGAGGCCGTTATGTGTGCAACATATGTACTTAACAAATGTCCCACTAAAGCATTGCAATCTATCACTCCATATGAGGATTGACATGGTCGTAAGCCATATGTCACTCACTTATTTGATTTTGGTTGTCTCGTATATGCATTAGTGCCTGAACAACATCACAAGAAATTGGATGATAAAGCAGTAAAATGTATTTTTGTTGGGTACAATTTTGAAAGCAAAGGCTATTGTCTATATCATCCACATAATAAATGCATTTTGGTTAGTTGTAATATTGCTTTTGTGGAAGATGCTATTTAGCCTTTACTTTCATGTACAAATGAGACATATGTTAGCTCCAAGACATGTATGATACTTTGTTGCCTCTTTTTACAGGTGGACAGTCTAATGCTGGTCTTAATGAGGCAACTTCTCAACCTTTGGAGGTTTCATGTGATGATGTAGATCATTCCATTTATGATGCCTTACATGATGCACTTGTTGATGAGAGAGTTGATATTGAGGAGGGAGAAACTATGCCAAAATGGTTGGTGCATACTTTGCCTTACATGATGCACTTGTTGATGAGAGACTTGATATTGAGGAGGCAAAAACTATGCCAAAATGCTTGGTGCAACTATGAAATTGGTGCATAATTAGATGCACCTATTTTATACCATACTCATTCAAGCTCTCATAGTGCCTCTTTTGCATCAGATTGCTATGTTATGGCTGCATCTAGTCTTTGTGATGAGAATGAGCGTGTTTCCTTTAATGAAACACAAAACTCTAAAGATTGGATGGCTACTACGCAATATAATAAGATGCTATCATGAAAAAATGGTACTTGGTCTTTATGTGACTTGACTCCTAGCAAGAAGGCCATTGGCACTAAGTGGGTATACAAGCTGAAGCATAAACGTGATGGAATAGTTGACATGTCTAAGGCTAGGCTTGTTGCAAAGGGTTATGCACATGAAAGAGGCATTGATTTTGATGAGACATTTGCACCTACATGTCGAATGACTACTGTTCATAGCATCTATGCACTTGTAGCTCATCGTGGTTGAATGTACATCAGTTGGACATTAAAACTGCATTTTTGAATGGTGACTTGCATGAAGAAGTGTATGTTTTTCAGCCCCGTGGCTTTGTGCAGAAAGGGCATGAAAACCAAGTGTGCAGGTTAAAGAAGACATTATATGGATTAAAGCAAGCACCACATGCTTGGTATGAAAAGATACATGCCTATTTGATTGCACATGGTTTTAAGAAGAGTCCAACTGAGATCACCTTATATGTTAAGCATGCAAATGATGTGCTTCTGATCATTGTCGTGTATGTTGATGACATGCAGCTCATTGGTCCTCATGAGAAGCATATTGCTGATTTTAAGGCTGATTTGCATGCCTCATTTGAGATGTCTAATTTGGGGCATTTGCATCATTATTTGGGCATTCAGTTTATGAAAGTTGATGGCGGAATAGCTTTGTGTGAAATGAAATGTATTGACACATTATTGCAGCATTTTGGGCTTGAAGAATACAAAACTATTGCCACTCCTATGGAGACAGGTTTACGATTGATTCTTCATGATGCTAGAGATGCATTTGATGATGTTCTCTATCAGCAAGCTATTGGATGCTTGATTTACTTATGCATTACTCAACTAGATATTCAGTTTTCTATCTCATAGATGAGCAGGTTTATGCATTGCCTAGGTGTCAAGCATTGGCAGGCGGTTAAGTGCATCTTTCGCTACTTGAGTGGTACCCAACTACTGGGATTGTTTAATCCCAAGGGGGGATCACTACCGCTAGGTTTACATGCTTTTTTTGACTCTGGTTGGGTTGGTCGCTATGACACTCGTGTGTCCACTAGTGGTTTTTGCTTCATGTTTGGTAGCCCATGTATATCTTGGTTGAGCAAGAAGTATCCTATTGTGGCCACTTCCAGTTGTGAGGCTGAGTATAGGGCAATTTTTATAGCTATTTTTGAGTGTGTATGGCTCAGATGCCTTATGGCTGATTTGGGTGTTGGTCAGTCTTCTGCCACCACCATCTTCATTGATAGTTAGAGTGCATTGGCAGTTGCAAGGAACACTGTGTTCCATGCTCGCACAAGCACATTGACATGCATTATCATTATGTCACAGAGATGTTCTCTATTGGAGAGATCAGCTTGGCATATGTACCCATGCAGGAGAACATTGCAGACCTTTTCATGAATGCTTTGCCTAGGGAGAAGTTTGAAGCTCTTTGCAAATCTTTGGGTTTACTTCCTTTTGTGGATTGATTCCAAATAGCTTGGCACTTCCTTATACATGAGTGTCAGTCCTTGTTCATCACATCACTCCCAGGGGGATTTGTTGATATATTTAGGTAGTGATGTGTGTGAACACACTAGGCACATGGAGGCACTTTTTTCCCTGTTTAGGAGGTTTTTTTCCACTGGCTTGTATATATGCCTATTGCCCTAACAGGTAACTGATCTTTGTACATTCTAGTGGTAATATATTCCATCAACTCCAATAGTAACTCGAAGAATATAGCATCAAACTCATTTAGATGAGTAGCAATACTATCTGTGTCCTTCATGCAAAGGTCATATAACTTCTCATCAGATACACTTTATTTGATGCCGTCTCTTTTTCATGTGTATTGCATAAGTTCTTCCAAAGCTCCTTTGCACTTTCACAGTCTAATATTGTAAAGTAAACATTATTTTCCAGGTGCAATCGAATGGTAGACCTAACCATTTCATCTAACTCATTGCAATCATCTTCATCCATGTCAGTAGGATTCTTTGAGATTCCATTTACTGGCTTCTATTGCCTCCTTTGAATCAACACAGCTTTAATCTCATTCTTCCATAGAGCAAAGTTTGTGCCATCAAATTTTTAGATCTCAAAATCGTCTTTACCTTGCAAGTTATAGCTCCTCCTCGGAACATTGGCACGAGACCATGATCCACCAAACATGCCTGAGACCTCTGATGCCATGATGGTAGAGAACTGAATAGAATGATAATGGAGCTAAAAGAGTCCAAACCCCCACTTAGGCTCAAAGAAGATGACCGTGTCAGATTTTGGGAGAGAATTCAACAGTCTTCCCAAAAAAATGAATTAATGAACAATAATTGTGAAGAGATGGATAGGTATGTGCTTGAAGATGAAGAGGTGTTGCAAAATCCTTGATCTACACCAGCCAAATTAACTCCAGGAGTATTTTTTGGGCCCTTTTATCTTGCCAATGGATGTATTAGACACCCTATGTACCTTGGAAGATCACTCTCAAAAAGATAGATCAAAATAGATAAGTTGGAGTTAGCTCAGAGGTGAAGAACTTGCTATTTTGGTTCATACACCTGTCCAATATTTTGCATAATTCTCTGAGCACAACAGTAATTAGCTTAATTCCTTTTGGGAAACTCTAGTTAACTTAAAGATCTAACTTTCAAGAGTAATCTCATAAAAGATAATGGACCACACACTGAGAACGATGTTTAACAAGTGATTACATCATCCTGATTTTCACGGGCTGCTACAGTAATGAGACCAGTGAGCAAAAACATAACTCAAGATTTAGAAATCCAATGATTATGAAAATTTGTATGGTTATACGAGACAGTATGCCAAATCCAACAAGCTTTAAAGCATTGAATTTGGGTAATTACACATTGAGAAACAGATCTAACAACATGAGTAAAAAAGTCAGGTACTTGACAGAGAAGTGAAAATGAACAGACAAGGTTGACTTCAACTGAATATAACTGAAGATTGAAACATCCAAATTAAATGAAAATTGGTGAGCATATAGTAGACTTATAGAGATAACTTTACCAAGTTACATCACTGAAAATGATGCACCAAGCTCAGAGAAACCATCTCAGCAATCTGACTGAGAAAACTGAGAGATATGGAAGTGAGTAGTACACTTCACAAGAACATGGAATTATGAACTCAAATGATCACAAAAATGAAAGTATATTGGTTGTACAATACAATGGACTTACTGATACATATGTGTGCCTTGGAATCACACCTTGATATGGCATAAAGCTCAGCTCTTGGAGGTCTTCACATAACCACAACTAAGACTACCATGTATTTATAGTTGATCTTGGGAGGCTAAGTTCCCTCAATCACTCTCCAATCAATTAGTGATTGATTTGATTCTCTATCTACCACAAATCATGAATTCGTGGCTCCTCTTTCCATTTTTGATCAAGTGGACTCAACCACTTAAGATTCTTTCACTTTTACATTAAGTAAACTCTTCACAAAGTTACAAGAGGTAGTTCACAAGTGAACTTTACATTGTCTTCATTTTAAGGCTTCTTCTATGACTTTGTGGGACTCAAGCCAATACTTAGGCTTATCATAGACTTGCTCCAATAGCTCCCCCTCAAGCCAAGTATGCTTGAGGTCTTCAATCTTCCAAGATTACCTGTAAACCAATCATAGCCTTGAATTTGCAAAGCTTTGTACCATCCAATGCTTTGGTTAGAATATCTGCACATTGTTGATGAGTGGACACATATGATATTTTAATCTCTTTGCTTAGAACCTTCTCTCTTACATAGTAGTAATGAACTTCAATATGTTTAGTCTTGCATGAAAAATAGTATTAGCAACCAAATGAATAGAACTCATATTGTCACCATAAATAGTTGGAGTTCCAAACTCCAATCCAAGTTCTTTTAATAATGTCTTCATCCACATAGCTTCTTGTGTAGCTATGGCAAGATCTCTGTATTCAGCTTCAGTAGAAGAGAGAGCAATTGTGGGTTGCTTCTTGGATGACCATGAAATAAGCTTCGAACCTGCAAAGGTAAGATAACCTAAAGTGCTCCTTCTATCTTCCTTGGAGCCAACCCAATCTGCATCAGAAAATAGCTTCAAACCTAAATCAGATACATAAGGATAATAAAGTCCTTCATTTATGGTTCCTTTGAGATACTTGAGAATCCTTTTGGCAGCATCCATATGTGGTTTCCTTGGTGTGTGCATAAATGGACTTAGCACACTCACACTGTAACATATATCTACTCTTGTCAATGTGGCATAGTTGAGACTACCAACTGGACTTTGATATGATGTGATGTCCTCTATGAGTTCACCTTCATGTGAGCTCAATTTGTGATTGACCTCCATTGGAGTACCTGCAATCTTACAATCTTGCATCTTGAATTTTGCCAACATGTCCTTAATGTACTTTCTTTGAGTGAGAAACAAACCATGATCTTTGTAGACAACTTCCAAACCTAGGAAGTAGGTAAGTGAACCCAAATCACTTATCTTGAACTCTTCTCTCATCTGATATTTGATCTTCTTCATACCATCTGGATCATTTCCTATCAATATAATATCATCTACATATACACATAGGTAGATGATCTCAGAATTACTCTTTTTAATAAAGAGTGAAGGATTTGCCTTGCTTGGTTGAAAGCCTTTGTCCTGCAAGAATGAAACAAGTATGAAATTCCAAGCTCTTGGGGCTTGCTTGAGACCATACAATGCTTTGTTAAGTTTACACACATAATCAGGATAAACTGGACTCTCAAAACCAGGTGGTTGTGCCATATATACCTCTTCTGTTATCCAACCATTCAAGAATGCATTCTTTACATCTAGTTGAATTATCTTCCAATTCTTGGAAGAGGTAATACTAATCAAAACCCTAATAGTAGGCATCTTTGCCACAAGAGAGAATGTCTCCTCATAACCAATTCCCTGAGTTTGTGCAAAGCCTTTTGCTACAAGCCTTGACTTATACCTATTAATGGAACCATAAGAATTCTTCTTGAGTTTATAGACCCATCTTGAGCCTATTACCTTCATGGATGAAGTCTTGGGCACCAAATCTCAAGTGTTGTTTTCCTCAAGTGCTTCAATCTCTTCCTTCATTGCATGCTTCCATTCTATTTTTGCTTTGGCCTCTTCAAATGATGATGGCTCCTCTTGGTTTATGTCCTGTGCTATGTAGATAGAATGTTTAGTTACTAATGAGGTGTCAAACCCATACCTTTCTGGTTTTTTCTTTTCCCTCATAGATCTTCTTAGGTCATGATGTGATGATTCTGCCTCATGTCCAAGTTCCTGCAATTTTGCTTTACCTTTAGACTTCCATGCTTTAATCTTTTCCATCTGAGATTCTTCATCATCCTTCGAGGTGTTTTGTTCTTAAATCTTTGGTTGTTCTCTACCAAACTTTGGAAAATATTCTTCAAGATCATATGGTAAATTGACCTTCCTGCATGAATCTTCATACCATGAATTGTTTTCATAAAAAAATACATCCAATAAATACACACTTTTCTGCCTTTGGATCCATCTTGCCTCTAACCTGTGAAGGAACATGAGCAAAAGCAATACATCCAAAAATTTTACAATGATCTAAACTTGGTCTTCTTCCATTCCAAGCCTCATATGGAGTCATCCCATCAAGGGATTTTGAAGGCAACCTGTTAATCAAGTAAGTGGCTGTAGATACAACCTTAACCCATAGATAATTAGGCAAATGCTTTTCATTTAACATGGACCTTGCAGCTTCAACAATTGTCATATTCCTCCTTTCTGCCACTCCATTTTGCTCAGAAGTGTACCTTGTAGTTACCTCTCTTTTGATTCCTCTTTCTTGAAGAAAAGAATCAAACTCATGGGAGAAGTATTCTCCCCCTCCATTTGACCTTAGCTTTTTTAGTGATTTACCTGTTTGATTCTCCACAAGAGCCAAATATCTTTTGAAACATGAAAAAACTTCATCTTTGTGTTTCATAAAGAATAGGATAGTCCATTTGGTGCAATCATCAATAAAGGAGACATAATACCTTGATCCTGATATTGAAGCTTCCTTGCTAGGTCCCCATACATCTGTATGAACCAACTCCAAGAGATCTCTATGCATATAACCTTTCTTCATGAATGGTAACCTGTGAGACTTTCCAAATTGACATGCACTACACTTATAAATCATATGTTGTTTTGACAAATTAGGGAGTCCAAGTACACTTTGGTCCCTGCAAATTTGCTTTAATGACCTTTCACCAATATGTGCTAACCTTTTGTGCCATACTTCCAATTCTGTGAGTGTCTGACTACCATAATTAAAGAGAGCAATGTTTCTAGTGTCTTGTACTTCAAATGTGAACAATCTACCTGTCTTTTCATCTTTTGCAATTCTTCTGAATCCTTGACTTGGATCTTCAACAAATGCTCCTGTTTTTGTGAACCTGACTTGCAACCCTTTCTCTACTATCTGCCCAACACTTATCAAATTCTTTGTAATGGTTGGAAACATAGAGTACCTTACTGAGTAGGTTGATGTTTCCATCAGGTGCTTTGACATTGCCTATTTTCTCCACAAGATGTCTTGTATCATCTCTTGTTTGTACCTCATGCTTATTCCTTGGATCTTCTAAATCTGATAGGAGTGCCACATTTCCCGCCACATGATTTGAACAACCTGAATCTATGTAGAAAACATGCTCATCAGATTTACCTTGTGGCATAGCCATGTTCATGATTAATAATGAATCCTCTTTGTTTGAGTCTTCTGTGTAGTTATTGAAGTCTCTCCTTCCTTTGTAGCCTCCTTGATAGTTTGAATGATTGTAGTTGTTGTAGTTGCCATGATAATTGTTGAACCTTCCTCTTGAGTAGCCATAACTTCCTCTATTGTATCCTCTGCCTCTTTGATTCTTGGAATTCCTAAAGCAATTTTCAGTTGTATGATTAGTTAATCCACAAATAGAACATGAGTTGGAGTCTTGGGATCTCCCCATGCCTTGTCTACCTCCTCTTCCTCTACCTCTGCCATGTCTTCCTCTACCTGCATAGTTAGCTAGATATGTACCTGCTTCATCATCCACTTTCTTTGCCTTTCCTTTGTTATCTTTGGACTTGCTTTTATCAGTGTATAAAGCTGAAGATTGATTACCTTTAGAGATTTATCCATTTTTTATAAGCTTTGCCTCTTGAGTAAGTAGTTGTCCAATGAGTGTATTGAAATCAGGTACATGCATGTCCATGTACAAATCCATAGCTGTGGTGAATGCTTCCCAGTTGTCATCTGCCTTCAATCCATTGATGACCTGCCTTACAATTTTCTCTTCATCTATTACCTCTCCAATGCTTCCCAACTGATCTGCTATGTCCTTGAGCTTTGTGACAAAATCAGTCACATTTTGTTTGGGAGCCTTCTTGAGAGTTGTGAAATCCAGCCATAGTTGATGCTTCCTAGCTTTAGTACTTGAAGAGAAGAAGGCTTCAAGTGCATCCCACACTTCCTGAGATGTCTTAAAACTTCTAATGTGAGGAAACAAAAAATCTGAGATAGAGTTGAGGAGATAAGACCTTGCAAGTGCATCCTTGGAGCACCATGTGCTCAATCTTTCTTGGTCTTCTTGTGTTGGTTGACTTTTGTTCCTGAAACTTGGCATAACTTCATCTCCAGCCACATAACCATATAGACTTCTACCTTGGAGATAATATTCCATTCTTAATGACCAAGCTAAGTAGTTACCTCTGTCCAATTTGTCAATTGATGAAGGAAATCCATCTGCCATGTTGTCCAACCTTGCTCTGATACCACTGTGAAGAGATGGATAGGTATGTGCTTGAAGATGAAGAGGTGTTGCAAAATCCTTGATCTACACTAGCCAAATGAACTCCATGAGTACTTGGTGGGCCCTTTTAGTTTGCCAATGGATGTATTAGAAACCCTATGTGCCTTGGAAGATCACTCTCAAAAAGATAGATCAAAACAGATAAGTTAGAGTTAGCTCAGAGGTGAAGAACTTGCTATTTTGGTTCATACACCTATCCAGTGTTTTGCATAATTCTCTGAGCATAGCAGTAATTAGCTTAATTCCTTTTGGGGAAGTCTATTTAACTTAAAGAGCTAACTTTCAAGAGTAATCTCATAAAAAATAATGAACCACACACTGAGAATGATGTTTAACAAGTGATGACATCATCTCGATTTTCACGGGCTGCTACAGTAATGAGATCAATGAGCAACAAAATGAACATAACTCAAGATTTAGGAATCCAATGATTATGAAGATTTTTATTCTTATACTAGACAGTATGCTGAATCCAAAAAGCTTTAAATCATTGAATTTGGGTAGATACACACTGAGAAACAACTCTGACAAGATGAGTAAAAAAGTCGGGTACCTGACAAAGAAGTGAAAATGAACAGATAGGGTTGACTTCAACTAAATATAACTGAAGATTGAAACATCCAAATGAAATGAAAATTGGTGAGCATATAGTAGACGTATAGAGCTAACATAACCAAGTTAAATCACTGAAAATGATTCACCAAGCTCAGAGAAACCATCTCTGCAATCTGACTGAGAAATCTGAGAGATATGGCAGTGAGTAGTACACTTCACAAGAACATGGAAATATGAACTCAAATGATCATGAAAATGAAAGTATATTGAGTGTAAAATACAATGGAATTACTGATACTCATGTGTGCCTTGGAATCACACCTTGATATGGCATAAAGCTCAGCTCTTGGAGGTCTTCACATAACCACGACTAAGACTATAGTTGATCTTGGGAGGCTAACTTCGCTCAGTCACTCTCCAATCAATTAGTGATTGATTTGATTCTCTATCTACCACAAATCACAAATTCGTGGCTCCTCTTTCCATTTTTGATCAAGTGGACTCAACCACTTGAGATTCTTTCACTTTTACATTAAGTAAACTCTTCAAAAAGTTACAAGAGGTAGTTCACAAGTGAACTTTACATTGTCTTCATTTTAAGGCTTCTTCTATGACTTTGTGAGACTCAAGCCAATACTTAGGCTTGTCATAGACTTGCTCCAACAATAATGACTAGCCAAAAGAAGTATGTGAGAATAAATGAGCTCACACCAAGAAGTGTATCAAGGACTAAATCGACCACTGTATAGCTAATGAATCTATTCTTTAGGCTCAAAAACATGCATAGACCTGTGGTGGTTGCACCACAACTAAAAATTTTCAAGAAATGTGTAGATTAACTAGTGTGGCTAAAAACATAGCCCCAAAAGGTGAACATTTTTTATTGAATAAATACAAAGATCAGTCTTCTTGATGTTCTTGGACCTCTGTGAAGAGAACTATCCATGAAAGTACTCCAAAATAGGTCCAAAAAATGCTTCAAAAATAGGCCTTGAAAACAAAGAATGAAGCTTTGAGGACCCAAAACTTGTTGAAGATAATGTAAACCTAAGTCTCTCCCCTTCTTCAAGCACCAGAAGTGTGTATCTTAGTGGCAAGAGATTGCCACGATTAAGCGAGCTCCTTGGGGAATAGTACTGGGATGGGTGACCTCCTGGGAAGGACATGAAGCCTCTGTCTTCCTTGATCGTTGAGGTCCTCCCTTGCACGTAGCCCACGGTGCCAATGGTCACTTCGGTGACTTGGATGACAAGGTATGCCAAGGTCTATGCCTTGGTTGCCACCTTCGTCATAAGCCTTGGAGAAAGCTTTGGGTGTGTGGGCGGGTGCTCACTTTGCTCGCACAAAAGCAACAAAGCTTTTTCATCAAACTGCTCTGATACCAGTGAAGTATTTTGTTAACAATGCACCACATTGTGCTCTCCTTCTCGAGAGCTCCAACGAGGATATCCTCAGAGTAGAAAACCAAGCTCCAAGTGCCACACACGCTACTCTGCATAGAGGTTGTAGAATACACAGAAAAACATAGTACACATGGAACATGAACACATACTTCTTAGGTATTACAAATGTGGTCGAACTTATAGTCTGTGGCTAACCAAGCCACTATATGTTTTTATTAAAGAACATATATAGAAGTGTTCGGTGGCCATTTGGACTTTCACATGGACACTAATGGTAACACTCAGTCTCCGCAGTAGCCGCATAAGAGCTCAAAACTACTAGTGTCCCCATGTTGCATTGTTTCTTCAACTGAGCCAGTAAACTTTTGATGAGTGCATCTTTATCTTTTAATTGTTCTCTTGTTGTGCTTAACTCCTTGTCAATATTCATTATACTTTCACTGAGTATAACCATTTGATCGGCATCTTTGTGGTAGTGTTTTATGTACCTCAATTTTTCTTCCTTCCATTTATTCCTTAACTTATTGGTATCGTGCATATATTTCGATTCCCATTTTTGTCACAATTCTTGCTCCTATTTGAGCTGATCAACATACTTGTCCAGTTTTGGTTGTAATTTTGTCATTTCCTCATTAGTGGTTTTGGCCATAGTAATGGGTTGATTGAGTAAAAAAGAATTCATTAATTCCTTATTTCTATTCTGTAGCACATCGACCTCCTCCATATGTATCTTAGTTTGAGTTTTTAGAATTGTGCTCCTATTTTTTATTCATACCTTTTCTGCTTCACTTGTCTCATTATTTTGTGTGACCTCTTTTAGTTGGTCTTTCAATTGCTTTTTTTCTTTGGTGAGCTTATTGCAATTCTCCATCGCATCCTTAAGGCCATCCTCTTTCTTTGCTAGAGCCTGTTGAGACTCTAGCACCTTTGCGGATAGCTCTTCACTTAATATTTTGAAATGGGTTGTTTCAATATGTGCCTGTTCATAATCCGTATCCGCTTCCATTAAATGCTGTTGGGTGTCCATGGCCATATTTATCATTTGTTTCACTACGGGTTTAAGCTGGGCCATGTCCACATTCAGCCATGTTTGTGGTATGATGGGTTCTTCTCTGGTCTTGACATCTTTTCCTTTATCAATATGCAAGGTTGAATTAAATGGCTGGAAGATGTGAAGGTGAACCCATTGTTCATTCTCGTTGGTTGTGTTTGGCTTTGAAGAGCTTCCTTGAAAGGTCACATCCATAGGTGACTACTCTACCACCACTTTGATTGGCACAACAATTCGTTTTCAAGAAATTCTTCTTCTTGTGGCTCTTCCTTGGGATGCTTTATTGTTTTCTACTCTTTAATATTGACTTTCGTAAATTGCAACTTCGTTGCTTCATTTATTTGAATAGTATACAAACTTTCGTCTCATTGGCTATTCATTGGCTCTTGCTCAAGTCTGCTGGATCTATCTTTGTCTTGCTCCTTGCTATTCACTTCCTGTTGGTTGGCCAATTGATTGAGTTCATCCCATCCACCCTCATCATTTGTTTCTGTGCGCACATCCATATTCATATCATTCTCCTCTTGATCTTGAGATGATGAGCTTGAATTTATTAATCCCAAATTTCTATATCTATGAAATTTTTCTAATCTTTTTCCTATTTGATTGTGTTGTGTCACACTGGTTTGATGGTAATGATGACCTTGTACTAATAATTTGACTTGTCCTTTTGTATACCTATGAGTTTGTAATAGCACTTCTTGTAACTTATCCTAAGTGATTGGTATCGACTTTTCTAATGGTATTCTTGGAAGGACATGTATTCTTTTCAAAGTTGGAGTTGTTTCCTCTTTGAGTGCTTCCTGAAATCGTTTGTCTCCTCACATTAAATATTTAGATCTGGTTTTGGTCACTTCTATATTGACGATACTTTTTCTCTTCTTGGGAATAGTTGCTCATTTCACATATTTTACCATTTCCACCATTGATGGCATTTTTGCAGATGTTCTCAAATGTTCAATGCATGATAGATAAGTACTATTAATGCCACACTCCCATTAAGAAAATTTTTGTGGCCCCACTATTTTTTGGCTTTGAATAGCCTTTCTTGAATATAAGACATAAAATTGACTTGGTTACCTATCTGCTTGTTTGCATGGGAGAGAAGTTGTACCACAATTTTTTGGGGCGCAGTGTATCGATGAATGTTTGGGAAGAAAAAATGTTGGTGCACCAAGTGAACCACTTCCTCAATGTCGATTCGATCTATATCCAAAAAGGTTCTCTTTTTCACTTCATGGCTTTCCTCTTTAAGATCTATGACACCATCTTTATTCCATCCAAATGCATCTTTAATTAACACGTGGGTGAATTTGATTGTGGTCCAGTCCCCTTGTAAATCCAGTACTTTTGCTTCTTGCACTGAGGGCATATCCAATGTTGGATGTAGAGTGTTCACCATTTGAGTGCATCTTTCAAAGTCTAGCTTATAAATTGGTAGGGAAAAATATTTCTCGGTGCCTGCCTTTGTTAAGACTTCCATGGTTGATGGGATTTCATGGAGTATCTAAAAATCTTGTGACATTACAAGGAACTGATGGTCCCTATCCATGATCTTTGTGTTGACCAAAAATAGATGCTCTCTAGCAGGTTGATCTTCATGAATTCAATGCTCTCATTGCACTTTTCACTAGAAATTCTAGGATTTCTTCTTGCATAGTTGCTTCAAAGTCCTCAAAATCCACATGCACTTGCAATGAAATTGATAATTAGTCTCAAGTATAAAAAATTGCTTCTGCTTTAATTGTGTGTAGTGACTCTTCATTTCTCGTGAACCGACATCCCCCTTGCTAGTTTGAGTAGAGCATGATACTTGAACACCTATTTAGTTTATAGCCAAAATCCATTTATTTTAACTATTCTGATACCAACTAAGTTCTATTCTTGTAGAGGAAATGTGCACTGCTACGCTTGTTGAAAAGGCTATGAGCGGAATGCATGGCCTTGTAGGGTGGCCCTATCGTGCATACTTTGGATGTGTTTGACTCAACATGGGTGCAAAATGGATTTGCTTGGTTGCTCTGGCACACTCCTTGTTGCTCCTTTAATGTTGTAATCTAATTTCTTCATGTCATGTCCCATTGTGTTGATGTCGGTGAGTTCTTAGATGTAATCCTCCATATGCATATGCCATTGTGTTGGAGTTTTTGTTCTTTAGTAATTTGTTGTTGTTTCTCACCCTTGGGTATCCAGTTGAAGCCTTGGATACACTTGTGTGTAACTTCATCTAACTTCTTTATTTCTTTCTCGACTTGTTCCTTGACCTTTTTTGGAATCTAGATTAGTTGTCGTGATCGTTGGACTTCCATCAATCGCATAAGAATCCACATTTGTAAAATCCTAGATTCATTCTACCGTAGTTTTGGACCTTTGTGATCTCGTGTGGTGTTGACGTGTTTGTACCTTCCTCCACCATTCATACTATTGTAGTTGATCTTTCCTAATCCATTCTTTTCTGATGCTTGGGTGTTGTTGTGTCATTGTTGTTGGTGAGATCGTAGGTGGCCTGACCTTCTTACAAATTCTTCTAAGCAGATTATCCCCACTCAATCACTCAAGCTCACTTTCTTGGGAAGAGTTGACAAGTTGATCATGTAGTTTAGAACAAGGTGTATGTGAATTGGAAGTAGAATAATCATTGTACAAGGTTTTCGCTAGAGTTTCATTCATTGGGTCCTCTAGATTTGTGATCCTAGGTATTTTGTCCCTAACTTTTTTTAAAGGTTTTTCATCTAGAAAATTAAAGAATTCTTTATGGTCTATTTTAGCCGATATGTATCCTTGGGCGAGGTGGATACTGACTTCATACTCAAAGATCACATCCTGACCTAGGACTAGTTCTTCTAGAAGATCTATATCATTACAAATTGGGAATCTTTGGTTCATAGTAGTATTTCCAAGATGCAGGGACATTTAAATCTCTCCCTGACACTCAATGATGTTTCCTCCAATTCCTACCATGCATGCTTTTATTGGATTAATTTGTGCTTTCAGTTCCTTTGCTAGCAAGGTTTTTATGCAACTCAATGTGGCCCCTATGTCAATCAATGAGTCTACTAATTGGTATTCATATGTACCAATTCCTCGGTTCAAATATGGCCATTTGGTAAGGTTACCAAGCATGTCAGTTTTATCTGCTTGATAGTTTGCCATGGGGGTAAGTTCTTCTCCTTGTGGATATGTTTCGTCTCATTGTCATATCCACTTTTTCTGTTTTCTTATGCGTTCTAATGCTTCCACTTGGACTTCTTCTCTTTTTCCTTCTTCTTTTTTTCTGTTCTACGCTCCTAAGAGTTTTTCTAACATCTTTTTAGTTAATGGTTCCATATACCTCTTGACTCTACATCCACTTATGTAATTAGGTAGTGCATCTACATTGAGTGTAGCTAAGTTAATCCTTCCACTAGTAGAAATTTGGTTTATCAATAGCGGTCCATACCCTCGTTGTTGTCATTTCTTTGCATGTTGTTTCAATGTATACACTAACACTAGGTCTCCTTCTTTCAGTCCCTTGTCTTTAACACGAGTTTCATAATAGGCTTTTTGCCTCCTCTTTGTAGCGTAAATACTTGCCACTGCTTTTAAACTCGTCTCAAGCAACTTCTCAATTCGATCTAATCGCCTAGTAATTCATGTCCTATCCATTCATATTCTTGAGAAACTCTTATAGTGGAAACTAAAAATTCAATGGGTAGTATTGCATTCTGACCATAGACTAGATTGAATGGAGTAGTTCCAAAAGCGGTCTTATATGCTACACTGAAGACCCATATTACATGATGCAATTGTTTAACCATCCAACCCTCCATTGTCAACTATCTTAGTTAAGAATGTGCATAGCACCTTATTGGAATTCTCAACTTGTCCATTGGCTTGAGGATGATACAGAGCTAATTTCTTATGAATTACTAGAAATTCATTCATAAGAGACTCAATAACCTCATTGATGAAGTGTGTTCCTCTCTCACTAATGATTTCAATTGGGAGTCCAAAATGAGTGAATATATTTTCAGACAAGAATTTGGCTATGGTATGGGCATCATTTTTTCTAATTACTCTAGGTTCCACCCATTTTGTTAGATAATCTATGGCAACAATAATATATTCAACATGCGACCCTTTTGTTGGGGGATTTATTGGTCCTATGAAATCAATACCCCATTTCAAAAATACTCTAGCACTAACCATTGGTCTCAGAGGCATGTCATCTCATCTTATAGGATACTTTTTTTGTTGACATACTTCACAACTTTGCACATACATTTTTGCATCCATATGTAATGTTGGCCACCATAGGCCAGCAAACAAAATCATTTTTAGAGTTTCTTTAGCTAAAAAATGACCTCCAACTACATCTGCATGAGACATTTCTAGGATAGGCAAGTATTCTCCTTCATGAAAATATAATCATAATTGATTATCCTTTCCTCTTTTGAATAATCATCTTCTTATTACAACATAGTCCTTGCTTTGCTCTTCTAAAGCTCTCTTTCTAGCTAGGCTTGATCCTTTCGGGTAAGTACCTGACTTCAAAAAATTAACTAAAACTTTCCTCCATTCTGGGGTAATGGTGGACTAACATAATGAGGAATGTTCATTAGGTGGAGTTTCCTTACATACTTGGTAGTCAACGATGTTTCATGTATGTCCTATGGCATATCTGGCCAACACACGCCTAGTCTTTTCAAGTCTCTTGTTGTTCCACTAATACCCTTGAGCGTTCTCCACTTGTTCACATGGGCTATTGGAGTAAGCTCTTACACTCCTCATCTTCTATGCACCTTAACAACACTCCATTAGAGTCTTTAAAATACAAACTGCCCGCAATAATATGTAGATTTTGTGATTGTCGGAATTCCTTCTTGTTGTTCGTATTGACCCTATGATGTGGTCCATGCATGAGTATTGGGATCTTTGGACACACTTCCAAGGTGAATAGGTATGTGTCAAGTAGATCATCAGCTACTTCTATGGGTGGTTCTCCATGCATCATTCTTGAGAGGTGATCAACTCTTACATGAGTGTTCCCCTTTTCCACTACTACTTCGAAGTCTAATTCCATCACTAGTAGAAACCATCTCACTAGCCATTATAGGTTTTATTGACCAAGTATAATAAACCTTGGTGATCAATAAAGAACTTAAATTTGTTGGCTAGGAGGTAATGCCTAAACTTCTTTATTGTGCATACCCTTCCTAAGCCTTCTCGTTCGATAGCCGTATAATTTCTTTCCGCTTGGTTTAGTTGTCTACTAGCATATGCTATTGGGTAGTCTAATTTTCCTTCATTCGCAGGTTGTGCAAAGATACATCCAATCGCAAAGTTGGATGCGTACACATGAATATGGAATGTCTTATTCCAATTGGGTACTTTAAAGATGGGTGTTGAACTCAGCCTCTTCTTTAACTCATTAAAAGCCTTTTCATAATCTTCTATCCATGCAAATTGTGTCAACAACCCATACGAAGGCTTTGCAATTATGGCATACATGTGGATGAATCATTGATAATATCCACAATGTCCCATAAAGGCTTGTACTTCTTTTGCATTCTTAGGTATGGTTAATTCTAAGATTACTTTGATTTTATCTTCATTTTTTGAGATGCCATTCTTTGACACTCTATGTCCCAAAATTTTGCCTTGTCTGACCATAAAGATGCACTTCTCGAGATTCAGACAGAATCGATATTGTGTACATTTATCAAAGATTTTCCTCAATTCTGGTATGTGGTCTATGCATTGAGAACAGTAGGTGCGTAGGTCGTCCACATAGGCTTCCATACTTTTCCTTAGGAACTCCTTAAACACATGACACATTAATCTCTGGAAGGTTGTTGGGGCATTGGTCAACCCAAATGGCATAACCCTAAAGGCATACACTCCCCATTCAGTAGCAAAAGTAGTCTTGTGCTACTCCTCCATAGCAATAGCTACCTAGTTGTAGCTTAAGAATCCATCAAGGAAGCTATAGACTTCCTTGCCTGCCAAACTTTCCAAGAGATGGTCCATTATGGGTAATGGGTAACTATCAAGAATTGTGGCTACATTAACCTTCTTTAGATTAATGCAAACGCAAAGTTTTCCATTTTTCTTGGACACAACAACTAAAGGTGATGCCCATTCCATGTGCTCAATCTCATATATGAATCTTGCCACCAATAACTTATCAATCTCTTCCTTAATCTTGGCGGAATAAGCATCATTTTAGGTGTATGGTCTTTGTTTTGAGGGCTTCGCTCCTGGGGTCATTGGAATTCTATGGGAACAAATAGAGGGATCTACTCCTTTGGGGTCTTTGTATGTCCAAGCAAACATGTATCTATATTTTTGAATTAGCTCTATTAGTTCTTGTTCCTCTACCATGGATACATCCTTCCCTATGTATGTGGATCTCTCTTCTCCTTCCAAGGTTACTATTACCTTTTTAGTTTATTCTTTGTTTTCGTATGCTTCTCCTTCTTGAGCTTCTCTTTTTGGCATTTGAATGGCTATTTTTCTTTCTTCCACCTCATATCACTTAAAATGCTCTTGTACTCCAAATGGGTCAAGATGTTGATCTTCCTAAAATCAAACTTTCTCCTCATTATTTTTCTCTTGATACCTCTCTACGACAAGTACTCATGTTCTTCTTGGTCTTTGTCTAGTTTTACATCTTTCAAGTGTTGTTCTTTCGAATCAAATTCAAGTTCCATTTCAATGCTTTTGTAGTCCTCTCTCCATTCTTTCTCTAACAGTTCTCCAACTTCAACTTCTTGGAGGACTACCATGTATAGGCTTATATCATACCCTTCTTCATCTATGCATTCATTCATTGTTAGGACTTCCTCATGCAGATAAACATCTAAAGCGGCTAATATTTCCATCCAACCATGAGGTTCGAACACTTCATCTAGAAATATTTGTGGAATGTATGTCGGGTCTTCTATAGGTTTGTAGTTCTCATGCCCTATTGGCCACAGTTCTACCTTTTTTCCTTCTCGTTTGGCTTCCTTGCACATCCATAGTGGGACAAATTCATTCATCCAGGATTGATGACTCGATCCCGTGCTATGAATGGACACATCATCTTCTTCTCTATGGACAAGGTTCCACTGCAATGGAGGTACATCTCTATATGCTAAGGTAAGCAAATTTATTTTCGTGGTGGATCCCTAATGTTGGAGGTACAACACATCTCTTCCCCAATCTTGTACTACTCTCAATTGTCTCATGAAAGGTCATCCTAAAATCATTTCATAATTACTTGCTTTTCAAAACTGACATGCTCGGTATGCTTACATTCCACTCCGCATGTGGCCAACATGACCTTTTCTAAGATATGTATGTTACACTTATGTGTTCCTCGAGTAGCTTTGATGTGAACCTTTTCCCTATACATGGGCACTTTTTACTCTAGTGCTGGCTAGAGGTTTTTTCCCCATGTTACCACATACTTCATACTCTCATATGTGGTGGTACTTTGTACTTAGGGATATTATTCAGCTCCTACTTCAGTTCAGTTCATCGATCAATAGAGAGAGCTATTCTAGCCATCGTCTTCTCCGTGTGTCTTGCTGTGTTTGTGCTCTTTGTGTGTGCTTCTCGTGTGTCTCTCGCACTTCTACACACACCCAACAGTGGTATCAGAGCAGGTTCAGCTTCTTCTCAAGTTTCGGTTTTTCGTGTCACGGCGCGCGCGCACTTTAACAGTGCAAATCGACTTCAGAGCATAGAAGTGTGAATTTCAGCAGCCCGGAAACATTTCCACCAGGTGCGCTGAGGTTTTACCCCCATTTCGAAGCCATTCGTGCAGTCAGAATCGCCATCAGAGTGACAGTTTATGAGCTGAAATTTCAGCACTCATTTTTTTAGTTTTCGTCAAAGTGAAGATTTTGTCACATTCTTGTTCCTTAGTGAAATGGCGGGCAACAATGACTTGTTTGGCATGCTTCAAGTTGAAGATAAGCTTGATGGGACCAACTATCCGATGTGGTCTTACATGATGAAGCACGTTCTTGTTGCAAAACAACTTTGGAACATAGTGGCAGATGTAGATCGAAGACCGGTAGGTGCTTCTACTTCACAGTCTACTGTCACAGATGGAGCTTCTTCTTCGAGTACTGTGGTTTCTCCTTCTCCACCTACACAGGAGCAGCTTAGATGGGATGGAAAAGATGTTCAAGCTCATGCTTTGATTGCACTTTCAGTGAAGCTTCATATAGTTCCACACATTCGGTCATGTTCTACATCACGACAGGCATGGGACACTCTTGCTTCTTTGTATGTCGTGCGTAATGAAGCACGTGTTGCATACTTGAGGAAGCAACTTGAGGATGTATGTATGGCTGAAAATGAGTCAGTGGATGTGTATGTGACACGCATCAAGGACTTGAAAGAGCAATTGGCAAACATAGATGAGATCATTCCGGATGCATCAACATTTCTACATTGTTGAAAGGATTACCGGAATCCTTTCAAAGCTTTGCTACTACACTCCGTTTGGTTGCAAAAGGAAATCCTAATATGTATGCATTTGATGAGGTTGTGTCTCTTCTTTTGCAAGAAGAGCAATCTAAGTGAATAGGAGTGGTTTGATTGAGGGAACGCAAGCACTTGCTATCTCACAAAAGGGGAAAAGCAAGTATGGTTCAGCTTTTGGTTCATCAAAACCAAAGCCTCAAGCTTCCTCTTCCACTCATTCCTCTAATGATGTTGATTTGCAAAAGAAGAAGAGATGCAAATATTGCCGGAAGGCTGGTCATACTATTGATGAGTGTAGAAAGCTTGCTAAATGCAATGAAAAGAAGAAGGAATCCGGCATGTCTATTGCTGAAAATTCAGCAAATGCAAAGAATGATGAAGCTAACATGGCTGAAGATTTTTGGGCATGTGTTGTTACATGTCATTATGATGCTTCTTTACATTCTAAATGCATGGTTGTGAGTGAGGCTGATTCGGATTGGTTCTTTGATAGTGGTGCTTCAAAGCACATAACATCATGCAAAAGATTTTTTGCCTCTTTGAAAGATGCACCTAAAGGAGGACATGTGGTATGTGCAAACAATGCCTCTTATCCTATCATTGGAGTAGGAGAAATTGAGCTTACGGCTGCAAATGGAGGTGTGATTCTCTTGAAAAATGCATTGTATGTGCCTGGTATCAAGAAGAACTTAATTTCATTTCCGTTGATTGCCAAAGCTGGACTTCATGTACACTTTGTTGATGATAAGTGTATGGTTCATGATTTCAGCAATGGCGATGTTATCGTGATGTCCGGTACATTATGTGATGGTTTGTATCGCATGGATACATACAAGAGGGCTGCCTCGAATGCCTTGGTTGCTCATACTTCTTCCATGGCTGAAATGGAGCTTTGGCATGCTCATTTTGTTCATTTAAACTTCAATAGTTTGCTCTACTTGCAAAAGAAGGACATGGTTATTGGCTTGCCTACACTTGAGTCCATTGAAAAGCATGCATGTGAAGGTTGCATTCTTGGAAAAATGCATCGTGCTTCTTTTCCAAAAGATAGTCACACACACACTACAAGAAAATTGCAACTTGTTCATAGTGATGTATGTGGTCCCATCAAGACTCCATCTTTTGGGAAGCATGTATATTTTGTTACCTTCATTGATGATGCTACTCGCCATACATGGGTGTATCCTATGAAAGCAAAGAATGAGGTATTTTCTTGCTTCAAAGCATTTTTAGCTATGGCTGAAAATTTTTCTTCACAAAAGCTTTTGACTCTACGCACGGATCGTGGTGGTGAATACATGTCACATGAGTTTAATGCTTTTCTTTGTGAAAGAGGTATTTCACACCAATGTACGGTGCCATATACACCTCAACAAAATGGTGTTGCCGAGCGTAAAAATAGAACTCTACTTGAAATGGCACGATGTATGGTTAAAGGAAAGCATCTTCCTCATAAATTTTGGATGGAAGCGGTCATGTGTGCAAATTATGTGTTGAATCGCTGCCCTACAAAAGCATTGAGAGTCATCACTCCTTATGAGGCTTGGAATGGTCATAAGCCTATGGTTAGTCATATGCGTGTGTTTGGTTGTTTGGCATATGCTCTTGTGCCATCACAACAACGTCACAAACTTGATGATAAGGCAAAGAAATATATATTTGTTGGTTATAGTGCTAAAAGTAAGGGATATCGGTTGTACCATCCATTGACGAACACAATTATTGTGAGTCGAGATGTGGTATTTGCTGAAAATTCAGTTTTCCCTCTACTTGAGTGCAAAAAACTGCCAACAGTTAGCTCACAAGATATGTTCGATACACTCATGCCTTTGTTCCAAAATGGTGCGCTTGACTATGGCCATGTAGACCAGCCAACTGAGGTTCAAAGGGCTGAAAAATTCCAGCCAAATAGGGCTGAAAATGCAGAGAATTTCCAGCCCAACATGGCTGAAAAAATTCAGCCAAAAATTGCCAAAACTGTTGGAAATTTTCAGCCACATATGGCTGAACATTTGCGTCCAAATATGGCTGAAACTGAGCACGAAATTCAGCCCACGCATGATGTACATATTGAAGATGTTTTACATAATGAACGCATGTCTATCAAGAGTGCACAATCTATGCCAAAGTGGCTGAAACAAACTTTGTAGGACAGCAAATTGAGTGCACCTTTACTTGGTAGAACAAGATCAAGCTCTCACCATGCATCAATTAATTTTGTGGATTATTCTCTTATTGCTACAGCATGTAATGAAGAGCCACTTTCTTTTGAAGATGCATGTGACGATCCACAATGGATGAGTGCTATGCAATCAGAAATGGATTCCATACATAGGAATGGTACTTGGGAGTTATGTGAATTGCCAAAAGGAAAGAATGCCATTGGTACAAAGTGGGTTTATAAGATTAAGAGAAAATATGATGGTAGCATTGATCGCTACAAAGCTAGATTGGTTGCCAAAGGATATGCGCAACAATATGGCAGTGACTAGGAGGAAACTTTTGCACCTACTTCACGCATGACTACCATTCGTACCGTGGTTGCATTGGCTGCCCATCGAGGTTGGAAAGTGCATCAATTGGACATAAAAACAGCCTTCTTGAATGGAGATTTGCAAGAAGAGGTCTATGTGAAGCAACCTCCTGGATTTGCTATGAAAGGGAAAGAGCATATGGTTTGTCGCTTGCATAAAGCTTTGTATGGTCTCAAGCAAGCTCCACGTGCATGGTATGACAAAATACATAAGCACTTGATTGCTCTTGGCTTCACATGTAGTCCGATTGAAAGCACACTCTATGTACGCAAAAATGGGGCTGATCTTATAGTGCTTGTTCTTTATGTTGATGACATACTCTTGACTGGGTCATGTGATGTAAAACTTGACATTCTTATGGCTGATTTGCAGGATACTTTTGATGTCACTTATCTTGGTCTTTTGAGCTACTATCTTGGCATCTAGTTTGTATCCGTTGAGGGGGGAGTTGTTCTGCATCAAGCAAAGTATGTTGAAAAACTACTTCAGCGTTTTGACTTTGAGGATTGCAAGCCAGTTTCCACACCAGTTGAGACAGGATTTAGATTCTCAGTTGAGGATTCCAGTGATGCATTTGACACTTCTCTTTATCAGCAGGCTGTGGGATGTCTTATATATGCATGCAACACAAGGCCGGATATACAGTATGCAGTTTCCTTGTTGAGTTGATTCATGCATAGCCCTGGCACTAAGCATTGGCAAGCGATGAAACGTGTGTTTAGATATCTTCGAGGCACTTTGAGCGTATGTCTCTTTTATGGCAGAGATGTCCAGCCATGCTTGCATGCTTTTACAGATAGTGATTGGGCTGGTTGTTATGATACTCGCGTGTCCACTAGTGGTAATTGCTTTTTCCTTGGAGACTCATGCATATCTTGGTTGAGTAAGAAGCAACCTACAGTGGCGACATCGAGTTGTGAAGCTGAGTACAGGGCAGTTTTCACAGCTACAGTGCAGTGTATATGGCTGAGACGCCTATTGATGGATCTTTGCATGGAGATTGATGCTGCTACACATATTCTCACAAATAGTCAGAGTGCTTTGGTTGTTGCACGAAACCCAGTGTTTCATGCACGGACCAAACATATTGAGGTGCATTATCACTATGTGAGAGAGCGCCTTCATGCAGGAGATATTGATTTGGTATATGTGCCTACACAAGATAATGTGGCAGACATATTCACCAAAGCTCTTCCACGGGAAAAGTTTGAAGCTTTTTGCAAAGCTTTAGGCTTATTACCTTGTGGGGGCTGATCTGTCACTCCCTGTATGTGTTCACATCATTCGCTCCAGGGGGGTTTGTTACACTTATGTGTTCCTCGAGTAGCTTTGATGTGAACCTTTTCCCTATACATGGGCACTTTTTACTCTAGTGCTGGCTAGAGGTTTTTTCCCCATGTTACCACATACTTGATACTCTCATATGTGGTGGTACTTTGTACTTAGGGATATTATTCAACTCCTACTTCAGTTCAGTTCATTGATCAATAGAGAGAGCTATTCTAGCCATCGTCTTCTCCGTGTGTCTTGCTGCGTTTGTGTTCTTTGTGTGTGCTTCTCGTGTGTCTCTCGCACTTCTACACACACCCAACAATGTAATGGTCTCTCGACATGGCCATTTGCTAATTGGAGTTTTATTGGAGTGGTTCGTAGAGTTAGCTTTCACCATTTTTCCCACATCTCCTTAGTGGCTATTCCTACTCCTGTTCCTATGTCTAAGATCGCTTTGGTCACGTATCCATTGAACATGATGGGAAGGTAGGTATTTCCTTCATCTCCCTCGTTGAACTCTCCCACTTTGTCTATCAGAATTTGAATTGTGGGTGGGGATTTTTCTTCTTTTTTCTCCTTGGGTGGTTCTCCCACTTCTATCATAAATTGTTCGGTCAAGTGTTAGACAACATTGAACTTTTGTTTGCTTGAGTTTTGATAATGTATCATCTTGTGATTCCTCTTCTCTGCCTCTAATGGTAGGGGCATGAAATAATTCTGACTTCCTCTCATACTCCCACATGTAATTGGGAAGTGTGGATATACTGTTTAAATCCTCTCTATTTTTATCCAAGATTGATATTTCCTCATATATCTCCTCTATTTCCAATGCAGGTTGATTCCCAATAGTGTCTAGTTCTTCGAAAGGGGGTGGTGTGTTTCCACTTTTTTCCACTGATCTTCTTGAATTCTAGGCCTCTAAGATAACTTCTTTCGTGTTGTTCTATGCTAGGCCATGTTGCTATCTTGGATTGATAGGCTTTCAACCACATGTCAAGATCTTCATGCATACGATCTACTAGAATTGATCCTACGTGTACTCTCTTCGACTCCTTGGTCACCATGTGAGCCTTCTTGTGTGTTTCCTTGATTTCACCTATCTTGCTTTCCTTTAAAGTTTTCTCTTTCTCTTCAATCTTTCTTTTAATCCATTTGTTTTTTATTTTTTCTCAACTTGACTTCCATCTCTTAGTCTTTTTACTTCTAGAGGTCTCCTCTAGTTCCTCTGAGTCCTCAACCACTTGAGCTTTGGGTAATTGCTCCTTCTCAACCTTTGGATGTATAGTGCTTCCTTTTCCAAACTCTCCCTGGCTCTAGATCTGGTAATAGCCTTCAATGGCACTTTATATGGTTTATCACTTCCGGATGACTCTATTTCTTCTATTACATTGATTTGTGCAGTGGTGGAAAGTTTTACTAGGGTTCTTTGGGCAATCCCTGAATAAGTGTTCTTTGCCACAGTTGTTATACTATCACTCCCAGATGCGTGGGGGTAGTGGGTTGTAAGGCAAAGTGCATTCTCTAATGAAGTGATGTCCTCCACATCTATAGCATGGTCCTCTCCGTGTTGGGGGTCTACTTGGAGCTGGGGCCCTAGGGGCCATGTATAGCATATTCTGGTCAATAAGAAATTTCATATCCCTCGTATCTGTAGTCTTGCTGCTCATAGGTCTGTTCATATTTCATAAGACTTGTGTCATAGGGTTAGTATTCTCCTTGAGTCTACTCATATCCCTAGCTCAAGTTTTCCATGTTTGTTAAGGGCGTGTCAGGCACTATGGCTCTTTCTAGATTTTCTTTCGACTGAGTATACTTTACTAGTACCACATTCTATGGGTGTGGTGGTTGTTATCCTAACACTGGTTGTGGTTGACTATATCATGTGTACTCATATGGCCTTGGTGCTAGGAGCGGCCCTAGGTATGGGTTATATCTTGGGGCCTCTCTACCCTGATCCCTAGGTGGATATCCATAAGGTCTATATTGAGGTGGTTTAGAGGGTCTAGGGTGTCTATTAAAGGGACAATTCTCAATGTTATGGTTGGTACTATTGTATTGATAGGGTTGTGGTGGTATTGGTTGTCCTCTTGTGCAGATGGGGGATGGATGGTCTCCACCAAAATGCATGCATTGTCTTAACATTGGCACTCTCATAGGGGCATTCTAGTAGTTTCTTTGTCCTTGGACTCCATTTTCTTAGCTACCAATTCTACAAGTTCCTCTACATTACTAGTGCTCAAGGTGGCATTGCTCACTGTATCTTCTAATTTAGTGGAATTTTGAGGAGTTTTTAGATCATCCGCTAAGTTGTCTTCCAAATCTATACACTCTTGCAAACATTCAAAAAGTGTCTGTAATCGCTTCACATAAACCAAACTTCTGTTGGTTAAACCATCTAAGAATGAAGATATCATTTTTTTTGGGAGGATCTCTCCGTCATAGGGCATTTATCTACATACTAATTGAACCATCTGACCATAATCTTTATTGGAACATCAAGCTTACACTATGATTGAGGTGGATTTGATCTACATCAAAGGCTATCGCGTCAAAAGAATATCAGTTGGAGAGTTCTTTTTCTTATGCTCACTTATTTTATTTTTTTAAAAAGATTTTTCATGGATCTTTTACCATTGTAAAAGCCTTGAGCTTTACACATGTAAAAGTAGAAAGATGGAGCCTAAATCCCATGAATTTGAGGTGGTTGAGTTGCATTCAATCAAGCAATCAATCACCTAAAAGTAGATCAAACTAGCGCTTCACTTTTCCTATATTGTAGGAAAGTGAATTGATTCCCTCCAACAACCATTCCCACGTTCATTTGAATTCAAAATACACCTGTAGAAGTCGTGGAGCACTCCTAGAGTCCATATAAAGATGTGAAATCACTTGTAAAATACATGAAAGCAATATACATACACTTGTGACCATCATTGTCTTGCTCCTTCAATTTCTACATCATCTTCTTCGCCAATAGTAATCTTGAATAGGCTACATCTCTCTCTCTAGAGCTCCAAATTGAGTGCAACATGGCTCATTGGAAAGATATTAGTGTCTAGTTTATGCCTATAAACTAACATTTGGTTTCGATAGATTGGGAGAAATCTCAATTTTTCTGTTTCAAGGTCAATCTCTGCATATTCCTGAAAAATAGGAGGTACCGCCATTGAGTGTTTGATTCATTCCTATAGCATATTTTGCCTATTCCTTATACTTCTATGCATTATATACACTCAACTCTATATGTATCACTCCCATAAAAGGATTTTTTCTAATTCTAATCACGCTGGTTGCTATGGGCATTTGAAGTTCATTGTCTCTTCCATAGATAGTAAGTTTTTTGAGCTAGTCGATGTGCGAACCTATTTGTTTTGTATCGACTCATTCTCCTCGATGCTCAAAGTACATAGCACATTTCTTTGCACTTATTGCATGCGTGTAAGGTCTATTTGAGTCTCCATAAGCTCAAGGGCTGGTCTTGAGCCGGTTGGCTAGACCAAACTTCATCGCTTCAAAACGCACTTTTCTACCTCCTACAAGCTTCTCCAAGTTCTTTCAGTGGTATCAGACCTAGTGGTATCAGAGCTAGATCAAGATGGGTGACGGCTTTCCCTCAATGATGTAGAACTTGATTGACACAACTACGTGGCTTGGAAAATTAGAATGGAGGCCTATTTGCAAGGTAGAAATCTTTATGGAATTGTAGAAAGTGATGAAGCTATGCCTATTCCAAGATCCAAAGGAGGACCTACACAAGAGGAGACAAATAAGCTCACACTTTGGTGTACAAGGGATGCTCAAGCAAGATCGTATATACTAAACTCTATCTCTGACTTTCTATTACCACATATTAGAGGATGCAAGACATCTCAAGAGACTTGGGATGCCTTCGAGACTTTCTTTTTTGCTAGTACCAAAGCAATAAAGAATCATCTTTGGAACGAGTTCAACTAAATGAAGAAGACACCTAAACAAACAATCACGGATTTACTTACCAAGGTCAAGGAGGTTGCGGATCAGTTAGCATCCATTGAAGAGCTGATTGAAGAAGAGGCCATCATGAGGCAAATTCACAATGGCATTCGAAGTGATAAGGCGATGGCAATCCTTCACGAAGGCTTATGATCTCATCATGGATGTGTAGACTCCAGACTTCAACATCTTTCTTGAACAACTCTTCAATCAAGAGGCCAACAATAGCATAAAGGAATGTAACTCCTATCATGGTAATTCAACTAGTGCTCTATATGTAGATAAGAAGGATAAAGGCGAGAAGAAGAAGGAAGAAGATGAAGAAGAGACTTCTCAAGCCAACTTCGCAAGCAAGAGCAAGTGGAAAGGGAAGAAGAAAGGACCAAAGCAAGACAAAGCAAAAGGTCAGAATGTTTAGCCTTGTGCCATATGCGATAAGACAACCACACCACTCAGAATTGTTGGTCCAATTGGAAGACCCAAAAAGGAAGTGGAAGAGGTGGATATGGAAGCAATAGAGCCAGAGGTGGACACAACTTCAAACTTCCTATCCTGATCAGAAACTATGTCCAAAGGAAGACCATATAATTAGTATAGGTTCTCTACAAATAGTCTAGCCAACTCAGGTGCTTTCACTGTAGTACGTGTAGGAATAAACCTAGACATTTCGGTTAACCTATCCACAATTACCCAAACAAAGTTGTGCTCTCTCAGTGTCTTAGGTAATCCAACTATGAAATCCATGGAGATAATCTCCCACTTCCCATTGGGAATGTCCAATGGGTGAAGTGCTTCAATCCTCAACCTTTCAGCTTTACTGACCTAGCATTTAGTGCACTTAAGCACATACTCAAGGATGTCATTATGAAGTCTAGGCGAGTAAAACTACCTCTTAACAAGATCAATCAAGATCTTGGCGATAGAAGCCGCCCCCATAGTACAGAAGCAAGAGGAAAGCTTGAGTAAAATCGGACCAAATCCCGACCTTTTTGACATTCTAGAGCATTTTAAAAGGTACGAAGTAGAAGAGAGAAAGATAGCCATTCAAATGCCTAAGAGAGAGGCTCGAGAAGGAGAAGTGTACGACAACAAGGATCAAACAAAAAAGATCATAGTAACAGTGGAAGATGGAGAAGAAAGATGTACATACATAGGTAAAGATGTGTCAATGGAGGAGGAAGAAGAATTAATACAATTGATCTGAGAATATCAAGATGTATTCGCATGGACATATAAGGATCTCAAGGGTGTGGAACCCTCTATTTTCTCTCATAGAATACCAATGACAACAGAGGCAAAACCATCTAAACAACACCCTTATACATATAATGAAGTCTATGCTGCCAAAATAAAAGAAGAAATAGACAAGCTACTAGCGGCAGGATTCATTTATGAAATAGAACACACGGAGTGGGTATCGCCACTAGTGGTTGTGCCTAAGAAGAATGGAAAACTGAGAGTTTGCATTAACTTGAAAAGGTCAATGCAGCCACTATACGTGACAGCTACCCATTACCCATCACTGACCATCTACTGGAAAGAGTAGCAGGAAAAGAAGTCTATAGCTTCTTAGACAGATTCTTTGGGTACAACCAAGTAGCCATAGCTACAGAGGATCAACATAAGACCGCATTCACGACTGAATGGGGAGTCTATGCTTTCTGAGTGATGCCTTTTGGACTCACTAACGTGCCTACTACTTTCCAATGATTGATGTGTCATGTTTTCAAAGAATTCCTGAAGAAGAGCATGGAAGTGTATGTAGATGACCTATGTACATATTCAAATCAAAGGCAAGACCACATTCCTGAATTGCAAAAGATATTTAATAAATGCCGACAATATAGATTCTGCATGAACCCTGAGAAGTGTGTCTTCATGGTAAGACAAGGGAAGATGTTAGGACACATAGTCTCTAGAAATGGAATATCCACAGATGAAGACAAAATTAAGGTCATTTTGGAGCTTCCTAGACCGAAGAATGCAAAAGAAGTGCAAGCATTTATGGGACATTGTGGATACTACCGTCGATTTATCCACATGTATGCCATAATCGCCAAACCCTTGTATGGACTTTTGACTCAATTCACATGGACAGAGGAATGCTAGAGGGCGTTCAATGAGTTAAAGAAGCAGCTTAGCACAGCCCCAATTCTGAAAACACCAAATTGGAACAAGCCATTTCATATTCATGTAGATGCTTCAAATTACGCAATAGGATGCATATTAGCTCAGCCGACCGATGAAGGAAAGTTAGATCACCCAATTGCCTATGCGAGTAGACAACTGAACCAAGCCGAGAGGAACTATACAACTACAAAGCGAGAGGGATTAGGAATGGTCTATGTAGTGAAGAAATTTAGACACTATCTCTTAGCCAACAAGTTCAAGTTCTTCATAGACCACCAAGCCTTATTGTACCTAGTCAATAAGCCCTGTAACACGGGAAGACTGGTAAGATGGTTTCTACTATTGATGGAGTTTGACTTCGAAGTAATAGTGAAAAAGGGAAATACCCATGTAAGAGCATATCACCTCTCTAGGTTAACACACGGAGAACCACCAAGTGGAGTACCAGACGAATTGCTTGACACTTATTTGTTCAATCTGGAAGTGTGTCCAAAGTGGGCAGAGAAACTAATTCCGATACTCACTCATGGCCCACAACATTCAATCAATAAAGAGAGTAAGAAAGAAATTCTACAGTCAAGGAATTTGCACATTATTGTGGGAAGTGTGTACTATAAGGAACCTAACGGTGTACTACTAAGATGTGCTGAGGAAGACGAACAATTGAAGCTGATTAAACAAGCTCATGTGAACAAATGGAGGACACACAAAGGAACTCATGGAACTATTAGGGAATTAAAACGATTAGGAGTATACTGGCCTGACATGCCTAAGGAGGTCCATGACTATGTGAGTAACTGTGCAGAATGCCAAGAGACGATCCCCGAGGATCACACATCCATACCTTTCTCAACAATAGCACCCAATTGGAGCAAAACATTGGTAACATTCCTAAAGACAAAAGAACATGAGGAAGGAGTAAGCTTGGCAAGAAAACGATCCCTAGAGAAAATGAGCAAGGATTATGTACTCATGGGAAGACACTTGTTTAGGAGAGGAAAAGACTATCAATTATGACTACGTGTGCATGAAGGAGAATATTTACCCATATTAGAGATGGCACACGCAGCTGCGACAGGAGGTCATTTCTCGGCCGAGAGAACCGTAAATATGATCCTCTTTGCGGGCTTGAGGTGGCCAACTTTACATATGGATGTGGAGACCTATGTACGAAGCTGCGAGACATGCCAAAGGGCTAGATACCCGACTCGGAGAGATGACATGCCATTGAGACCTATGGTTTGTGCTAGAGCATTTTCCAAATGGGGTATAGATTTCATAGGACCCATTAACCCACCGGCCAAAGGGTCACATGCCGAATCCATCATAGTAGCCACAGATTATTTGACAAAATGGGTAGAGGCAAAAGCTACTAGAAAAAATGATGCTCAAACCACTGCTAAGTTTCTTTTTGAGCATATATTCACTCATTTCGGATTACCAATTGAGATTGCGAGTGACTGAGGAACACACTTCATTAATGAAGTAATAGAATCTTTAATGAATGAGTTTTTAGTGATCCATAAAAGTCAGCCCCATACCATCCCCAAGCCAACGGTCAAGCGGAAAGTTGCAATAAGGTGTTATGCACAGTATTGACAAAAATTGTCAATAATGGAAAGTTTGACTGGGACAAACAATTGCATCATGCAATTTGGGCCTTCCGAGTCACGTACAAGACTGCCATTGGAACTACCCTATTCAATCTACCCTATTCAATTCTGCCAATTGATTTTTTGATACCCACTTTGAGAGTAGCCCAGCACTATGAATGGACCGGACATGAATTATCCCAACAACTAGACTAAATCGAGAAACTGCATGAAACTCGGCTGCAGGCTGTCATAGGAATCTATGCGGCCAAGAGAAGACAAAAGGCGTATTATGATGCACACATAAAAGACAAAGGACTAAAAGAAGGAGAGCTGGTCCTGGTCTACACTTTGAAGCAACATGCCAAGAAATTACAAAAACGCGGATATGGACCTCTAATTATTAATCGGATTTCTACAAGTGGAGCAGTTAATCTAGCCACTCTAGATGGAGATAATCTTCCTAACTACATAAGTGGTTGTAGAGTGAAACGGTTCATGGAGCCATTGATGGATCAAATGTTAGCACGTCTCGTAGGTGCACAAAATAGGAAGAGGGAATAAGAACGAATTAGAGAAGAAGCACGACAGGAAGCTTTAGAGCACATTAAGAAATGGAAAGAATGGATTAGGCAACGAGACGAATGATATCTCCAAGGAGAAGAGCCTATCCCCATGGCTAATTACCAAGTCCATAAGTTTGACACGACTAATGCCAACATGTCCCAACCTTATTTAAACCTAGGAATTGTAACAACAGAGTACCAGTTGATAGATGCCTTGATAGACTCAGGAGTAGGACTCAGTTGCATACGAAATATGGTCATCCGATATCTTCAAACGATTATGACACCCATGAAAGCTTGTATGATAGGAATTGGAGGTCAAGCCATAGCATGCATTGGAGAAGCCATAGTATCCCTCCACCTAGGAAATTCAATTATGGAACAACAAGTCCTAGTGTGCAAAGATGATGACTTAATAGAAAACCCAAAATGAGAGGTACAAAGAGATTAAGGGAAGTAATGCAAGTAGAAGCTGAAGTTCCAGCTACAGAAAGGGTACACGTGCTCTTGAAGATAAAAATTGAAGAGCACCGACCAATTACAGAAGAGGACTTAACAAGAGCTCTAGAAGACACACACCAATACACAGAAGGTCAAATTAATCTACCAGTGTAAGGGCACCATTACCAGCAAGCCCAACAAGACATGGAAGTAAAAAAGAGCCTAACCAAGGTGCATCGGTACAGAGAATTAGGGTTGGTCAATTCAAGCTCCTCTTCAGATACACAAGAAGAACCAGACAACTCCCTATTAAATATGGACATTCGAAGTCAGTCAAAAGATGATGGACAATGGGAGGAGTTAAAGGAAGTAAACTATAATATAGAAGAACAGAGCATAAAAGTGAATGACACCCCCATCAACCCCAATCAAGACACCGCAAGCAAAGAGGTAAACCAAGAAGGGATACATGTCATCAAAATAAATGAGACTTCCAAAATTCAAATCAAAGAGACAACGCTTACAGGAGAGGGGTCATTCAAGAATCCAAAGGAAGAACCAAAAGAAACTACAGTGGAAGAATCAGAACCCTTCACTCCAATAAGGGTTGTGGCAGAACCCTCCCCCATGGATGTTACATTTCAAGGGAGTGCCACAAAAATTATCGACCTAGACAAAGAAAGAAAAGAACCAGAAGTACAACTACAAATCAGACAACCACATAACGAAACTATCCATGTGGAGCACAGAAAGGATGTACAAACAGGAGAAACTCAAGCATTCCAAAAACGTGGTTGAATGTCGACATCGCTCAGCTCAAGCCAGTAGTTCAACACATGATCAAAACTGCTATGGATATTGCAAGGAATTGAACTCACAACCTCTTGGTTAGGAATGTGATGGGCTAACCACTTGCCCCAAAAGCCATGGTTGAGGATTACTTCCTAATCCTCTCTCTTAGGGTGTGGTTCAACCATCTCCTACCAGGATTATGTTACATTCTTCCCCCCTTGGTCGATCATTGTCCTCAATGATCTACTCTTGTATCCCTCTAGCCTCGGTGATCAGCCCCTTGAACTCCCTAGGTGCCCTTGAATTGATGTTCCTCAACCTCGCACAGTTTCTTGAACCTTGTTCGCAATCTTGGTCTCTTGAACCCTTGCTCTCAACCTTGGTGTCTTGAACCTTCTTGTTCGCAACCTTGGTGTCTGGAGCCCTTGTTCTCAACCTCAGTCTTGAACCTTGTTCTCACCCATGCTTGGTATCTTGAACACTCAATCAAGTGCCACCCAAGGAATTCACACTTCCAAGCTAGCTCATTGGGCTCATTGGAAAGTTCGTTCCGAGAGATTTCCAACGGTATATTACACGCCTCAATCTGACCTACGGATTGAGAGATACACCCCAATCATTGTAAGGTCCGTCCTTGAAACCGATGCGTGCGCCTTCCACAATTCCTACCCTTTCACATAGAGGATGCCCAAGCGCTTTTTTTAGAGGCCATTGGATCATTCCACCTTGCCCAAGCCTACTTCCTATGCTCTGATACCAATGCAAGGAATTGAACTCACAACCTCTTGGTTAGGAATGTGATGGGCTAACCACTTGCCCCAAAAGTTATGGTTGAGGATTACTTCCTAATCCTCTCTCTTAGGGTGTGATTCAATCATCTCCTAACAGGATTATGTTACAGATACACAACAATTGATGCTTGAGGCTTATGCTGACTATGATAAAGCGATGTAGGAAAAACATGAACTTAGAGGAACCGGTAAGAACCTTTCCGTCCAACTAAGCTTAGCACAAGAGCAAATAACACTTAAAGGGAAAGAAGTTCAAGAGGCCAAGCAACAAAACAAAACATTAGCAGCAGAAAATGAGAAATTGAAAGAGCAACTACAACAATTACAACAGAAATATGAGGTTAGCGAGGCCGAGAAGACACGGATGAACGCACGAAGAAAAGTATTGGAATCACAAATCAAGATATACATGGATGAGGCAGAGAACTTAAGAAGCAGAAACAAGGAGCTGATGACAGCTCTTCTGAGTAATCAACCTATAGAAGTTCCGGAAATGCCAGAAAAAGACACAAAGGCCATGGAGGAAAAGATAGTTAGGTATGAAGATCAGCTCAAAAAAGAGCAGGCAATCATTGCCGAATGGGAAAAAAGGTATATGGATGATACCGTGGCTCTAAGGACAAAGTGGAAAAAGGCCGAAAATAGATATCTTGTGCAATGTAAAGAAGACACCGATCAACTCGCTATCGTGGCAGAAGAGATTCAAAAAAATAAGGAAACAATTTTCAAGGCCAATGAAGAAATCAAGCAAAAGGATGAGATGATAAAGCAGCTACAAGAGCGGCTAGAACAACAAACAACAGAGGGAACACAAGTAGTTCCAAAATCCACAGCGGATACTGAGGAGATTGAGAACTGAGCCGAAATGAGAGGGCACTATTGGTGTCCCAACTTACTGCGGAATTTGAAGATCAAATAATAAAGTTCATGAAGGAAGCTCAGATTGAAAGCAAAAATTTGGAACAAATATTGAAGCCATTTAATGTACCATATGGACTCCTTAAAGAGCAAACATGGGAATATATAAAGACCACAACAAATAAGGAGCCTGACAACAACCTCTAGTTCACCACTCATACATTCAATTATACTCAAGAGGACTTTGAAAGAGCTAACCCTATATGGAGGCGAAAACTTTTGGAAAAGAACCCTACACTACGGGTACAATGGGAATCATCGCCCTATGCCCTTCAAGTAAACCCATCTTTTTGTCCAGTACCACACCGATGCTCATGGTTGCATTTTTGGGAAGGACAGTGCCAGGGTAGCATTAATAATCAATGGCTCAATTATCCACTATTACCAAGTCCACCGCATAATTACCTACCAACGGAAGAATACATGGTGAAAACCATGGAATTTTGGACTGCTCGATATGCTACTATACCAGATTTGGCAGTTAAAATTACTAATAAGATTTTCAGCATGCTACTTATAGTTATTAAAGTTTTCCAACATGCAAAATATACATTTTTGAACTTCATCGGCATTACACAGGGATCTGAAGCACTTGTTTTCTATCTTTCAACTATCCCGAGCCGATTAACTATTATGGAATACTATTCACGACTAATGTTTTTGCCAAGCACGTATATGCAGACATTGAAGAAGCATTTTTTACTAGCATCTTCGAAATTGATTCAGAAATTTTTGTAAAAATGACTTCAAATCTGAATGCAAGACTGGTGGCGTATGAAACAAGCTTCTTTGTGGATCACCGACAAGCACCAGAAGATGGAGTGAAGTCAAGCTAGTGGAAAGAGTTCATGATATGTTACACCAATTTGCTTAATCAAAAAGAGCAAGCTTCCATACAAACGTACTCACGTCACCACAAAAAGCCTGTCGGGTATGACAGAGTTCAAGAGGAGGGACGTGTGGAAGGGGAATCAAGCAAAAAGAGAAGAAGAAGAAAATCAAAGACCAAAACTGCTCAGTAAAGAATGAAGATGATAAAGCAAAGGAACCACCCTCTGCCCAAAGCCCCATAGGGGCATGCATCAGGCAACAACACCAAACACCCAGGTCCTAAGGAATGGAATTAAAGAACAATAACAACCAGGACATTTCATGGGAAGGAAGGACCAGGGCCAGGAAGTATCCATGAAGAAGTGCAAGATAATACTTGGCAGGTAATAATCCTCCCACTGATAGCGTGCGATGGCAGAAAATAAACAGGCTCAAAGCAATACAACAGGTTGGATGTGCGAAGACAAAGACAAATCAGAAGACCAAAAGCTAGAAAGAGGGAGAGGCTGAAAAGTTGAAGCGGGTGACTAAGAATATCACATTCTTAGCCACTGCTGCCGTGCGTGGCAGCCCGACTGAATACAGCAACCCAGATTTGTGATGTATGGAATACCAAGGGGCAAAGAGAAGCTAAGGACATACCTCGGATAAGATAACCAATTGTCTGACAATCCTTGTTGCTTCTTCAACTGCTGGGTGCATATATTCAGAAGTCTTAAACTAGCTATAAACGAGAAGCAAAAGCCTATCAAGGGACGACAGAGACAAAGAGGGGAAGGGTGTTGCAGAGCAAAGAGACACGGAAGAGGAGCCCCAAAATTTTCAAATTAATGGGCATATATTTTTCTTCTTTAAAGTCTTAGGAAATTCCCTCAAGCCATGTAAATGTACTAGAGGAGTCCTCTAGATGCATAACCCCAGATCATTGTAACATATTCCTTGTAAATTAGTAGGAAATTCACCTTTTAGTTAATAAAGTGTCGGTCACTTGTGTGAAAGGACCATTTTTAGGGCACATGTATATAAGTCACTTTGTGACTCTTTGTAGGCACTTTTTGCCATTGTGAAGAAGGAGAGCTCGTGATTTTCAAAATTGCTTCTTCCTTGCAGATTTTCATCTTCTTTTTTATCTTCTATGTGTGGAATGCTTGGAATTGTGTGTAGGACTGTTGTCTATCCCTCCCCATTGTTTTTGAACTATTGTAGTGGGTGTGTGAGCTAGTACGAGTTGTGGAGTGAGTGTGTGTGCTTCGTGCCATTCACTGTATTGGCCATAACTTGAAGCATGGTTGTCAGAATTGAGTGAAGCTACTTAAAATAGATGCATCTCGTTGAGAGCTTCGAAAGAACCCACTATTGGCCATATTCGAAGTTCGGAGCTGAGAGAAATCCTCGATTTAGTGAAAACTGTTGTAAGTGGTATCGTGACAGACACTTTCTGTAGTTAAGTAGTTGGAGAGGTAGGTTAGTCTTTTCTCATGCATGTGAGCTGAATCACTTCAATTCCCATCACGTGAGCACAAGTCCTCATACGCTTGGTTAGTTCGGCTCATCGGATTGACAAATAAGCGTGTGTCAATTCCCCACTATATGCACTTGTGTGGCAAATGAGATTTAGTCTCTTTGGCACAAGTCCCTAAGACTTCTTGACTTAGGTACACAATGAGCCTAGATAGAACAAGCCTACCAATTTTCACATTTTTTGGACCTCATTTGGTCCCTCCAAATTATCTTAGGACATTAATTTTAACTAGGCCGATCATTGGATGTGAAGCTAGTCACTTTGCCTCAAAAACTATAAATAGATCTAGAGAGCTCATTTTTGGGCTTAGCTAATTTGAGGTATGAGCTTGGTATGAGAGTTCTTGTACTGTGAGTAATGACAAGAAGTGATTTGCCTCTCCTATTGTCTCTTCCTTGTGTGTGTGTGTGTGTATGTGTGTGTGCACTAGTGTGCTTCTCACCATCGCCTTCGTGCACCTCACTCGTTTGTGATCTCTCTTCCTTGTGTGTGTGTGTATGTGTGTGTGTGTGTGTATGTGTGTGTGCACTAGTGTGTTTCTCACTATGATCTTCATGCACCTCACTCATTCATGCTTTTCACATCATCCTTACTCTTCCATGGATTGACAATTAAGGAGGTGGAGCTCCACGATGTAATACTTGCCCTTGTCTAGAGAAACACCAAACTTGGCACCATTGTTGGGGATGTGCTCAAGGACGAATGTGTGATGGTAAGAGTGTTAGGACATAGGCCTTGAAAGGTACATATTTAGAGTTTTTGTAGTAATTTGTAGTCTTCTTTGCTTCATTTCACCTCCCCTACATCCATCATTCATAGCCATGCATTCCCATCATCTCCCAGAATTTTCACTTTTTTCCATATCCACCCACATTCCTCCATTTCCCTCATTTGTGTGTGTGAGAGAGAGAGAGAGAAAGTGAGTGTTTATTTTGTGAGTTTGAGAGGTTTCTTGCAGGATTACCATTCAGTATAGTGTGCAAGTAGCTGCAATAGATAAGAATTTTGTGTTTCTTCCATCATCTTGTCTGGAGGTTCAGATCGTCATGATATTCATCGAAACTTCAGAATACACCTGCAATAGGATAGACAACATCCTTGCACCTCCAAAAATTCATCAAGCATTTTTTTTTAATCCATCATTTTGCATGCAATTGTGATTGTCCAAGACCATCGCAATAGGTTGTGACCATCACAATTGGGCAAATCATTGCGACAATTAGGAACCATCGCAATTGGCAAATGCCATCACGACAAGCTGAACCATTGCGATTGGCTCATGCCATCGTGATCTTAAGATACCATTGTGATGGGACCACACAACCATGACCATCACCCCTAAATGGATGCCCCAGGACGACACTAGCATTGAGCTCTTTATAAGTAGAGATACATAGGAGGCCTTTTGGAGGTTTATATCGGATAAGCCTAGCAATTTTTTGGAATCATTATTTATGAACTCAAGTATCGAGAAATCCCATGGAAGATCATTTACCTTGACATTTCAGAAAGAGTGTTTGTAATGATGGAACATAGTAGACATGCTTACACGTGGAAAGACGAACCCATCTTTGCTTCATATAAGTTTGCTAACTCCCATAACCAAACGGGGGGCAAGATCTTCACATGTGCTCCATAAAGACAAGGAGTGGACATGGATAGGACATAAAAAGAAAGGCTTAGAGGACTGTTACAGAGCAAAGAGGCACAAAAGAGGAGCCCCAAATTTTTCAAATTAATGGGCATATTTTTTTCTTCAAAGTTCTAGAAAATTCCCTTCAAGCTATGTAAATGCACTAGAGGAGTCCTCTAGATGCATAATCCCAAATCATTGTAACATACTTCTTGTAAAATAGTAGGAAATTAGAGGTTAGCCAATAAAGTGCCGATCACTTGTGTGAAAGGACCATTTTTTAGGGCACATGTATATAAGTCACTTTGTGACTCTTTGTAAAGACTTTTTGCTATTGGGAAGAAAGAGAGCTCCTGAATTTCGAATTTGCTTCTTTCCTGCAGATTTTCATCTTCTCTATGATCTTTTATGTGTATGTGAAGCTTGGAACGTGTGTGTAGGACTGTTGTCTACCCTTTCCCATCACTTTTGAGCTATTGTAGTGTGTGTGTGTGAGCAAGTACGAGTTGTGAAGTGAGTGTTTGTGTTTCCCACCATTCACTATTTTGGTCATAACTTGAAGAGCAATTGTCAGATTTGAGTGAAAATACCACCAATAGATGCATCTCATCGAGAGCGGTTGTTAGATTTGAGTGAAAATACCACCAATTGACCATATTCAGAGTTTGGAGCAAGGATAAACATTCAAATTTGTGTTTACTACTGTAAGTGGTATCGTGGCAGACAGTTTCAGAGATTGAGTGAGTTGGAGAGGTGTACTAGTCTTTTTTCATGCATCTTAGCTGAACCATTTCATTACCCATCACGTGCACACAAGTCCTCATACACTTGGTTAGGTCGGTTCATCGGATTGATAATTAAATGTGTGTCAATCCACCATTATACACACTTGTGTGGAAAATGAGATTTAGTCTCTTTGGCACAAGTCCCTAAGACCTCGTGACTTAGGTACACACGTTTTTGGCACCGTTGCCGGGGAACACGCCCAACCAAGGTACCTTCGTGATGGTTATAGCCCTAGAGTGAAGAAATCGTACTTGTAGAAGTGAATTCATTTAGTGGCAAGTAGTCAGACACTTCAGCACTTGTTACTTCACATCCAGGAGGTGTGTGTAATGAGTTTTTAAGTTTAGGGTTAGGAGAGAGGGAGAGAAGAAAGAGTTAGGGTTAGATCAAGAAGAGAATTGGAGTAGAAGTAAATGGAAAAGTACCAAGAAAATCCCAAAAAATTGCCAAGTTAGTGTAGGATAGGCCTCAATCATTAGAAACTATAAAAACCAAAAAAAGTAGTTCATTTGATACTTGCTCAGAGAGTGGTATCGTCTGCAGAGAGCGACCTGTATCGCCAGTGTGGTATCGTGCAAATCAAGCCTCCAAAGCTACCTATTGAACTCAAGACTCAAGTGGGGCATCATAAAGGTAAGCTACCTAAAGATTTCAATATCAAAAACACTGTAGAAGTGCATTAACATGTGATTAAAGGCGTATCCAATATTGCGGGGTGGGATAGAGAGTTTTTAGGGTTTTCTTGAGTAAGATAGAGGGTGACGAGTGAAGAGGAGTGAGAGAGAAAACACGGGGTGAAAAAAATTTTGCATTTGGAGCTATTTTGGCTGTAGTATCACGATTGGTTGAGTTTTGCTATTGTGATACCAAAATTCCCTAGTATCACGATACTCCCCAAGTGGTATGCGATACCAAAATGGTATCGCATACCACTTGAGGTATCACGATACCATTTTCGGTATTGTATCATCAAGTTGGTATCGCGATTGCGATCGCGATCTGCCAGTGGTATCGTATCGTAATCCACTTGGTATCGTATCGCCCCGGTCACGATATCGTATCGTCGACTGAGCGGTATCGTATTGCATGTTGTCCAGTATCATATCATTGCCTTTTCTGGTATTGTATCGTGTAGAACAGTGGTATCGTATCGCGGTCCACTCGGTATCGTATCGCCCCGGTCACAATATCATATCGTGAGTATTTTTGGTATCGTATTGTGATGGATTTTAGTACCGTATTGTGCGGGTTTGCGGTATCATATCGTGGCTTGCATTGGTATCATATCATTAGGATTCCTAGTATTGTATCGGGTACTACAGAAGTATCATATCGTGCCTTCGGGTGGTATCGTATCACTTGAAGCACATAGTATCGTATCGCCTAGGGTAGCGGTATCGTATCGTGTGAAAATCAGTATCATATCATTCAGTCCTCTGGTATCGTATCGTTGGCTACCCAAATATCGTGTCACGACTGGTAGTGATATCGTATCGTCAACCAACTGGTATCGCCTAGTGCAGTATCGCCGAAGTGGTATCGCCCAGAACAATTTGAGCATTTTCAAGGGTAAAATTGAGGCAATTGAGGAGCCACTTAGGGAGAGAATTATAGCCCAAGAAAGCCCTAGGAGGGTGATGAACTTGAGGTCTGGAAGGGTTCTAAGTAGCCGGAGAAGTGTCATATCATCGATAGGAAGTATCGCTCAGGTCAGTCACCACTCTGCCTATTCCAACACCTCTAGTGACTCAGAGGAGGAGATACATATGGCTTCAGAAGACATGCAAGGTCCTGTTCCTGGAAGAAACTTCATGTCTACTATATAAGGGGAGTACCACACCTCTTTGCAATATGTGTCTACTAATGCCCAGGAGATTCCCATCTACCTGGATGGTTTAAATAGATCAGTTGCTCGGATGGTGACCTCCACCAATTCCACAATTGTGCCCAGACTAGTTGTCAAGTATGAAGGAGGAGCATACATGGATAAGTTGGGTCACATCTACATAGTGACAGAACACCCAGAATTGATCAATGAAAGAGGAGACTTAGAAGGGCAAGAACATTCAGGAAGACCAGATCCTGGAGAGTTGGTAACCACTCCCAGGGGCAAATCACTAGTAACTCGAGCCTTGAGAGGGGATTTGATACCTCAAGATGACTATTTACTAGAGGTCTATTTAGTTCATGGATCAGATTTATTGCTACAGACTGATTCACCTGCACGCGGACACGAGGAAAGTCCTATGACCTTTTATATTTTAAAAGATCTGGAAGACGACTCTAGAGTAACATACCTAGACAAAAACCAAAGGAGGTATTGGCTCGTCGATACCTTAGATAGAGCTTGACTAAAGTATATGGGCTTCCCTGTATTCCCCCAGAGAGAGCAGGCAACTACCTCTCAGAACCCTTTTGGGACACAACAAGAGCCGAAACATACTATGTTGGGACAAACAAACCATCGGAGTGTTCCAAACAGAACCCATGCACAATTTACCATGCCTAGAATGCAAGCACACAATCAAACACACCCTGGATTAGGCAGCCAACATTGACCACCAGTAAGACCAAGACCACCACTAGGAGTGCAACCTGGAATACCCCCATTTAGGCCAACAATCCCTATAATGCCAAGACTGCCAGAGCCCATGAGAAGATTGAGACCTCCTATTCAGGTGGCCAAATGTATGAGAAATCACTATGATGGATTGGGAGAACCATACGACCACATAGCCAAATTTAAACAAGTTCTAAGAGCTAAACAAGTGGATGAATTCTTTGTGCAGTATGAGTCTTTTGGACTCACTCTCACAGGAATGGTTCTGACATGGTTCCAGCCATTAGACCCCAACCAATTTGGAGATATTGAGCAATTCTTTCAAGAATTCATAGGGGAATTCACTAAGAGAGGAATTAAACACAACTCTTCATCTTTAATCCATAGCTTTAAGCAAAACCCAAATGAAACAATGAAAATAGCTGCACAAAGATTCAATCAATATGTTGATAGATGCCCATTAGCAGAAAGACCTACACAGCAAAAAATGATATCATTATTCTTGGATGGACTAACAAACGGAACTCTAAGAACTTTAGTCTATGTAAAGAGGCTACAAACGTTGAGTGAATGTCTTCAAGAATGTATTGACCTAGAGGAAAACTTAGCAGATGATCTTAAGAGTATGACCAATCCTAGTAAATCAGAAGACACTCGGAGTACGATTACATCCAACTCTAGTAATGTAGAAGAATTAGCAGAGCTGGTGGCGAAGAAGTTAGGAGTTCAAGGACAGAGAAACTACCAGCATCCATCTCTAAGAGTACCCATGTTGCGAAGATGTAGCCTATGTGGAGGTGATCACCCCACTCACATGTGTGTACGAGGAGGAACAAGTGTACCTCAAGCTTACCCTTATAATAGGCAGCCCCATCAAGGAACTGCCTTGTATTGCCACATAGAACAGAAATACACCAACCATACCATGGAGAATTGCCCATTCAATAGGCAGACACGACCCTTAAACCCACCTCAGTATCGACCATATGGATATCCACCTAGAGAGCCAGGCAGGGAGATGCCCAGGTACAAGATGCTTTTATGAAGTCCCAAGGCTATTGTCGAAGCAATGAGGATCATTGTCTCTACATAAAGAGATACTTTATGATATGCTTGATACTTTATGTCGATGATATGTTGATTGCTGGGAAGTCCTCTTATGATTTATCAATTCTCAAAAAGAAGTTGAGTCAAACATTTGATATGAAGGATTCGGGGGATGTCAAACATATTCTTGGCATGTGCATTACTCGTGATAGGAGCAAAAGATGCATATACTTGTCTCAAAGTGAGTACATATCCAAAGTACTTCACAGGTTTAATATGCAGGATGGAAAGGCATTGAGTACACCTTTATCAACATATGTGAAATTGAGCAAGGATGATTGCCCTAAATCAGATGAGGAAAAGGAATTCATTACCAAAATTCCCTATCAGTCTGCTATTGGTAGTCTCATGTATGCTATGGTAGCTATGAGACCAGACATTGCATTTGCATTGGGAGTTGTGAGCAAATATATGTCTAATCCTGGCAAGAAACATTGGGAAGTGGTCAAGATGATTTTAAGATATCTGAGTGGCACTAAGGATAAGTGTTTATGCTTAGGTAGAGGAAAATCATCCATTATTGGTTACACAGATTCTGACTATATTGGTTGTGTAGCCAATCATAAGTCTACATCAGGGTACACCTTTCATTTTGCTAGAGGTGCTATCTCTTGGAGATCTCGTCTTCAAGAATGTACAGTTGTTTCCACCACAGAAGCAGAGTATGTTGTAGCAAGTGAGGCATGTAAGGAAGCATTGTGGATTTCTCATCTTGCTTGTGATATAGGTTTACCTCAGCATGTTCCTCGTTTGCTCAATGATAGTCAGAGTGCCATTGCTTTGGCTAAGAATCCGGTCTATCATGCAACGAACAAGCACATTTAGGTGAGATATCACTTCATTAGAGATTGCTTAGCCACTGAGCGCATTATTCTTGAGAAGGTTCACACTCGAGATAATGCTACAGATACTTTGACTAAAGCTCTACCATAGGATAGCTTTCAACACTGTTGTCACTTGATGGGGGTTACTTGATTCATGATACACAGTCACTTGCATATTGTGTAACATGCCCATCAAGTGGGAGGTAAGTTTGCATACTTACACTCGGGTTTTCTTTATCATTCTTTATTTTTCTCCCGTGGTTACTTTGGCCATATTGGCCTTTAGTAGGAGATTGTTACCGTTTGTGTCCATGTGAAAGGCCAAATGGCCACCAAACACTTCTTTGTATATGTTCTTTAATAAATCATATAGTGGCCTGGTCAGTCACAGACTGTAAGTTTGACTGCATTTGTAAGACCTAAAAAGTCTATCTTCGTGCTCCTTGTGTACTGTTTTTTTCTATGCATTCTGCAGTCTCTATCTGGAGTACCGTGTGCGGACTTAGGATCTCGGTTTTCTACTCTGATGATATCATCATGGAGCTCGCGAGAAGGAGAGTGCATTGTGGTGCATCGTCATCAAAATACTTCACCTTGAAGCAAGACGCTCAGAAGTTGGAGAAATGCGGTTATGGACCTATGATTATCAATTGACTTTCGATAAGTGGAGTGGTGTAGTTAGCCACCTTGGAAGGAGAGGTAATGCCAAATTATATTAGTGGTTGTAGAGTCAAGCTCTATCAAGAACCCTTGACAAAGGATATGCTTAGATGACTCACCTTGGCTAGGAAACGTAAGGAGGCAGAAAAGAGAATTAGAGAGGAAGCTCAAGCTAAAGCCCTAGAGCGCATCAAATGCATGAAATTAAGATGCTAGAGACTACAAGGATATCATAAGATAGGAATCAAAGTTGAATATGTCCAAAGATAGCTTTTTGGATGATATAGGGGCATTGCACATTTCTTGTGATCCCTTTTGTGATGAATTCAATTTTGCATCCATACTTGGGCAATTTTTGTCGATTTCTTGGATGGAATCCTAATATAAAGTCAAAATGAAGATCAACGCCTAACACAACTTCAAAAAGTTTTTGAAGTGTTACATGCTAATAAGTTGAATGGAAAATAATCAAATCAAACAGATAAAATGACTTGTAAATATTATATTTTAAAATCAAATTAAATTTGATATGGAAAAGGTTCAAGTAGTAAAGAACTGGCAAAATTCCAAGTCAAAGAAGGAGCTCCAATTTTTTTTGGGATTAGTAGGATACTATTCTAAAATTATTCAAAAATTTTTTTGGAGCACCTTTAACCTATTAGTTAAAAGTTCAAGGCCCTAAATTTGAGTGAACAACAAAGTCGAATTATGGAACAACTTAAACAGTTTGTTGCTATGGTCATGGTTTTACAAACAACAGATCCCAATCAACCAGTCATCTTGAAATAGAAGCAAGTTCTTTTGCAATAAGAGTTGTATTGATTCAAAATGGTTGACCAATCTCTTTTGCAATTCAAAAGTTGAATCAAGCTTAATAAAAGTACTCTATCTATTAAGAGTAATGTTTACAATTATTCATATTCTTTAAAAATGGCGGAATTATTTATATGTATCCAAATTCACGATTGGTTTTTATCATGAGAGCATAAAGTGGTTTGCTAGCAAACCAATTTATGAGGCTGAAAAGCTAGATGGGCCGAGTTTCTTCAAGAATTTGATTTTGAGCTTAGGTATAGAAAAGGTAAATTTGATGTGGGGAAATGCATTAAGTCGCATCCCAATGTTGAATACCATAGGTTTCATTTAAGTGAAGAATGACTTAATTGAAAATCCTAGAGGATAGTCATTCTTCACTTAAATGTCAGGCCCAAAGCAATAGAGATGGACAATGTCTGAATACTATATTCAAGCATTACTAAATAAAAATGATTATCTATTATATAAAGATAAGTGTATTCCAAGTAATACAATGTATTCGTAAACAAGTTCTATTTGAATGTCATGATGCTTTGAGTGAACGGCATCTTGGCACTAACAAAACTTATGATCTAGTAAAGAAAGATTTTTATTGGTCTAGTGTCCATAAATATGTTCAAAGCTATGTTCTAAAATGTCCTAAGTCCCAAGTTAATAAAGCAAAAAGGCTTAGGATTGGTGGAGTACCCCATCCTCTAGAAATTCAATTTGGGAAATGGGAAACTATTTCCCGAGATTTTATGATAGGCCTGCCTAAAACCCAAAAAGGATATGACTTAGTCTGGGTTATAGTTTATTGTTTGACTAAAGTGTTTAAGTTCATTCTAACCTGCATAATAAAGAAGTTGGGATCAAAAAATTTGTTTGTTGAACACCTTTATTAACTCTATGGCCTCCTTCATGCCATAATTTTTTATAGAGATAGAAAGTTCACCAGTCACTTTTGAAGGGTGGTCTTTAACTAGTTAGGAACAAAATTGTCAATGAGTACTCTAGAGCATCTTCAAACGGATGGTCAAATGGAAAGAATTAACCAAGTTTTGGAGGGCATATTACATGCTTATGTCTCCCACAAGCAAACATAATGGGAATATTATCTAGCTTTTGTTCAATTCGTGTATAATAGTTTGAAGCATTCACTCATAGGTTTTAGTCCATTTATGCTTTTGTATGGGTTTGGGCCCAAAGCCCCTTATATAGCTTGACCACAACATGAATGAGCTCAAGATGCACAAGACTTTTAGAATGACATGAGCTTCAAAAATAAGTTAGAAAGAGAAAATTTGAAGAAATCCTAGGATCAAGCTAGAGCTTATGCTGATCCTAAGAGATGGGAAATTTTTTCAAGTTGGAGATTAGTTATATCTTTGAGTTCTAGGAAAATCTGAGACTCTTAAGATTGATCAATGCCCTAATCTTTCACCATGGTTTTGTGGTATTTTCAAAGTCTTTAGAAAGGTTGAGTTGGATCTACCTTCAAATTCTTGAGCACATCCACTTTTCCATGTCATATTCTTAAAAGGATGTTAACAGACTCTGATAGTTTAGTGTCCCCCAAAGTTATACTTCCACCAATCTTAGTCTAGTCTATTCCCCATGCACCAAAAAGTGTAGTATGCACTAGGGATAAATGTACAAGAAGTCATATGTACAAAGAGTGTCTGGTAAAGTGGAAAGACATAATGCAACAAAGCGCCACATGGGAATGAGTTGATTCCATTCAAAAATCGATTCCCCTATTTCCAAGTTGAAGAAGAGGAAAATCCCACCAAAGAGATGAAAAACATGTTCCATATTGTTGAGAGCATGGGCTCGAGGGTGAATCTACATTTTTGTATAGCTCTATTTTTTAGGAAGAATTTTTTCCCAAGGGGGGAAGAATTTTATAAAGTCTTGTGTTATTCTGATGGATTAAATCCAATAAGTTGGACTTAAGAATAAGCTTTGTGATCTAGACACCAAGAGTGGTGGTGTGGCCTAGTGGTTACAAGAGATGAGTTTCTAACAAGAGGTTGTGAGCAAGCCTTACAAGTAGTAGGAGAGATAGAGAGTTTTACTCTAGCCCAAGTCTAAGGTTCTACAAGCTTCAGTCAAGTTAACTACAACACTTGGAACTCATGTTGTCACATGCTTGACACATGGATGACTAACATGGGCTTGCTTCCCTTGGAGAGATCTATATAAAGAGGCACTTGGTTGGGGGATAAATCATCCTACATCTTGTTGTTGGTCATAACCTCGGTGGATCTTGAGGTGGCTAGACCCTTAGGAATGTGATAAGAGGTTAAGATGGCTCTCAGTCTACAACACACTTTATAGTAAATGTGGACGTTGGAAAAGCATGGGTGGAGAGGAGATCTCCACCAACTAATATCAACCATAAATATGAGGTTGCATGGTGGGTTGGATGGACCAATATGCACTATGTATGTGTCCCCTCTTGATTTACTTTTTTCTCCTCTCCCCCACATCTATTCTCTGACTATATTCCTTCACAAAACGTTGGCATCTGAGTTGTAATCATCACGAGACCATTCTTTAGGTGTGAAAAACTCTTGAGAGAGTGGATACAGACGAAGGTATCCTATCCTCACAAATGTAGGTGAATAGGCTAGAGGAGGTGCATCAACACCATGAGGAAGAGAAATAGGGATCATCTCTCTCCTCCCTCACATGCATGCACAAGGAGAAGGAGAGAGTGCTCCATGATCCACATTTGCTTTGTAAAAAAATTACTCTCATGTGCTTATTATAAAGATATTTCTTTGGGATTTATTATAAAGAAGGGGGGAGATAAGGAGGAAAGCAAAAAATGGAAGGAAAAAAAGGTAAAGGAAGAAGAGGGAAGATGTAGCTCAAGGACAGAGGAGGAGAAAGGGAAGAAGAAGCTCATGTATGGTATGCATGTTCATATGTTCACATATTCTTCATGGATGAAGAAGTTGCAAGTTGAGCCAAACCAAAGAAAGGAGGAGAGCGTCAAGGAGACAAGAAAACGTGTCTTGAATAATGCTCAATAGAGAAGGAGCAAATTATGCAAGTGGGCATTTTTTCTCCCTCTCTAAAGGTATCATATGCGATTCAAATGGTTATTTTAAACTCACACATGTTTTATAGAAAATTGTCTCCCGAATTCATTTATGAACTTACAAATGTTACCATTAGTCTCCATCAGATACTTTTATATATGTTCTCTAATATAACATATAGTGGCCTAGTCATCCACAGACTGTAAGTTTGACTGCATTTGTAACACCTAAGAAATCAGTGTTCATGCTCTCTGTGTACTTTGTGTTTCCTTTGTATTCTATAGATCTATGTAGAGTATTGTGTATGGCATCTGGATCTCAATTTTCTACTGAGAGGGTATCGTTGTGGAGCTATGAAAAAGAAGAATCCACAGTGGTGCATTGCCATTGCAATACTTCACTGGTATCATAACATTATGATGCAAAAGATCTATATGCATCATTCGAAGCTTAGTTTTCTATTACAAGGGTATCATTGTGGAGTTTTGGAAAAGGAGAATCCATAGTGGTCCATCTCCATCGCAATACTTCACTAATATTAGAGCATTCTGATGCAAAATATTTGTTGCTTTTGTGTGAGTGAAACAAGCACCTACCCAAGGCTTACGACTATGGTGGCAACCAAGGAATAGACCTTGGAATACTTTGTCATCTGAATCACCAAAGACACCATTGGCACCATTGGCTATGCATAAGGGAGGGCCTCAACGATCAAGGAAGACAGAGGTTCCTGATACTTTCAGGAGTCCACCCATCCAAGTTTGTTCCCCCCGAAGCTCGCTTAACTAACAATCTCTTGCCACTAAGCTATAGAGAGTACATGTGCAGAAGCAAAATGAAATAAGAGTGTACTCACCAAAAAAAGAGTGTGTGTGACACAAAATGAGAAGACCATGATATGGGTAAACTCATGTGGATTAGAAATGAGCTTGCCAAGAGCATGGAGTAGGCTCCTCAAGCTTCTAACTAAGTACAAATGAGGGGAGAGGCCCTCCTTATATAGATTTGGGAGGGGCTCTCAAAAGTACATCTTATGTGGGATAATTCCCTTGAAAGGAGAATGAATACAATGGTAGAAGCAAATGGCAAGGTACCCAAATACAAAGGATATAATATAACATGGAAATATAATGGAAATGAAATGGAAATAGAGTGATTCCAAGATAAAAAAGGGAGATGCACTCTCATATTCTCAACACCCCCTGCAGCTCCATTTTGTAGAGTATGGAGGCTACTAGGGTATGAGGGAAAGGTCTACCAAGAATGTAGAGCAGTGGCACGAGCACCAAATAGAAAGTCATCGTCTGGGAATCCATAGTCTCCAAGTGGTATCGACCATGCATGATCACCAAGTACTCCATAAGATGCCCACCAGATGGATCAAGTGGATGCTCCAGAGGTACGCCACCAATGAGGTACAAGAACAGAACAAGCTCTCACTGGACGAGATCACCTCCATGCGAGGGAGGTAAGATGGCTCCATGTGGTATATCGGAACCTCCAAGCTTTGACAATATCCACTACGAGATGTGTATTGCCAAGAAGTAGGTCCTGCAAGCATGAGATATAAAGCATGAAGCATAAAATCATAGTCACATGGTAGTACATCTATATGTTGTAAGCCTCCATGGAGTGTACAAAGTCTTGATGGACCATGGAAGCCCCCTCTGAACTGAGAAGCTAGCCCAAACAATGATCCAACTGAGGGATGAATCCATGTAGATGCAGGAGTATCCTGTGGTAAGTGAAAAGATATTGGACTCCATGAATGGAAAAGTACATGCTCAAAATGCTCCTGTAGACGAGGTAAGTGGACTCTCAAAGATAGGACTGGAAAATGACAAGTCACTAATACTAGAGTAATGCCCAACTGAAGCTGAGGGGAAATATAAACCCTCGATGGTACGATAGGAGGTGTTGCAATCTGAGGTATAAGCTGAGATGATATCTCTGATGCCTCCTGCTCCAAAATTGTATCATGATCAGAAAAGTCATGTACAAAGAGAGCATGCTCGACATAGTGTGACTGTTCAAAACAGGAATGATCCCCCTTTGAAGCGGAAATGGGAGGATCCAAAAGGGATGAATACTTAGAGTATTCATCAAAGGTGCAGTCTTTGGTTACTGTAACTGAGTGACTCTTTGGGTCATAGAGTTTGTATGCCTTCTCTATTGTAGATCGGGCTCACGATCAATGGCACAGCTTCGGAAGAGAAGAGCCAGATGTGGACGCAGAGATAGATGAAGGATGAAAGAAGATAATCTAGAGAGAGAAGTTAGCTTGTATGCAAATTGGATGAAGATAGAAAGATACAAGCGTTCTCCCTCATACACATACGCACAGACATCACAAGTAAAAGTGTGCCTTGTCTTTTCATTTCAAAGTGGTCTTTTTATACAAAAGAGAGAAGCCTTTGGCCAATCAAATAGAAGATATAGTAGGAGATAAGATTACCCTCCATTTAGGAGAGGGTTCATATGAGAATACAAGCTCATCTCCAACAATCCCCCTTTGAGCTTGATTATACATACCTCTTAGTGGGCACTAATCCTTCCCTACATTCAATGGGAGTGGTAAAGATCTTTCCCATATATAAAGAGAGTGGTACATTGTTTTGGCTTCCTTCTCTCAACAAACCAATGGGTGGAACAAGGTATATCCTTCTCTCACTCTAGGGTGGTACATATGATTTTCTTCCCTAGGATAAAGTAAGGTGTACCACCTTACTTTATCCTTCCCTAGGATAAAGTAAGGTGGTACAAAAGAGATTGAAAGATGGTTTGCTTGTTGTTCATGTTGTTGCTGATGTTGATGTTGATGATGTTCATAACTCCATCCCCTCGTTGAGCTTCTTGCTTTGACTTGCACTTGGTTATTGGCATATTGTCCAATTCGTTGTAGGCACTCTAGAAAACTAGTAGATGCGAAACAAACTAGAAAATAAATTGGGAAAGGTCCTTCCCTCTAATGACTTAAAGGGGTGTCTAATTCCCATACAAAAATGGCATGCTTAGACCTATGTGAATAGCAATGATTACAAAGCATTAAAGGTTTCTGATAACATTTCTTTGATTGCATTTTGCAATTGAGGGATATGTGGATTCCTGCACTTTCCTTTCTTTCAAAAATGAAATACTATCAACGTAATGTGTTCGAATACAAAAGGTGTTGTTTTGCAATATCCAAAGAAACAAATTAGTGATGGATCCCAAAAATAAGAGATGAGGTAGTTTCTAAATTTTGTAATATCTAGAAACATGACGTTTATTTCGTGACCATGTCTATGGTCTCATATGTTTCATAACTTTTGGTCTCGGATTAAATGCGATCAATGGCGTTATGGAACCAGCTAGCCTAATTGTTGAAATTGTGCATAGTAGCAACTTTACAGTTGTGCGGTTTACACTCTCAACAAGCATGTTCATACATACATGCCCACTGGAATCGTGTGTGGTTGCACTGCCATCAGCTTTTGGAACAGGAAAGTCTTCTTCAATTGTTTGTGTCCACTCCTTAAACTTGGAAAGGGCATCCTCTTTATGCTTGAGTGAATAAACCCATATGTATCGAGTGAAGTCATCTACTATTAGGAAGAAGTAAATTGACCCACTTAGAAAAGGTGTATGCATAGGCCCACAAATGTCGGCATGGACTAACGTTAAGGGTTTATTTGCAGAAATGGATGCTTCTTTAGGCAATTGTTTGTTTGGCACATGCTTGGCAATTCAATTCCACTCCTAGATAAACCTTTGAAAAGATGATTGGAAGATATCTTAGTTAAGTAAGAGGTATGTCCAAATCTACAATGCCATAAGCTAAGACTTGAATGTTTGGCCACAAGACTTGAAAGCTTGTAGAGACCTTTGTCTTCATAGCCTTGAGCTATTACTTCATTTGATTCACGATCGATGAATTGTACTTTGTTGTGATCGAATTGAACCATCATGTTACACTTTGTGATGGCCTTCAGTGAGCGAAGGTTTTTACATAGGCTTGCTACATAAAGAACATCTCTGAGTGACTTGGTCTTGCCTTTTGAGTTGATGACTTGAACTTTCCCTCTTCCTTAGATTTCAATGCACTTGTTGTCTCCAAGATACACTTGACCTTTATGCTCTTTAATTGAAAATCATCTTTGTCATGGCACATGTGGGATGAAGCACCACTATTAAAAATCCATTCTTTCTTGGGAGTGGTTGCCACAAGTGCTTTGTGTTTAGTTGTGAGAAATAGATCTTCACTTGTGCAGTGAGAAGGATGTTTCCTCTTTGAACTAGACTTAGACTTGTCCTTGTTCTTTTTCTTGAAGCAGTATATCTCGATGTGGCTAGGCTTGCCACAAAAAATGCAAGTGAACTTTTTCTTGCTTTGCTCCTTCGAGACTTGATTGTCTTTTTGCCCTTTATGTTTGTGGAAGGTGGCTTTAGCCTTCATGGCTATTTCTTGGATAACCTGCGTCTTTTGTTTAGAATCATGAAGAAGCAACAATCTTCTAACATCTTTCCAAGTGAGTGTCTACCCTCAATTGTACAAGGTCATTACAAAGGTCTCATATGACCTAGGCAGCTTGTTAAGTAGCATGATGTCCATATCTTCACTGGAAATCTATCAGCCACAAAGTGTCATGGACAAGGAAACCATCTTAAACCTTAGATTCTATATGACCTTCCATATCTCATACTTGGCTTAGAGTTTAGAGAAACTAATACTTCCATTGCGTCCGAAACGTGCCAAAACCCCAAGATCGGCTGTCTATTTGCTGAATTCTGACACGTGGAGGTCCTCTTTCTAGTTGTTGATATCATCGATGACATCATAGATGACATCATAGATGACATCATAGATGACATCATCAACTCGTAACCGCCCTTGGAAAACCTATATAAGGAGGGGTTGGCCACATTCATTCTTAGTCTTACCAATGCCAATCTTGGGACCTCAAGGGATCCTAATTAGCAAGTAAGTACTTTCAAGTTCCAGTTCAAGTTCTAGTCTTGTCTCTTGCTCTAGTCTTGTCTAGTCTTGTATTGTGGACATCATTTCTTGCCCTGTTATAATCTCATAGTACGAGATCCTTTCTAGTTATTTCTTTTATCTAGTTCATATCTTTGAAGGGAATTCTTGTAATCCAGACATCTTGTTTCATACCTATGATCCCAGGTTGTGGGATCTCTTGTATCATCTCTAGTCCAGTTTTCCATACCTATTGGTCCCAGGTTGTGGGATGTCTTGTATGAGTTACATATCCTTCTATTCTTCTCCCTGCATGGATGTTCTTGTAATTGAAAGTATAATTTCGAAATCTTGTCTACTATAGTCAGAGAGCACAATCGAGTGCTCCCCTGATATTTTGGCAAGACTATCTTCATCAAGACCAGGCACCATGGATTCCCTATGCAAGGAGATTCAATCCATTAGGGGAAAAAGTGAGCCCTGCATGGGCCTTGTAAGGATTCCTAATTTTTAGGAATCAAAATGCTTAATCCCCTTGATTAAAGAGCCATACAAAACCATCGGTGGTTTTTCCAAATGAAATAGTATTCCATATTTTTTATATTTGAATTATGAAATGTAATGCTTTAAAGCCTTTGGATGCTCAAAATCAATGGTTGAGATTGAAGACAAATGATCCATAGAGAGAGAATGCCAGAGATCTGTGTGGGTTTGGCTTTATTTGCGCAGGCCAAATGCACCTTCTCTACATAAATATTGACCATTAGATCATATGTAAATCCTACGGACATCCGCATCTAGCACTGATCTACTTTTGCGTAGGCAGTTGAGCCGTTGGATGAAGGTTTAATCCGATGGCAGAGGGTAAAACGCATGCTCAGATTTTGTTTCTTCAAAGTGAACCCTTGGATGGTGGTTGGATCCAATGGCTGCCATTTAAGGCGCCTATTCTTTTCGTGATTCAAGCTCTACCATCGGATGTAAGATCCAATCTAATGGCTATTAAACAAAGGCGCCTTTTTCCAGCTCTATCTCATCCTAGCCATTAAATCTCTTGCTCATCTAAGGGTCCAAAAGCATGGATGCCTTGACTTTTGCCATTCACTCTCATCCATTGGATTTTGGAGCCAATCCAAGGGTTAAAATGCATTCGAGAGGCATTCAAAACCATTCAAGTGAACAAAACCACCCCTTCTAGTTGTTTTTCTCCTATTTGACCAAACAAAAACAAGGGAAGCCTATGCCTAGACTAGGTGATTAAGCTCCTAGACTGTGTCCACCACCCTCCTCTCATTGGTCCATCACTAATCACTCCTTAATCTAAAAGGTGTTGGAGTTAGACGTCTGCGGATGCACGCGAACAGCACAAGGAAGAAGAAGAAGCTTGGAGCACAACACACAAGACTGAATGTATTACTAGAGAATGTACAAAGATAAGTAGCCCATTAGGGCAATAGGCGTATATACAAGCCGGGGGAAAAAAACCTCCTAAAGAGGGAAAAAAGTGCCCCGGCGGTCCTAGAGTGTTCACACACATCACTACCTAAATATATCAACAAATCCCCCCTGGGAGTGATGCGGTGAACAAGGAGCTGGCACTCATGTATAAGGAAGTGCCGAGCTATGTGGAAATCACTCCACAAAAGGAAGTAAGCCCAAAGCTTTGCGGAAAGCTTCAAACTTCTCCCTAGGCAGAGCCTTTGTGAAAAGGTCTGCAATGTTCTCCTGCGTGGGCACATATGCCAAGCTGATCTCCCCAGCAGAGAACCTCTCCCTGACATAGTGATAATGCACCTCAATGTGCTTAGTGCGAGCATGGAACACAGGGTTCCTCGCAACTGCCAATGCGCTCTGACTGTCAGTGAAGATGGTGGTGGCAGAAGACTGGCCAACACCCAAATCAACCATAAGGCGTCTGAGCCACACACACTCAACAGTCGCTGTGAAAGCTGCCCTATACTCAGCCTCACAACTGGAAGTGGCCACAGTAGGCTGCTTCTTGCTCAACCAAGATATACATGAGCTACCAAGCATGAAGCAAAAACCACTGGTGGACACACGAGTGTCATAGCAACCAGCCCAATCTGAGTCAGAAAAAGCATGCAAATCTGGCGGTAGTGATCCCCCCTTGGGATAAAACAACCCAAGTAGCCGAGTACCACTCAAGTAGCGAAAGATGCGCTTAACCGCTTTCCAATGCGTGACTCCTGGGCAATGCATAAACCTGCTCATCTGTGAGACAGCAAACTGAATATCTGGCCGAGTAATGCATAAGTAAATCAAGCATCCAACAGCTTGCTGATAGAGAACAGCATCAAATGCATCTCCAGCATCATGAAGACTCAATCGTAAACCTGTCTCCATAGGAGTGGCAATAGGCTTACAGTCTTCAAGGCCAAAACGCTGCAATAATGTGTCAATATATTTCGTTTGACACAAAGCCATTCCACCATCAACTTGCATAAACTGAATGCCCAAATAGTGATGCAAATGCCCCAAATCAGACATCTCAAATGAGGCATGCAAATCAGCCTTGAAATCAGCAATATGCTTCTCAAGAGGACCAGTGAGCAGGATGTCGTCTACATAGACAACAATGATCAAAAGCACATCATTAGCACGCTTAACATATAAGGTGCTTTCAATTGGACTGTTCTCAAAACCATGTGCAATCAGATAGGCATGTATTTTCTCATACCAAGCACGTGGTGCTTGCTTTAAACCATATAACGCCTTCTTTAACCTACACACCTGGTTTTCATGCCCTTTTTGCACAAAGCCACGGGGCTGAAAAACATACACTTCTTCATGCAAGTCACCATTCAGAAATCCTGTTTTAATGTCCAACTAATGTACATTCCAACCATGATGGGCTGCAAGTGCACAAATGCTCCGAACAGTAGTCATACGGCATGTAGGTGCAAAGGTCTCATCAAAATCAATGCCTCTTTCCTGCGCATAACCCTTTGCAACAAGCCTAGCCTTATACCTGTCAACTGTACCATCAGGTTTACGCTTCAGCTTGTATACCCACTTAGTGCCAATGGCCTTCTTGCCAGGAGGCAAGTCACATAAAGACCATGTACCATTCTTCATTATAGCATCATATTCAGATTGCATAGCAGCCATCCAATTTTCTGAATTTTGTGCTTCATCAAAAGAAACAGGCTCATTCTCATCACAGAGACTAGATGCAGCCATAGCATAGCAATCTGATGCAAAGGAGGTACTATGAGAGCCTGAACGAGTACGATATGACAAAGGTGCATCTAATTTGCTGTCACGCAAAGTCTGCACCAGCCATTTTGGCATAGTTTTTGCATGTTCAATATCATCTCTCTCATCAACAAGTGCATCATGTAAATCTGCATCAGAAATGGAATGATCTGCATCATCATATGAAGCCTGCAAAGGCTGAGAAGTTGCCTCATTAGGACCAGCGCTAGCCTGTCCACCTGTAAAAAGAGGCATCAAAGTATCATACATGTCTTTGGAGCTAACAGATGTCTCCTTAGTACATGAAAGCAATGGCTGAATAGCATCTTCCACAAAGACAACATCACGGCTAACCAGAATGCGTTTAGTCTGTGGATGATACAGACGATAGCCTTTACTTTCAGAACTGTACCCAACAAAAATACATTTTACTGCCTTATCATCCAATTTTCTGCGATGTTGTTCAGGCACTAATGCATATGCCAAACAACCAAAAACACGCAGATGAGCAACAGATGGCTTGCGGTCATGCCAAGCCTCATATGGAGTGATAGACTGCAACGCTTTTGTGGGACACCTGTTCAGTACATATGCTGCACACATGACAGCCTCAAGCCAGAAACTATGTGGTAAAGCCTGACTTTTGACCATGCACCTCGCCATCTCCATGAGTGACCTGTTCTTTCGTTCAGCAATTCCATTCTGTTGAGGTGTATACGGCACTGTACACTGGTGTTTTATCCCACGTTCAGCCAGAAATGCATTAAAATCTGAAGACATATATTCCCCCCCTCGATCAGAACGAAGGGTGCCCATTTTACATGCTGACAGATTTTCAGCCAAAACCAAAAACTGTTTGAAGCATATGAACACTTCGGACTTTGCTTTGAGTGGATATACCCATGCATGCCTGGAAAAATCATCAATGAAAGTCACGAAGTAAAGGTAATTTCCAAAAGAGGGTGTCTGCATAGGACCACAGACATCACTATGTACAAGCTGCAATTTCTACATAGCCCGAACTGAACCATCTTTTGGAAAGGAAGAATGCTGCATTTTGCCCAAAATACAGCCTTCACAAACATGTTTTCCAGGTGCCTCAAGTTTGGGCAAAGAGGACACCATTTCAGATTTCTGCAGGCGTAACAAACTAGCAAAATTCAGATGACCAAAGCGTGCATGCCAAAGCTTTGCATCTGACATAGCCGGAGAATCATGAACTGCACATGCCGAATCATTCACAGATTTTTCATAGTCTATGAGCTTATACAGCCCACGACATAAAATGCCAGAAGCAATAATCACATCGCCATTTGAGAGATCATGGTCTGTACACCTGTCATCAACGAATTTCACAACCAAGCCAATCTTGGCTAATGCAGAAACTGATAACAGGTTCTTTTTGATCCCTGGCACAAATAAAGCATCTGACAAAGTGAAAGAACTACCATCAGCAGTAGTCAGAATGATCTTACCAACTCCCATAACAGGATAAGAGGAGTTATTGGCTCATGTGACAGTATTCCCTATAGGGGCAGGCTCGAGTGAAGAGAAGAAACTGCGCTGCGAGGTAATATGTTTGGTTGCCCCACTGTCAAAGTACCAAACATCTGAGTCTACTGCAGACATGCACTGATCATGAGAAGATGGGTCAAAACTGCAGACAGTAGTAAACGCCCATTCTTCTTCCTGCACAAGATTTGCAGACTCTGTTTTTGGTGTAGAGGCCTCTGCAACAACCATTCCAGCCTCTTTCTTCTTTGCCTCTTTAGCAGCCAGTTTTGGACAGTTCTTTATAATATGATCATTTCCTTTACAGTACTTGCAGAACAATTTCTGCTTTTTTGATTTCTTCTCATCTTTATCCTGGTTCTTCGATTGTGCAGCATTTGCAGATTTCTGCTTACTAGTAGAAGAGCTCCATTTTCCTTTGCCCTTCTGACTAGCCAGGAAAGCTTGATCTGCAACACGCATAATGGACCTGTTCTGCCTGGACGGATCTTCCTGCAACAGAACAGAGACTAATTCCTCAAATGACAAGGCATTCGGATTGCCTTTCATCATCAATCGAAGAGTAGAGGCAAAACTCTGATATGAATCAGGAAGGCCATTCAGAACGGTCTGCACAAGTGAGCTATCTGGTATAACCTCATCAGCAGAAATCAATTGTTCCTTCAGGTCTTTGATCTTTGTAAGAAAACTGTCCATCGAATCACCTTCATTCATGTGCTCACTCTCCAACTGTTTTCGGAGGTAAGCAACACGAGCCTCATTCCTAGCCTGGTACAAAGTGGTAAGTGTATCCCAAGCATCCTTTGCTGTTCTGCAAGAGCGAATGTGAGGAATAATGGCACGTTTGACAGACAAAGCTATCAATGCATGTGCCTGGGCATCTCTGACATCCCAACGAATCTGCTCTGCAGTAGGTGCAACAGAAACAGCAGCACGAACAGGAATCTGCGGAATATCATCTTCGACACCATCTTCATCAGCTCCAACACCTGTATTTGCAGTACCTGTCGTTACAGGTGTAACAGGACGTCTTTCAACACCCTGCACAATGTTCCACAATCCTTTTGCAACCAGTACATGTCGCATCATATAAGCCCATAATGGGTAGTTGGTACCATCCAACTTATCCTCAACAGCCAACATACGGAATACATCACTGCTTTCAGCCATGGCCGGTGACTAAAATACCTTGATGCAGAAAATTGACTGTATCTCAAAAAGTTGAACAGAACTGCCCAGACGAGTTCTGCTAGACCTGTAGCAGACTTCGAGACGCTTAAACTGGCGAACAGAAATTGGTATATACCTTTGGCATAAAAGGACGAAATAGCCTGCACAAGCACTGCGATAGTGCGTTCGGAGGCCGAAACGAGCTCAGATCGCGATTTCGGCACCACATAGCGAAGCTGTTTTGATCTCGGAAACACCCTGAGTATGCTCACCAAATTTTGTGCGAATCTGAGACTGCAAACGGAGGAGTGTCGACGGCACCCTAGAAGAAGCAACGACCTGCTCTGATACCAATTGTTGGAGTTAGACGTCTGCGGATGCACGCGAACAGCACAAGGAAGAAGAAGAAGCTTGGAGCACAACACACAAGACTGAATGTATTACTAGAGAAAGTACAAAGATAAGTAGCCCATTAGGGCAATAGGCGTATATACAAGCCGGGGGAAAAAAACCTCCTAAAGAGGGAAAAAAGTGCCCTGGCGGTCCTAGAGTGTTCACACACATCACTACCTAAATATATCAACAAAAGGCCCATGCAGGGTTCATTTTTTCCCCTAATGCTACCATAAAGGACTTGATCGAACATGTCCAAGAGATGAAAAGATTGCTATGACAAGATGACCGATCAGTTTCAAGATACGCCTTGAATATCAAGATGTTGTTTCGTGGAACTACATATCAAGAAGACTGCATGGTTAATCAGTTTCGAAGTGGCCTCAATCTTGAAGTCAAATATATCTTGCTATCCATGCCTCAAGCAACTACCTTAGAGGATATTATCAATCAGGAGGTTCAATGTGAGAATCAATTATTCAAAAAAAGCCAAGTCCAAGAGCTAGAAGTGTTGAATAATCATGAGACACTATTCCTCAAAAATTTGAACCAAGAGCTTTTGAAGACAAAGAAGTAATTACGAATGATATGGAGCATACAAATTATGAAGATAACAAGAAGATAAAGGACAAGGAGGATTTCATGTTCAATCAAGAAGGTGTGCTTACTCAAGGCACTCCATCAAAGATCTTGGAAACACTACAATGCACCACTAAAAATTCAAAGGACCTATCTTGTGACGAACCTAAGGAAGCTCAAGGGAGACCCAGTCCTTCACCACCTTTCAAGATTAAGGATCATGAAGAATTCAAGGTTGATTGTGTCTTAGATTCAAGAATCTCTTGAGGAGGATTAAAACACTTTAGTCATTGCAAAGGGTGTGACATTAGTGATCGTACTTGGGAGCTTACAAAAAATCTTTAGAGAGAAAAATTCAAGATTCATGAGTTCCATAAGAAGAATCCAATGAAACCCAACTAGAGAACATGGCCGCTCCTCGTGGAACTTGTCGGTTGATGTCATGGACAAGGAAACCATCTTAAACCTTAGATTCTATGTGACTTTCCATATCTCATGCTTGGCTCAGTTTTTGGAGAAACTAATGCTTCCATTGCATCCCAAACGTGCCAAAACACCAAGATAATTTTCTATTTGCTGAATTTTGACACCCAAAGATCTTGTTTCTAATTGATGACATCATCAATGATATCATCAATGATATCATCAATGATATCATCAATGATATCATCAATGACATCAAGGAAATCACTATTCTAAACAAGGAGCATTGCAAAATTTGAAACATTCAGGAGTATATAAGGAAGGGTTGGCCACATTCATTCTCAGTCTTGCCAATGCCAATCTTGGGAGCTCAAGGGATCCTGATCACCAAGTAAGTACGTTCAAGTTCCAATTCAAGTTCTAGTCTTGTCTCTTGCTCTAGTCTTGTCTAGTCTTGTATCGTGGACATCCTTTCTTGTCATGTTGTAATCTCATAGTACGAGATCCTTTCTAATTATTTCTTGTATCTAGTTCATATCTCTTAAGGGAATTCTTGTAATCCAAACATCTTGTTTCATACTTACGATCCCGGGTTGTGGAATCTCTTATATCATCTCTAGTCCAGTTTTCCATGCCTATTGGTCCCGGGTTGTGGGACATCTTATATGAGTTATATATCCTTGTATTCTTCTCCCTGCGTGGATGTTCTTGTAATTGAAAGTATAATTCCAAAATCTTATCTACTATAGTGAGAGAGCACAATCGAGTGCTCCCCTGACACAAAGTGCTAACTTTCGTTGGTAGTCTTCAAACTGAGCTATGAGTTTTGTGATTGTATCTTGCAACCGAATAGTTAGGTTATGGAATTCTACTTCTAAAGCGTAGATCCTCGAGGATGTTTTATCTTCGTATAGGGTCGCTAAAGTATCCCAGGCTTCCTTGGATGTTTTATATGCCGTGATGTGCCCTTTGGACAATTCACCATAGGCAAGTAGAAGTTGGCCTAATGCCCTTTTATCTTTAACATTCCAGATATGCCATGAGTCTAGGTTGCTACCCTTATTGGGCTCGGATTTAGACCCGTCTACTACATCATGAAGGACATTGGTGTACATATATGCTCTCATTACATCTTTCCAAAGATTGTAATTTTGCTCATTTAATCTTTCATCCTTGGGCATGAATATGGGTGTGAAGGAAGGTAAAAAATTGGCCATAGATGAGGTGCTAGCTTCACTTTTTGACATTACAAAGGTTGAGTAAACTTGAACTCGTAAAGTGGTGAGTTTGTAGTTTTGCAAGAGTAAGTGTCAAGTGTTTAGAAACACTTTTAAAGACACTTATGTGCAAAGAAAATACGTGAAATCGCAAACTTGGGAAACAAATTGAAAAGCTTGATACTTGAAATCCTTGGGGAGGGGGGGCATGGAATAGCCCTACTTTTGCACAACAATTGAAGTAGACACCTGGGAGAGGGGGTTTTGGGGGGGCTTAGAGTAGCCCGTTGCACCACAAAATAGTTTTAGTAGGCACAACAACTGAATCACTTTTGTGGATGGGCTTAGACTAACCTCCAACCCACAATTGCACACACACCCAAAGTCTTTTCTTATATTGCTTGATGTACAATGAGGGGCACTTAGTGCCAAAGTGAGCTATGAGGTAATCTCTTGTGAGAATTACAAATGAGGGCTGATCAAAGTGCCAAAATGGGAGTAAAAACCCTGGAGGGGAGATAGTGTATATTTAATACAAAGGTCACCAAATCATATTTGAAGATACTAATCTTGTACAAGAGGATAGTGATACATAGAAAGTATTTTGGAATGGTGTGGGTGCACATATCACTCAATATGAATGCCTTAGGAAAAGCCGTTTGGTTTTTTATTGCCAAATTATCTTTTAAACAAATGGAAAAAATGATTTGGGATCCAGACAATCAAAGATATAATGAGATGAGTCGTTGTTGACTCAAAATAGAGGTAGGGACCATTTTTGACGTGGGCATAACTCATTGGATTACAAAATGATCTCTTCTCTATCATCGCAGAAAATGTTCAGCTTGGCAGCGATTCCATGCAATTCTGATGAAGATTTATCACGTAGAAATTATATTAAAAAATCGTGAACTTTGGAGGGGTGTGGTCGTGCTGAGTTACTCTCTCCGTGGATGTCGGGCTAGGGCTTCTATTCGTCATGGCCTCCCCGCTTGGGGGCCTCGGGGGATTTCTTTCTATGCCCTCTCTAGCTCGGGGCCTCGTGCCCTGCTGAGGAGGTCTCCTGCCTCTCCTTCTCCCTCACAAGAGGGATACCATGTCGCTCCAGGATGTTTTCTTCAAATGCTCGTCCTCACATTCCTATGTGGAAATCACCTGCTCGCCGGAAGGCTCTGCACTTCAAGATATTGGTAATGCTTTTCCTATCGACTCTGACACAGATATGAATCTCTCTCCTCGCTTTCACTCTACAACAGAGAAAGGTAAGGGACGTGTAGAGGATTTTCCTCATTTCTTGAATGTAGATAGTCAAGATATATCTGATGAGGAAGAGTTCATCATCGATAGGAACTTTCTCTCTAATTGGCATGCGTAACTTGCGGAACGGGTAGTCATAGGGCTCTGTCATGGCTTGAGACCTGCTCAAGATGTCATCAGGAATTGGATGAAGACGAGCTGGGAACCTAGGGGTCTTTTCATTAAACAAGTGCAATATCTTCCAAATAATTATTACCTGTTTTTCTTTGACGACTCTACCAGTGCTCTAAGAGTCATTAAAGAAGGTCAATGGCTTGTTAGAAATATTCCTATCTCCTTCTTCAGATGGCATGTTGGTTTCAACCCTAAAGGGCCCAAGCCTACCAAAGTCCCCATATGGGTGGATTTCCCTGATCTCCCAGTTGACTTTTACCCCTGGTTGAACAAGATTGGATCTATGTTAGGTAAAGTTTTAGGGTAGAAATCTAGGACTGGTGGTATTAACCCCAAATGGGACCCCCAACTGATGATTGAAATTGATGTTGCCAAACCGATTAAATAGTCCATTCGTATTAAGGACTCTAATGGTTTATTTTTGCATGAACAACAAATCTTTTACAAGAATCTTCCTAACGCCTGTTTTAAGTGTTTTAACCAGGGCCACCTTATCAAGGATTTCCCCTTGTTAAAGAATACCTTCTCGGCCTCCAATGATGGTTCTCTGGCTCATGAAGCAAATAGTCGTGGTGCACCGCCCAGTAAGTCCACTCCCAATGGGCAGGTAGGGGCGAACTCCAAAAAGGTCAACCCTAAACCCCCAAGAAGGAAAACATGGAAGTTTTCTAATCCCTACAGTGTTCTCCTTGAGGATAATAATCATTCTTTCATGGACGAATGTGGATCAGATAAGGAAAATTGTCCAGGAAATCAACATAACGAAGAGAATATATTGGTATCTTCTGATAAAAAATTGTTATCTGAGTCTAACACTGCCAACGAGTGGCATGCTGTTGGAAAAAAAAAGCCCCACAATACCAGATATGCTTCAAACATCAATGATGACACTTTAATGGAGGAAATTAATAAAGTCGATGGGGAACTCTTGGTTCAAATGGCTCATGAGGTTCCTGCTGAAACTGAGCTTCCCTCGACCCTAAATAAAGTCAATGATATAGTGGTAAAGCTGCAAGGTAAGCCAAAAAGGAAAGATGGGCTTAGGACATCAAGCTCTAGTCTGCAACCCAATAAGACCTCTAAAATCTAAGTGTCTTTGCTCCTATCTCACCGCTGTTTTTATGGATTACCTTAATTTAATTTCTTTTAATTGTAAAGGTCTGACTGATCCAATCAAAGCCAAAGTCATTCATAATTGGAGGAAGAATCTTTCTAGGTCCCCTGATATTATTTGTCTCCAAGAGCTGAAGATTGTGGTCACAAGCTTGAAACTCATCTTAAAATCGTTGATAGTCATTTTAAATGGTTTTTTACTCATCATGGTCAAGGTAAAGGAGGTGCAGCCATTGGTATTAACCCGAAGCTTGGTCACCTTATCAAAGGGGTGTCTAAAAGTCCTTTGAATCAATGGGTTGCTGTCTCCTTCGATTCTCCTATGGATGTTAGCATTATCAGTCTTTATGCTTCTAACTGCAGGAATATGAGAAGCAATTGTTGGGAGGAGTTAAAGATCATTCAAGGTAATATCTGTATTATTGGAGACTTCAATATGGTAACTAGCATTAACGATAGACTTAATAAAAAGGGTTCTTGCATTTATGGTTTTGAAAAGACCTGCTGGTTCTCTTTGTGTCATTATCATGATTTGATTGATCACTCTGAGCACACTGGTATTATGTGGCATAATAGACATTCTAATGAGACTGCCCTGGGTGCTATACTGGATAGGTGCTACATTAATTCTACCTATGGTAAGGATTTTTGGGAGATTAGTGTTGTCATTGACCAATCCCTGTTATTGTCCAATCATTATCCTCTCTGTTTGACCTTTAAGAGAAACTGTAAAACCTTTAGATCGGGTTGGTCCCACCTTGATGCTAGACTACTCAAGATTCCCTCGGTTATTAATCATATAAAGCTGGCCACTAATTGGCACTTCTATTCAGAAGATTTTTACCTTCTATAAAGACAAAGTGACTAAGGCTAGGTCTCTCAGAAAAGAGAAAATCTTGGATGCCCTCAAGCTTTATGATCCTAATAGCCCCTGTGTGGAGTCCATTGAGTTGAACCATAAACTTAGATGTGAAGAGTACCTAGAAGCTAGCTGGTCTCTTGCCAACTCTAGAAGGTTCTGGGAGAGGAACATGGACAGACCTAATAAGCATATGTATGATTTGCTCAAACAAAAGAAGAACAAGGACTTCATTCCTTTGTTAACTAAAAGAAATAGTGGTACTATTGCTAACATAGAAGAGTGCTTACAAGAAGCCTCTAGTTTCTTTATGAATGTTTTCTCTAGGGGGGAGGACATCCAGAGAGCCAGGGCCCACATTACTTCAGTCAGGGTGAAAACTCTCCCTCAAGGACTGGCTGCTCTCCTGGACCTGCTCCTCTCTGCTGGTGAGGTTAAAGAAACCATTGATAAATTGAAATTTTGTAAGTCTCCAGGCATTGATGGAATTCCTAATGAATTTTTCAAGGAGCTTAAAGATTTCCTTACCCCTTACCTTCTGGAGATCTGGGGAGAGGCCACTACGAAAGGTACCCTTTCCTCGGACATGAACATGGGGGTTATTAGACTCATCCACAAGAAGGGTCCTAAAGAAGATCTCAATAACTAGAGACCTATTACTTGCCTTAACTCTGTCTACAAGGTTTTTGCTTCTGCCCTTGCTAGAAGACTTAGTCTTATCATGAACACTATTATCTTACCTATGCAAAAAGGTTTCATTAAGGGTAGATACATTCTTGATGCTATCATATCTCTTTGGGAAGGTTTTGATTATGCTTGTGAGAGAGATCTTGACTTCTACTTTTTCAAGGTTGATTTTGACAAGGCCTATGATAGAATAAAATGGGATTTTATCCTTCAGTCCCTTCAGGATATTGGTATTGTGAAAAAAATTTATCAAATATGTTAGTACCCTTTTTGGTAATGCTTGGTCTAGAGTCTCCTTGAATGGTCAACTTCCCCCCCCCATTAAAATAACCAGATCCATAAGACAAGGGTGTCCATTGGCCCCCCTTCTCTTTGCCATATCCAGTGATGCTCTTGGTTGGTTGGTTAATCATGAAATGTTAAAAGACAAGATCAAAGGCATCCCTATTCCCAATTCCAATCACCAACTTGGGCTTCAAATGTTTGCTGATGATACTAATATGTGCACTCTTGCTGATCCTATCTTTGTTGAGAATTTTCTAGAATGCTTGAATATTTTTTGTCTAGCTAGTGGCTCCCATATCAATCACTCCAAAACTGGCTTCAGATCTTCCAATCATGTGATTCCCAATTGCATTACTAACTCTGGTTGTCTTATTCTGCAAGACCAGGTCATCTTTAGATTACTGGGTATTCCGATGGGTTTCAATGTCACCCTGCAGCAGAGGTGGGATTGGGTTATTAACAAATTTAAAGAAAAAATGCTCAAGTGGTATAATGTTTATGCTTCCCTATCCCATAGATGTTTTATTTTGAAACATTATCTGCTCCCATCCCTGGTTTATTTCCTGGCTTATTGGAGCCCCTCAAAGAAACAATTAAGTCAAGCTATAGCTCTTGCTACAAGATTCTTGTGGGGAGGAAATGAACAAAATAATAAACTCCCTAAGGTTTCTTGGAAGATTTGTTGTCTACCCAAACATGAAGGAGGGTTAGGTATCATCTGTCCTGTTAAAATGGCTGAAAACTTGGCAGCTAAATGGATTTTTAGGGCCTTAAACTCTCTAGACATCTAGGCTATCCTCCTTAAAAGAAACACTCACAAGTTTCATGTTAAACATTATAAAGCTTGGACTAACAACCATTTATGGGACATTGTGGTTTCTCCTTCCATTTTTACCCCTGTTGGAAATATCCTCTCTTGCAGGTTTTGGAATGTGTGGATGAAGGTTAAAGCTTCCTTTTCTCCCAATCTTAATTTTATTTCTAATCTTAACTTTTTTCTTCAGGAATCTCCTTGGCTGGGGTGGATTGCCTTGTGGAATAATAAAAGTTTAGAGATCAGAGAGCATAAATGTTTCAAACTTGGGATAAAAAGTTGGGATTGGTTCTTCCCCTCAGGTGAGTTGGTTTCTGATGAGTATATTCTTGGACTGACACAATTTTCCTCTACCTATTTGTAGATTCTGCTTGAAAGGAAGTCCCTCTTGAAGATGACGATGGAGGAATGCAGAATTGGTAACATACACATTGGAGATGTTGCTAAAGAAATGTGGCAAAGCTTTAAGAACAATAGGGGCTCAATTCTCTATGTGACTCACAAACTCAATCTCAGATGGGGCTGCAAGTGGTCTGCCAATCAATGGAGATACCGGTTTAAAGCCATTTGGGCTTTCCCCTACAACATCAAGCATTCCTACTTGGAATGGTTGATTCTTCATAATGGGCTTTGGACTGGCAACAACGCAAAGAGAGTAAATCCCAGCAATGGAAATTGTTCTTTGTGTAGCAGGGAAGAGGATTTAACCCATCTTTTTATTAATTGTTGGCATGCTAGACAATTTTGGAAGTTGCTTGACCCCATCCTTGTTGTCAAGAAGCTCCCTCAACTTGGCCTCAGAGAGATCATAAGCTTGACCTGGTGCTCTGGAATCTGTGGAAGGGCCACATCTTATGGCACATCTGGATTAGTAGAAACCAAACCCTCTTTAAAACTGGTAAGAGGAATTTCCTATGTTCCCTTAGAAAAACCCTGTACCTTTCTGGTATGCAAAGTCTATAGGCCATTACTAATGTCCTCCAGGATCTCACTAACATTATAAGGACCCTTCCTCCGTGTAGATGGAGAGAATCCCTATTAGAATGTTATTCCAGTGATAGATTTACCATGGTTCTCAATTTGTAACCCTCTTGGCCTTGTGGCTGTTGGGATCACTGCTTCCCTGTACTCAATGTAATTTTTTCCATTAATTTACTCTCTTTTCCTGTTGTCTAAAAAAAAAAGAAATTATATTAAAAATAGAATTGCACGTTTGATGCTTTTCCTCAGATAATTGCGCCTGCGATCGTGCCTAATTAATTGAAGAACCCAAGTGAACGCAAAATACCTTTTCACGTGAATCTGCAACAGCGCGCAACAGACTTCTTGGTTTGCTGTCAGGATATGGACCTTCTCCTCTCAAAACACGTGGAGAGGATACATTATTTGGCATATTTGGATAAGCAGAAACAATCATTCTTATCTAATGGTGACAGGAATTTCCTCCCTGTGCTTTCCAGAGCTTGAAGAAAGCTACTTGTATAAAATGTATTACCATGCCCCTGAGGGTTTTGACATCCATATACTTTTGTATGAAAATTTGTACACTAGATGAAAACGTCTATTGCTTCCTATGTACTCTGCCAAGAGGTTTTCTATGGCTGAGTCTTTGTTAACTTCTGTGAGGGCGGACCATCTTCGATTTGCTATCTTCAAGAAGAAGCCAGCTGAACGCTTTGGTTCATGCAAATAACCAAAGGAAAGAACTATGCTAAGAACTTTCTTCAACCTGAGGGCATAGTGGGGAGAGTGGCTCATTAACTATTGGCCTTTGTCCTCCCGCCTGGCGGTGAGTCCTTGCGCTAGTTCCCCTGTCTCCTTCGAGGGCAGGGGACCTCCCTCCTTCCTCTCTATGGCGCTCCAGGATGCCCTGGTTAATGGCTAGTCTTCGCAAGACGTTGTTGCTCCGGGTTGCCCTGCGCAGACTGGAACTATCAATGAAGAAAGTGTGGTCTTGAAGCATCCGCCATCCTACTCAGAGATTGTCGTGCATCAGTGTATTCCCCAAGTGTTTTCTTTTCCTCAGGGAGCTCCAGGTACGTCGTCCTCCCCTTGACCTGCTAATGTTAAAGGCAAGGGTTTAGCCCAGGATAACCCTCATAGTTTAGTCTTAGACAATGTTCAGGTTTCTGATGAAGATGATACGCTGATAATAGATAGTAACTCCGTTTTGAGCTGTCAAAATCAACTCTGTGAGAGGGTTGTGATAGGCCTCTGCTAAATCTTGGATCAAGAAGTGCTGGGAAAGTCATGCTTTATTTGTCAAACAAATTCAATACCTCCCAAATGGTTACTATTTGTTTTTCTTTGAAGAAGCTAACAGTGCTTTCTATGTCATTTCTAAAGGACAGTGGCTTATCAAAGGTATTCGTGTGTCCTTCTTCAAGTGGATCCTTGGGTTCAATCCTAGGGGTCCTAAACCCACTAAAATCCCCATTTGGTTTGAATTCCCTGAGCTCCCTGTTGAGTTTTACCCATGGGTGGAAAGCTTGGGCTCAATGGTTGGTAAGGTTTTAGGTCAGAAAGCCAGACCTAATGGTTGGGTGTCTTGTGAAGGATGCTATGGAAAAAGGCCTAATCAAAGGGATTAATATCTCTAACTCTGATAGGAAGATATGCTTGCAAATGTTTGCAAATGACACTAACGTTTTAATCAATGCTGACAATTAGTCTGCTAAGGTTTTCCTGGATTGTCTGAACACCTTCTACTTGGCCAGTGGTTCCAAAGTGAACCACTCTAAAACTGGATTTTGGTCTTCCAATAGGATCACTCCTAGAATGGTCTCTAACCTGGATTGCAGATCCATAAAAGAAGGTGAAGTCTTTAAGCTCCTTGGGATCCCCATGGGTTTTCACGTTTCCCTTGAACAGAGATGGCAATGGGTTGTTAATAAATTTAGGCATAAATTATTCTCTTGGTATAAATGTCAAAGTTCGTTGTCTCATAGAGCGTTTGTGTTGAATAATTGCCTATTGCCCTCTTTGACTTATTTTTTGTCCTGTTGGCTTCCCACTCGCAAGCAACTTAATCAAGTCATCTACCTTTCCAAAAGATTTCTTTAGGGCAGTGATAACCAGGTCCAAAGGATTACCAAAGTTTCCTGGAAAACCTGTTGTCTCCCTAAAAGTGAGGGTGGTCTGGGTATCTTATGCCCCATTAAGATGTCTGAAAATCTGATAGTCAAATGGATTCACAGATGTAGCTCCTCCATAGACCTGTGGGCTCTGCTACTGAAAAGGAAAACTAACCGTTTTTATCTGCAGGATTATAAAGCGTGGAAAGCTGATAGTCTGTGGGACATCCTAGTCTCCCCCAAGACCTTTGGTCCTGTGGGAAGTCCTCTCTCCACCAGGATGTGGAAAGTGTGGATGAAGGTGAAACATTCCTTTTGTCCTGATATCAGCATGTATACTAATAAAAGTTTTTTCTTGTAGGAATCTACTTGGTTCGGGTGGATTGCTCTCAAGAATAACGACCCCCTTGCCATTAGGGAGCATAAAGTGTGCTAAGGCCGGCTTCCATGCCTGGAGAGACTTTTTGGCTCAAGACAACCTTATCACCGACAATTATAAAGATGGATTAGCTAACCTTTCTCTTGGTTGCAAGCAGGTCCTAAAAAAGAAAGTTGAGCTGCTAAGGGAGTTGTTTGCCATATGCCCTGACAAAGCAATCAAGCTTGAAGACGTCACTAAGATCATTCTCCAAAACTTCAAGAAGATAAAAGGTTATGTTGAAGAATTCAAGGACAAGCTTAGTCAGAGGTGGAAAGTCAAATGGTCTTCATCTCAATGGAGATATCGTTTCAAGTGTCTCTGGGCCTTCCCGAAGTGCAACAAACACTCTATGCTCCAATGACTCATCATACATAATGGGTTGTGGGTCGAAAAGCGGGCCCAAAAGTTCAATATTAATGCAGGGAATTGTATACATTGTGGCTATGAGGAAGATTTACCCCACCTCTTCATGAACTATGTCATTGCAAAGAAGTCTTGGGGAGTCCTCGATCAAATTCTTACCCTTAGAAATAGAGGGCCCCTTACCGGTCTAGAAGTTTTGCTTGATTGTTGCGTGGATATGGATCTCGTCCTCTAGAACGTGTGGAGGAGCAGTATCCTTTGGCATATCTAGAGATGTAGGAATTTTGTGATCTTCAATTCCAAATGGAATCTGAACGTCGCTCTCTGCTATCTTTGTCAAGATCTCTACACCTCCGGTTGTGAATGTATATCCGCCATTAAAGAATGTCCCTCTAAAGATGTATCCAAGTTGGAAATTGTCTCCTCCGTTCCCTATTCTAGATGGAAACATATGCTACTGGATTTATACTCCCCCTTGAGATTCATCATGGTTTGTAATGTGTAGTTCCTCCTACTTCTGTGAGGGCACCTGCATACAGCATTGATTGTACCCCTTTGTTAATTTAAATCTTCTTGTTTTTCTCAAAAAAAAACAGCACGCAATAGTTCGCAGTAGACTCGTGTGAGCTTTATCTCGGATGCTGCTCAAAACAGATCACAATGATCAGAAAAATATGATTTGTTTCATGATATGGGCGATAGACAACACTTCATGAATAATAACATCACGCATGATGGAAAAACCACATCATGAATCCAAATTCTCACTTCGAAGTTTTGCTTTGTCCCTTTCTGATGAAAAATGGTGCAGTTATGGATACCCAAGGATGGGAGCTTGAGTTCTCTCTATGTGCTCTGCAGAGAAATGTCAAAAGGGACTGAGCATCATGGCTGCACCCTGTTTAGTGTTTGGCTATGAATTCATGTTTTCAATGCCATTTTATTGCATATATTGAGCAAAACACTATGTACGCTTTTGTGGATACCGCTTATATATGTCCATGTGGTCATTGATATAGTGGTTACATTTTTGCATAAAGACTTTGAAGTTGATAAAAAGGGTCGTGGTGAGGTTTTTCTTAGCTTGGAAACACCCAAATGTCTCTTTGGTGATGCAAGTGGAAGACTTACCTAGCCTTGTCATGGGAGATGTATGATAGTTGTTCATAGGTGCTCAATAAGCCTAGTTGGCTCCTTTCGATTAACTAATTATATGCAATGGAGCTGATGATTCACTATGCAAGTTTATATGTCAATACTTGCAGTTTTATGAGCTTTTGACCCTAGCCATATGCTCATTTTTCCATATTATTTTATTTTGTCAACTATACAATGGTCAATTTACTCCTTGATACACTTATTAGTGTGAGCACATATATTCTCACATAATCCTTTTGTTTGGTCATTATTGTTCATTAATCCATTTTTTGGGGGAGACTCTGTTGAATTTTTCCTAGAATCTAACAGTTGGTCATCCTTTTTTGAGCCTTAGTGATGTTTGGACTCTTCTAGCTCCATTATCATTCTAGTCAATTCTCTATCATCATGGCATCAGAGATCTCAGGCACATCTGGTGGATCAATGTCTAGTGCCACTCTTCCCAAAAGGAGTTATAACTTGCAAGGCAAGACCATTTTGAGATTAAAAAATTTGATGACGCAAACTTTGTTCTATGGATGAATCAGATTAAGGTTATTTCGAAGCTAGTAAATGGAATCTCAAAGAAGCATGCTGTTGCGAAAAGGGGAGCAACAACCCTAACCGCCTCACATGGAAGTGAGAGGTTTCTCCAAGTTGGGGCAAAGAATGAGAGGAGAGGTTCACCCACGCTCATGGAGCAATGGCAACAATGGCCAACGTCACAAGGAGCAAAGGGGAACATCCTCCCAACCATGCACACACACATGCAAATCCATACACCAAGATCATCGCCTTGCACACAAGGAAACAGGAGAGTAGCAAATGACACCTTCTTCCATTACCAAAATGGAGGCCAAGGCCATGGCCAAGGGACCTCCCTTTTACAAATGAGGCTCTTCTTTATATAGAGAAGAAGAGAGGCATATGTGAATAAAACATGTGGTCAAAAGACCACATGTGCTAAATCAAAAAGGAAATCTTATGTGATATGGGAATTTCAAAAAGCTAACTACCTAGAGAGAGAGAGAGCGCGTGAGATTTCTACGTGGGCTTTCTTTATGTTTGCTCAAAAAGGAGTTTTTTCAAGAGAAGGCTTCAATACCTTAGACTTAGGGGAATTATCAAAAAGTGGTTTTAGGAGAGTGTTCACATGGACATCTCCTAATTTACAAAAAGAAGGTATTCTCATGAGGACTAAAGGATGCCATAGCATGAGAAAAATTATGGGCAACCCTTAGAGCAACACTTCTCCCCCTCCTAGACTTTGTCGTCCTCGACAAAGCTAAGAGAAGAGCATACATAGCTGCACCAACCCAAGGTAGATTCTTTCAAGTCTGAAAATCTTCAAGCAATTCTTCAGTCTGCCAAGCTTCAAGCTGCAAGTCTTCAGTCTTTACTTCAAGCTGCAAATCTTCAATCTTTAGAGCTGAGCGACACAATCCCCTTGGGGGGCAGTCAGTCCAGCCTCCTTCCAATGTGCCTTCACTCAAAGCTCCAATACCTGAAAATTAAACATACACAACAAGTAGACTGATTTTTGAAAAGAAGCAACCAAAAAATGTTAATTCCATTTTTAGTTTCCACTTCAGGGGGCATCCATTGCCACAAGACTTGCTCTATTAGAGAGAAGTCTGCATGAAAACCCGTCTTGCTCCTGCAAAGAAAAGAAAAACCATAGTCCCAAAACAAGGAGCCCTTATCAAGACCATGAGTGTCTGTCCCTTATGTCTCAATGATTCCCTACTCTGTTATTTTCAAGTGAGAGTGGGACATTTTGCAATGTAAAGCATGATATGAATGTAGCCTATGATCTTGCCATCATTTATACTAAGCTTCTAGTCAATCAAGCTTGTAATTTAACATGAGTGTTCTGTGCTCATAAAATCAATAGACAATAGTGCAACTTTATGAGTCCTATCATTTTACAAGCATTCATGAGATTCAAACAACTTATCCAACTCTCTTCCTACAAGGCATAGTAGCAAATCATCCATAGGAAATAAGAAAGATCACTGTTCTAAAGGTGTTGACCTGTAATGCAAAACATAAGCCTTAAATGAGCTTTGTGAAACTAGAGAGTTACTTCTCTAGCAAAAGACAATCACTCATTTATGACTCCACACTTATCTAGGTTTAGGTCTAAAAAACCTTCAATCCCTATGTGCATGTTCCCCCGCAAAATATTTTTTAAAGAATGCATGCTTACATCATGAAGAACATTTAAAGTATAAGCAATATGCACACCGCCCAGAGAACTTTACTAGAAGTAGCGACTTGCTTTAATGAAGAATGGAATCAAGAGAAATGCATTAGCAAGTAGCAAGAGTTTGTGCAATTTTGAACCTGATTTCTGTTAGTGAGTCAATGGACACAGAACATCAAGCAGTATTCATACCATTGTGACCTTTGTACCATACAAACATATAAGCAATTTGTTCATTTCCAAAGATTGTGATAAAAGCATGTAGTAAAAACTTCACAAGACCAGGAAGCACCATCCTCTTTCTTTCAAACCTTCTCCAAAGAGAAGAATCCATATACTCCCGTCACCGACAAGCTTTCCATCAAGGAATAAGATCATATATATGACAAATGCACCACTATGATGTGGTTAAAGGAGCAGCAATCTTTAAATCCAACATGTGCATCACCTGTTGGTGAGGCTTCAAAAAACACCTAGAGAAGTCCTTTATCTATTCCTCATGATATCAGGTCCGCAACAATCACATACATCAACCACTAACATCTTTCTCATGAAACATAAGTGAGCACAAATGGACATGACAGAACATGCGAAGAGAGCTAGTGATGGACTTCCAATAGTAATAGCTAGAACCCAAGCTACCACCAACCTGTAAGTTTAGGATGAAAATTCCCATGCTAGAGGAAATCAAGGACAAACCTAATGCATTGATGAATGCAAAAAATCATTCAACTTTTTCAATGTTCTCTAACGATAACCCAGAGTTGATCAGTGAGGCAATCAAAAAAGTCAAGCCTATCAAGAACTATTTAGTGTGCATGGACATTGAGAGATTTTTAATACATATAGATGACATGCACCAACCAACAGGAACGTCTGCTTCAACCGAACGATAAGACAACAAACAATTTCTTTTTTAAGCACTCTAGCCTTCCAATGTGTCCTTGCAAAAATAGGTGTTATGGGCTCCCACAACCTTGCGAGCATTCTGTACCTGCCAAGATCAAATTGAAATAGCGATAAAAGTTCAATCATAAGCACTTGTACAGTTTTGTTCCATGGCAAGACAAGAATGGTAAGAAATTATTACCCTTTTTCCTGAGCAAGTCAACATTACAGAACAACTTATATGTGCATGGTTGCAATAGATGTTTAAAGGCAGGACAAGCGCAACACTTCATATGTCCTTGGTCAAAACTTTATTAAGTGCAGAAACAAAGACATTGATTTACCTTCAATCACCATCCTGGAATTAAAATATCCTTTCTCGTAGCTTGCTCCACCAACTAAGACAAGGACCAAAAAAGTCCTATTTGAATGAAGAGAGGGATCGCGGTGTTCTATCTAATTGAGTAGCAACAAAAACACCACACCATTAATGGCCCCCGTCTTTACCCCAACATCATGATTGAAAAACGCCTCATATTGCTCAAAAAGAGAGAGGGCACTCGTGTGAGCAATAACTGACAAGGATTTCATGCTATGTCAAAGGAAAGAAAGGATGCATTTAGAACATCGTTGCATAATTCCTTCATCTAAAATAGTGCAGCAATTCAATGCAATTTCATCGGAGGAAGTCGATTGATTGAGGCCTATATTATCTTTGAAAAGTAAAACACAATGTCATATAATTAGCATTAATCCTCCTCCAAACCAAGTCCATCACAGAACTCGGAAAACATATGCAATTGAAAAAGACAACTTCTTCGAATAATGGAACTGTGACCAAGCATGTACTATAAATGATAGTCGTCATTAAGCCAAGTGCCAAACAGATTAGAAACCGTGGTAGCAACCAAGCACATCTCATAGTTAACATCACACCAAGTCCATAGTTGTGCTATTTCTCGGGTTCTCTAAGTTGTAGTGACAAGAAGACAGGAGTCGAGAGTAATCAAAAAGTGTAGAGAACATGGTGGCCGAAGAGAATTTCTCGGAGGACATCCTAGTAGAGAATCCCTAGGAAAACTCATTCTTTATGAGGGCTATGAGGAATCAAATCTCAACCGATGGGCCTTGAGTTTAAGGAAAAGTTGCTTTCGTGAACCATGTGAATCATAGAGATTAAGGGGAATTTCAACAGCGCCGAATCCGAAACCTAGACCTGCAAACCCAAGTCATGACCATTATATGTAAAGTAACCATGATTCAAGCATTAGAAGCACATCACACTGAAAAAGTTAGAACAAAGAACATCTAACCATGATCAATATCAATAGAATATACACACACATTATGAAGAACCAATGTGATGTTTGAATGGACAAAGTGCGACATTACTTGGTGACCAACAAACTACGCATCATTATTGATTCATGAGGAGGAACGGCATCGTATTATGAATGGAAATAAGGATCATGGTTGTCAAGTGAAGAACAAACCCCGCACACAGGTCTTCAAGAAATAGAGAAGGAGAGAATCGTACAGATACTCCTTAGCTTACGCATGTGAGGAAAAGAAGGAGACAACAACCATCTCACCGGAAACGTGGAATACAAAAAAACGGTATCGGGCCAGCCCTTCTGATAGAACCAGCATAATCATAAGGAACAACTGAAGCTTAATCCGGAAGTGATGATGGAATCGTGCATCCATTTTATTCCAACAACTACATGTTTTTCACCCCTCAAGCAGTTGGGGAGCACCAAGCTCAACCCACCATAGCTTCGCACCACGTCTCAGAGATGAAAAACAAATGATTGCAAAGCTCATACATGCAGCGACATGATGAGGTGCAATGTACAGCCTGAGTGTTAACAGAAAATAACATACAACAAACTAGCTGGATGCCAAAAAGAGGAGATCGATTGCGGGAGACAAATTTGAGCAATCGCGAACATCGGGGGCCAACGGCTCAGACTTCCATACTCCTTCGTAAAGATAGTTAAGTGCACAACCAGATCTGCACCCTGCAACAGAGACGTTCGTTGTGTAACAGATATGGAGCGGCAAAATAAGTCGAACACAGAGAAGAGGGAACACGAAGCTCCCGTCTGCGAAGTAAAGAAGCACAAGGGGAGCGAGGCTCAACCCATCTTCTGTTGCTTGCAGAGAGAGGTCATGGCGCAGCCTTACCCCAAACTCCATGGCAAGTGTGATGCAGAGGGAGAGACACAGAGTCTCAACTTGATGCAGTACACACGGAGGGGGAGCAGACAACACCATAACCTGCCAAGGAATGTCGCTGCTGCTTGCATCTTCGAAAAGACAAAAGGGATGGAGAGCATGCTCTCCCCCTAACTTAAGATGACAACCACCTCGACAAGAGAGAGAATCGAGGGCTTTTGCCCACCTTAACCTCTCTTTAATGTGGTGGGTGGTAAGGACAACCAAAAGAAATGCATGTCAGGACTCAGATTCTGCACGCCGAACATCATTCATTACTCACTTAGAGTGAGCGAGAGGGAAAAATAATACTTCTTGAACTTAACATGCCCTCTAATGACCTTCGTACTCACTTCTGCTCAAGAAAGATAGTCTTCTCAAATCAAGAAACTACATATCCAAAAAAAATTCGCGAGTGAAGATTTTATATTAGTGACCATTTCGAATCTTGTCTTTCTTTGACATACAAATATATATTTATATTTTTTTTCTTTTAAAGAAATGAAGAAAGGAAGGCGTTAGAGAGAGTAGTACCCCTTCCTCTTTTCAAGAATATCACTGAAAACAAGAAATGGAAGAGAGATGGAGGGTGATGCTTGAGTGACTGTGTGGGAGACTGTGTATATGTGAGAGAAAAAGAGAGAGAGAAGGGGGGTAAGAGGGTGTTTTTGTGCAAAAAACAAAAATAAAGATCTAAATTACTAAAAAATTGAAAGAAGAGAGGTACCCAAGGCCAACCGAAGGCCACACGTATTCATCCTCCTCCAAGTGCCAAGGTGCATCTCACGAAGTATGGACACACAAACTTGGAAAAACCAACGGCTAAAGGCCGACGTCCCCGGCAACGGCGCCAAAATTTGTTGAGAAAAGGCGAGCAACAACCCTAACCGCCTCACATGGAAGTGAGAGGTTTCTCCAAGTTGGGGCAAAGAATGAGAGGAGAGGTTCACCCACGCTCATGGAGCAATGGCAACAATGGCCAACGTCACAAGGAGCAAAGGGGAACATCCTCCCAACCATGCACACACACATGCAAATCCATACACCAAGATCATCGCCTTGCACACAAGGAAACAGGAGAGTAGCAAATGACACCTTCTTCCATTACCAAAATGGAGGCCAAGGCCATGGCCAAGGGACCTCCCTTTTACAAATGAGGCTCTTCTTTATATAGAGAAGAAGAGAGGCATATGTGAATAAAACATGTGGTCAAAAGACCACATGTGCTAAATCAAAAAGGAAATCTTATGTGTTATGGGAATTTCAAAAAGCTAACTACCTAGAGAGAGAGAGAGAGAGAGCGCGTGAGATTTCTACGTGGGCTTTCTTTATGTTTGCTCAAAAAGGAGTTTTTTCAAGAGAAGGCTTCAATACCTTAGACTTAGGGGAATTATCAAAAAGTGGTTTTAGGAGAGTGTTCACATGGACATCTCCTAATTTACAAAAAGAAGGTATTCTCATGAGGACTAAAGGATGCCATAGCATGAGAAAAATTATGGGCAACCCTTAGAGCAACACATGCTGACATGGATGAAGATGATTGAGTTGGATAAAATGGCTAGGTCTACCATTTGATTGCACCTGGTAGATAATGTTTAGTTTATAGTATTGGACTGTGAAAGTCCAAAGGATCTTTGGAAGAAGTAATGCAATACATATGAAAAAGAAATGACATCAAATAAAGTGTACTTGATGAGAAAGTTATATGACCTTTGCATGAAGGACACCAATAGTGTTGCTACTCATCTAAATGAGTTTGATGCTATATTCTCTAAGTTACAGGCTCAAAAAATGGAGATTGATAATGAAATGGAAGCATTCTTGTTGTTATGCACCTTGCAATCATCATGGGACACATTTTGCATAGCTATTAACAATAGTGCACTCGTGGTAAATTGTTCTATGATGATAGATGTGGAGCACTCTTGAGTGAGGAGATTCGTAGAAAATCTATGGTTGGCACTCAGAGTGGAGATGCATATAATGTATGTGATTCTTACCAAGGAAAGAATCAACAACATGGTAGAAGCAAGAACAAGGAAAAGAATGGTTAACAAAATAAGAGTAGAAGTAAATCAATGATGATGCATATCGAATGCCATTGTTGTCATAAGAAAGGGTACATGAAGAGAAACTGCTATGCATTAAAAAATGTTAAAGGTAAAGGAAAAAATGTTGATGGGCATGTTAAATAGTTACCTGCACCATCTTCTTTGACTCTGAAGATTGAATAAATTAATGCTATTTTTTATGATGTTGATGTGTTGACACTTGACAATACCATTGAGGCTCTTATGGATGATTCTCTTTCCCACACATGGCTGCTAGATTTTGGTGCTTCTTTCCATGTGACACTACATAGAGAATGGTTCTCTACTTATGAAACAAAGTCTCTTACTATTGTGAGACTTGATCACTCTTACCAATGTGATGTTGTTGGGATTTGGAGATGTGGTTGTGCAATTCATTGATGGCTCCAAATTCCCTATGCATAATGTATGCCATGTACCTGAGTTATCATGTAGATTGATGTCAGTTGATCAACTTGATGACCTTGGTTACAAGGTGGTTTTCTATGCTCAGTCCTTTCACATATCAAAGGCCAATATGGTCATTGGAAAAGGAAAAAGAAAAGTCAGCTCACTTTATGCTTTATTTTCATAATAGAAAGAACACTTATCAGCCCTTACATGAAAAGCCTATGGCTTGTGTTTGCATGGTCGTTTGGGCCACATATCTCATAGTGGAATGGAAAATCTTTCTCGTTTTGGCTACTTGTTTGTGTTATCTTTCTCGAATTTTTTATTTTGTGAGCATTGTCAATATGGAAAGCAAACTAGGAATGTGCATAAGATGCATATTGCCTCTTCAATTTAGCCTTTCGAACTTGTTCATACAGATGTGTGTAGTCCTATGCCCATGACTTCATTAGGTGTTCTCTTTACTTTTTCACTACTCACTTTCATAGATGATGATACTAGAAAATTCTAGGTATATCCTATCAAATCGAAGGATGAGGTATTCCCTACTTTCAAAAAATGTCTTGCTTCAGTTGAGACTGAAAAAAGAACTGAGCTCAGATAAGGGGGGTGATTATATCTCACATGAATTCAACCTTTTTTTGTCAATCTAGAGGAATTCATAGAGAGTTTACTACTACTTATACCCCCAATACAGAATGATGTAGATGAAGGGATGAATATAACTATTCGGGATAGAGTAGTTTCTATGTTACATCATGCAAACCTTTCAAAAGGCTTTTGGGTAGAAGCAGTATTGACTGCAGTTCATGTGATTAACCTTTCAACTAGTGTTGCCAAAGGCCTGAAAGTGGCACAAGAGTTATGGATAGATAAGCCACCATATTATGATCATCTTTGATTTTTTGGGTGTGAAGCCTATGTTCATATACCCAAAAATCTTAAACAAAAGTTGACCATAAGTCAAAGAAATGCATTTTTCTTGGATATGGTTGTTTCTCTAAGATGCATAAACAACCCATTAAGGAGGTTGAAGTGAGAAGAGTGTGTTTGAGGATACTTGTCCTCCAGTTAGCATGCATAAAAATATTGCACATAGGGATGTTTAAAAGATTCTCCAATCAGATCAATCTGCAAATGTTCTTGTTCAACAATCGTTGAGATGCTATGCACATGTCTCACATCCACCTAATAGATATGTTCCAAGTTTGGATTTTGTTATGCTCATAGATGTTGGTGATCCTTCTTGCTACAAAGAGGCTATGTAGATAGAGGATCATGTCAAGTGGGAGTGCACTGTGAAGAATGAGTTGGATTTTGTTCACAAGAATCATACTTAGGATTTAGTACCTTTGCCAAATGGAAAGAAAGCTTTACCATGTAAGTGGGTAAATAAGCTAAAATTCACATTAGATAGTGCTTCTCCAAAGTATAAAACAATGTTTTTTGCAAGGGTTTTAAAAAACAACATGGTGTTGATTTCGAGGAAATCTTCTCTCTAGTGGTCAAGATGACTACCATGTGCATGTTGCTTCGATTCATTGCAGTGGAGGACTTAGAGCTAGTCCAAATGTATGTGAAAATTGTTTTCTTGTATGGAGATCTTATAGATGAGATCTATATGGAATAGCTAGAGGGTTATGTGGTTCTCTATAAAGAAAGTCTAGTTTGTAGATTGAAGAAGAGCTTATATGGACTTGAACAGTTCCCTAGACAATGGTACCAAAATTTTGATGCTTTTATGAAGCCTCAAGGCTATTCTCAAAGCAATGAGGATAATTTTCTCTACACAAAGAGATGCTCAGATTGGATCTTGATATGCTTGATACTTTATGTCAATGATATGTTGACTATTCGGAAGTCCTCTTATATCTTGTAATTTCTCAAAAAGAAGTTGAGTGAGACATTTGATATGAAGAATGAGTTGGATTTCGTTCACAAGAATCATACTTAGGATTTAGTACCTTTGCCAAATGGCAAGAAAGCTTTACCATGTAAGTGGGTAAAATAAGCTAAAATTCACATTAGATAGTGCTTCTCCAAAGTATAAAACAATGTTTTTTGCAAGGGTTTTAAAAAACAACATGGTGTTGATTTCGAGGAAATCTTCTCTCTAGTGGTCAAGATGACTACCATGTGCATGTTGCTTCGATTCATTGCAGTGGAGGACTTAGAGCTAGTCCAAATGTATGTGAAAATTGTTTTCTTGTATGGAGATCTTATAGATGAGATCTATATGGAACAGCTAGAGGGTTATGTGGTTCTCTATAAAGAAAGTCTAGTTTGTAGATTGAAGAAGAGCTTATATGGACTTGAACAATTCCCTAGACAATGGTACCAAAATTTTGATGCTTTTATGAAGCCTCAAGGCTATTCTCAAAGCAATGAGGATAATTTTCTCTACACAAAGAGATGCTCAGATTGGATCTTGATATGCTTGATACTTTATGTCGATGATATGTTGACTATTGGGAAGTCCTCTTATATCTTGTAATTTCTCAAAAAGAAGTTGAGTGAGACATTTGATATGAAGGATTTGGGGGATGCAAAACATATTATGGCATGCACATTACTCGTGATAGGACGAAAAGATGCATATACTTGTCTCAAAGTGAGTACATGTCCAAAGTACTTCATAGGTTCAATATGTAGGGTGGAAAGGCATTGAGTACACCTTGACCCACATATGTGAAATTGAGTAAGGATGATTCCACCAAATCAGATAAGGAAAAGGAATTCATGAACAAAATTCCTTATTAGTCTTTTGTTGGTAGTCTCCTGTATGCTATTGTAGTTACGAGACTAGACATTGCATTTCTAGTGGGAGTTGTGAGCAAATATATGTCTAATTTTGGCAAGAAGCATTGGGACACAGTCAAGATGATTTTGAGATATATGAGTGGGACTAAGGACAAGTGTCTATGCTTAGGTAGAGGAAAGGCATCCATTATTGGTTACACAAATTCAGATTATGTTGGTTGTGTAGACAATCAAAAGTCTATATCAGGGTACATTTTTCATTTTGCTAGAGGTGCTATATCTTGGAGACCTTGTCTTCAAGAATGTACAATTGTTTCCACCATAGAAGCAAAATATGTTGCAGTAAGTGATACATGTAAGGAAGCATTGTGTCTTTCTTGTATTGCTTATGATATGGGTCTACCTCAGCATGTACCTCATTTTCTTAGTGATAGTCAGAGTGCCATTGCTTTGGTTAAGAATCTGATCTATCATGCAAAGATCCAAGCACATTGAGGTGAGATATTGCTTCATTAGAGACTGCTTAGCCATTGAGCGGATTATTCTTGAGAATGCTCATGCTCGAGATAATGTTGCAGATGCTTTGACTAAAGATCTAGCACAAGATAACTTTTAGCACTATTGTCACTTGATGGGGGTTGCTTGATTCATTATCTTACACACTTACTTGTATGTTGTGTAACATGCCCATCAGATGATAGGTATGTTTTGTATACTTACACTTAGACATTCTTTATCATTCTTTATTTTACTCCCATAGTCACTTCAGCCATATTGGCCTTTGGTGGGAAATTAATACTATTAGTGTCCATGTGAAAGGCCAAACGGTCATCAGACACTTTTGTATATGTTCTTTGATAAATGTATAGTGGCCTGGTCAGCCACACACGGTAAGTTTGACTACATTTGTAACACCTAAGAAATTTGTATTTGTGCTCTTTGTGTGCTTTGTGTTTCATGCGTATTCTGCAGACCTGTGTAGAGCACTATGTGCGACATCTGGAGTTTAGTTTTCTATTGCGAGGGTATCGTCATGGAGCTCAAGAAAAGGAGAATCCCTAGTGGTGCATCACCATTGAATACTTTAGCAACGTGACCTATGCAAACATTTTCTTTAGTCATTGATTGCTTAGTACCAAATCAACATCAAACACATGATACTCTTTGCTTGAATGGTGTGGTTTTGAAGATTCTTATCTCTTTAGAAAGCTCATTTTGGACGATCACTAATAATAGAGAATGTTTGAATTTTGTATTCACGGAAACAATGTTCAACTACTATGATTTGATAATAGCAAAGATGGAGTTGCTAGCTTAGTAGATGGCCTATTGTAATTTTGCAATTACAAGTGTAAACGTTTCTTCTATAGGGGTTTTCCCATATGGGAACCACATGGATTGGATGTTTTCTTGACAAGGAGGAAAACAATTCCTACCTCAAACTTCAACTAGATGTATTTATTTGGGCGAGCGAATGAGTGTATCAAGAGGGGATGTGGGTGCACCTCCGTGTGCACATGCATAATCTTCACCATTGCTTTTGTTAATTCCATTCACGTGTATGCACCATGATGGTGTAGGGAATTTTTGTGCAATTAAAGAATGAGAATTATACTATGCACATTGAAAAGGCATAAGTCAACTCGTAATACACATTAACTAAGAAAATAATAAAAGTACAAGAGTTTCATGAAACTTAAACAATCTCAAGACCTTGACTGGAATAAACTAAGACAGGAGCTATATACATGTGTTAATATAACTCCAATAGGGGTTACAACTCAAGGCTCTAAAGAGTATAAAGGAGAAGATAGTAGATCCTTAAGAATGTGCACAAACAGACCAATAAGAAAAAAATGATTTTCTCAAGAGTAGTGAAGGATTTATACCTTCAAGAGCGTCTCACAAAGTATATATGAGATTTAAGGGATATCGCAAGTATATATGAGATTTAAGGGATATCTTATATATGAAACTTAGTCCAGAATATCGCTTGGCAAGAACAATGACACCAATTGTCTAAACCATTAAGGAAGCCATTTAGAACGGATCCATGAGATGAGTTTCATAAGAGCGCATTCAATAGGTGCTTCCAAGTATTAAGTGATAATTAAGGTAATGAGCACCAGCCCTATGACCTAGAACATAGATCCCATAAAAATTGGAGTATTCAAGGATGTAAAGTGGATTAAGGAATTATCTTCTCAAAAATATAAACGGGGATCTCAAGAAGCACAAGATTGTGACCAAGGACATGAGGAGTACCTAGATTTTATCTTGGTATTTAAGACCAGTTAGTAAGGATATTCAATGACCAAATGATTAGGTAAACAAATTCAATTGGTTTCAAGAGTAAAGAGGATTCATATTAGTCCATAGTTATAATATTCCATTTTGCTAAATTTTGCCAGAGTTCCATTTGAATGTGGATTTCATATTTGCTTTATCGAGAATGTGACATATGGATTGGAAGAAGGATACCTCATATGGGACAGTGGAAACAACTTACCATTGAGTAATTTTCTTTTATGGACAAGGAGAAAAGAACTTGTCATCCATGTAGAGCATTCATCATGAAACTAGAAAGAGAAAATATTACTTAAGACATGGGAGATTTTTTTCTTTGGAGTATTAAGATGATTAAGCAATGATTTGTTCTCCTAATGATAGTTAATTCTATTTGGAATTACTAGATATGCTGATCTATCTTAATTAATGGATATAGGATTATTCATTCATAGTATCCTTTAAAGAAAAGAGAAAGTGGGAAAAGTTCCACTTGTATAGACAATCTTTATAGTAGGAATTTGTCTCTAGAGGAAGTAACCCTAAAGTAGTAGCCAAGATTGAGAGTTTATCTTTTAGATTGCCTAGATAGGAATGGCACTATCCTACTATAACGCAATAAAAAGATCAATTAATCACAATAGTTAGATTGAGTCTCACTACAAGACTTTAAATGGGAGGTTATATTGACTAAATGAGGAAGATATATTTGTTGGTATTAGAGAAATTGGAAGCAAAGTGATGATTTTTCACTTTGGATTTGGAAGAGATGGGTATATATCTAACTTGTAGGAGTATTAACCTCTTATTATATGTTTTCTCATAAGGGTGATGACCTAGCATCATTTGAGAAAAACGATAGTTATGGATTATCTTAATCTAAATAAAGAATGATTCTCATTTAAATGGAAAACTAAGGGGAAGAGAAAAGATTAGAGTTTGCATCACAATACTAATATAGACTCTTCGAGTAGAGCTTAGTCCAATTTGTATGTAGATGACAGCTCAAGAATTTATGAGCTAAGATGATGGATTTTCCATAGGACATGATGATAGTTTAAGACTAAAACCATTTTACTCACTCAAAATTATAAATAATGAGAGTGGAATAAGGGAAAATCTATCATATTAGTTAGAGAAGGGTGTATAATCATTTTTCTTATGGGATTCAATTCTATTTCTTATAGATTATATGTTTATTATCTCATCGATAATAGTCAACTTTACTTCATTTGCCATGTCATGCTTATCTTTCATATTATTACTCCACAGAGGAAGCATCATATGGACTTATGCCATTTAGATGATCTTACATGCCATGGGAGTGATAGTTTGGAAGCTAAGTGTATATGAGAGACAATAGACACTTATGAGACCATTTTTCCAATTTTGCTTTATGTTCCCAAGAGTTATCTTAAGAGAAGGATATGGGACCAACGCCATTTTGAGGACAAAATGGAACTAAGGGGAAGGAAGCATTACATAGTATGAATGATACATTGAGAAGAAGTTTCCCCTCTACTTAGTTACTTGCTTATCTATGCACATATACATAGAATTATCATTTGCTCCATGTCTATCTAGGTGATTAGCATTTCTAATTTGTGTGGTTGTAACTATTAAAATTCTCTATCTTTATCAATCTATTGATTTCTTTTAGTTAGTTGTATCTCACATAGTGCATTTTGATAAGACAAAGCCTTAAAATCACTAGCTACATAAACTATAAAAAATATGGAATTTTCTTGGTGATTGTTTGCCACAGTCTTTGTGTAATGTCAATATCACTATGAAACAAGGTCTTGGGAAGGGTCTATTGCAATTTTGACATTCTTTTGAGTGGAAATCCTCCATAACTTTATCAATAATTAGAGAACACTGGTAACTATGAGGAACCCAATGTTCCATGCTTGCACAAGGCACATTAAAGTGCACTATTAGAAAGGCTCATGCACATGAGAAGTTCAAAGCTTGTCATAAAGTTTTAGACTTACCCCCTTTCGTGGATTGAGCTCAATCCACAGAGTTTGGCACTTTTTTATACATGAGTGCCAACTCTTTCTGGGCAATTTTTCTTTAGCCTTGGGTGGCAGAGGGGAGGTTATGAACCTGCTGGGCAGAGGGAATGATCCCCATAACTTCCACTTGACCTACAGAATCATTAACAGAATTAGTCTTATCCTTAGGTTCTTGAAGAAGAGGACAGTCTCTTATGATGCTCTTGTTTATAGCAATTATAACATGTGTTCGGGAGATTACGATAAACCACCTTTTGGACATGCAGCTGCTTTCCCTCTGAATCTTTAATGACTATAGAAGTCTTAATTTCTTTAGATATATCCACTTCAACCATGACCTGAGGATCCCACTTGGGGTTTATGCCATTAGGTCTAGCTCTCTAGCCTAACACCTTACCAACCATGAAACCCAAGCTTTCCACCCAAGGGTAGAACTCAACAAGGAGTTCTGGAAATTCAACCCAAATGGGGGTTTTAGTGGGTTTAGGTCCCCTAGGGTTAAACCCGGGGAACCACTTGAAGAAGGAAACAGGAACTCCCTTGATGAGCCACTGTCCCTCAGAGATAATGTATAATGCACTATTAGCTTCTTCAAAAAAGAACAGATAGTATCCATTAGGTAGATATTGTATTTGCTTGACGAAAAGCTCTCTGCTTTCCCAACATTTTTTATCCAAGTTTTTAGGACTTCCTGTGGGGGCCGAGGTCCATGTCAGAGGCAATAACCATCCTTTCACAGAGCTGATTTTGCTAGCTCATGAAAGAGTTGCTGTCTATAACAAGTGCTTCGTCGTGCCGACACATGCATGTCGTCTATGTCTAACCTATGAGGGTTGTCTTGAACAATAGCCTTATCTTTTGCATCACCAGGACGAGAGGAGGAAGGAGTACCTGGAGCTCCTTGAAGGAAAGACTGCACCTAAGGACTTTCCTGTTGCGCAACGACCTCCGAATAGGACAAGTGATGTGGCTTCAGGAAAGAGTCATCAGCTGCAACTACGACACCACCTTCCATCTGCAGAGGACCAAAACCAGAGGCTAAAACCTCCTACGAGGGGTTAGCATTAGAGTAGCCATTCACCAAGTCATCTTGGAGCATCATGGGGAAGAAGGGAGGGAAGGGAGCTATACCCCCTGCCCCAAAGGGACACAGGGGAGCAGACACGATAGTGCACCAAACCCCTAGCGGGAGAGCGTGCTCAGAGCTCAATCTCGATCACTCGACGTTTTTTTTTTTTGAGAGTACAATGAATTGGAAAGACACACACACCCCGACCTCGTAAGGTAGAGGCACCCATCTTGGGGAACTTTGAGGCATCCAGCCCTAGGTGGGACTTGAACCCTGACCATCTGCCTAGGAGTACAAGGCACATTTGCTAAAACACGCCCGCTGGATAAGAGTCGGCATTTTTTGGAAGAGTAGCCTTTTTTTTTTTACAGAACAAGAAATTTAATATAAGTGCAGGAAAAAGAAGGTTACAACAATGGTGCCCACCATCCCCAAAAGTCATATACAGGCTTCCAAAAATTGGATCATGAATAGCCTATCAGAGGAGTACATAGCCAGTAGAGGATCTTTCCATCTATTGGTACCAGTAGAGGATCTTTCCATCTATTGGTACTCATCCCTTTGATTACAGAGAAGGGACTGAAATATCTAGGGTTGGAGTCTATAATAGACTTTTTACTAAGCTGAAGAATGCTCTTGATGCCCTTATTACAAGAATAAAAGAAATCCTTAAAATTCTTGGAGAAAAGCTTCTAATTTCTATTCTTCCATATATGCCAAATGATATGAGCTCTCAGGATCTGCCAGAGGACAATGTCCATTCGACTGCTAACACCAAGAAGAATCTCTTTATAGCCAAGAGGGGAGCTAAAGGCGACAAAACAGTACATGTTAAACAAGCTCCAAAATTTTTGGGCAACCTTACAATTTATAGAGCTTTGAAAAACAAAGGAGACATTTTTTTCAAAGTAAGTTGGAACATTGTAATTTTTCGTGATAGCCATCCAAGCATTCCAAAAGGAGTAAACCAGTTTACTTCCTTTGGGAGTAATTTGTATAGGAGAAGTGATAATATCCTAGAGCTTGATGTTGGACCAGCTCTTGAAACCTGTGACAAAAAAAATCTTAATATTCCTTTTAATGAGAAATGACAAAAAATCATCAGAATAAGTGGCTGTTAGAATCCATTTAGATGCCATTTGGATTGCCATTTTAGAAGGACAAATTAAACCAAGCCCACCTTCCTCCTTACTAACACAACAAAGATTCTAAGAAATTTTAGGGATTTTTTTGCTATTTTGGGTCCCACCCCACAGAAACCTTTTAGACAGAGATATGACCTGAGAGATTTGCTTTTTGTTAGGCATCCAACAAGCAAAAAAATGTTGATATATTTAGGTAGTGATGTGTGTGAACACTCTAGGACCGTCGGGGCACTTTTTTCCCTCTTTAGGAGGTTTTTTTCCCCCGGCTTGTATATACGCCTATTGCCCTAATGGGCTACTTATCTTTGTACATTCTCTAGTAATACATTCTGTCTTGTGTGTTGTGCTCCAAGCTTCTTCTTCTTCCTTGTGCTGTTCGCGTGCTTCCGCAGACGTCTAACTCCAACAATTGGTATCAGAGCAGGTCGTTGCTTCTTCTAGGGCGCCGTCGACACTCCTCCGTTTGCAATCTCAGATTCGCACAAAATTTGGTGAGCATACTCAGGGTGTTTCCGAGATCAAAACAGCTTCGCTATGTGGTGCCGAAATCGCGATCTGAGCTCGTTTCGGCCTCCGAACGCACTATCGCAGTGCTTGTGCAGGCTATTTCGTCCTTTTGTGCCAAAGGTATATACCAGTTTCTGTTCGCCAGTTTAAGCGTCTCGAAGTCTGTTACAGGTCTAGCAGAACTCGTGTGGGCAGTTCTGTTCAACTTTTTGAGATACAGTCAATTTTCTGCATCAAGGTATTTTAGTCACCGGCCATGGCTGAAAGCAGTGATGTATTCCGTATGTTGGCTGTTGAGGATAAGTTGGATGGTACCAACTACCCATTATGGGCTTATATGATGCGACATGTACTGGTTGCAAAAGGATTGTGGAACATTGTGCAGGGTGCTGAAAGACGTCCTGTTACACCTGTAACGACAGGTACTGCAAATACAGGTGTTGGAGCTGATGAAGATGGTGTCGAAGATGATATTCCGCAGATTCCTGTTCGTGCTGCTGTTTCTGTTGCACCTACTGCAGAGCAGATTCGTTGGGATGGCAGAGATGCCCAGGCACATGCATTGATAGCTTTGTCTGTCAAACGTGCCATTATTCCTCACATTCGCTCTTGCAGAACAGCAAAGGATGCTTGGGATACACTTACCACTTTGTACCAGGCTAGGAATGAGGCTCGTGTTGCTTACCTCCGAAAACAGTTGGAGAGTGAGCACATGAATGAAGGTGATTCGATGGACAGTTTTCTTACAAAGATCAAAGACCTGAAGGAACAATTGATTTCTGCTGATGAGGTTATACCAGATAGCTCACTTGTGCAGACCGTTCTGAATGGCCTTCCTGATTCATATCAGAGTTTTGCCTCTACTCTTCGATTGATGATGAAAGGCAATCCGAATGCCTTGTCATTTGAGGAATTAGTCTCTGTTCTGTTGCAGGAAGATCAGTCCAGGCAGAACAGGTCCATTATGCGTGTTGCAGATCAAGCTTTCTTGGCTAGTCAGAAGGGCAAAGGAAAATGGAGCTCTTCTACTAGTAAGCAGAAATCTGCAAATGCTGCACAATCGAAGAACCAGGATAAAGATGAGAAGAAATCAGAAAAGCAGAAATTGTTCTGCAAGTACTGTAAAGGAAATGATCATATTATAAAGAACTGTCCAAAACTGGCTGCTAAAGAGGCAAAGAAGAAAGAGGCTAGAATGGTTGTTGCAGAGGCCTCTACACCAAAAACAGAGTCTGCAAATCTTGTGCAGGAAGAAGAATGGGCGTTTACTACTGTCTGCAGTTTTGACCCATCTTCTCATGATCAGTGCATGTCTGCAGTAGACTCAGATGTTTGGTACTTTGACAGTGGGGCGACCAAACATATTACCTTGCAGCGCAGTTTCTTCTCTTCACTCGAGCCTGCCCCTACAGGGAATACTGTCACATGCGCCAATAACTCCTCTTATCCTGTTATGGGAGTTGGTAAGATCATTCTGACTACTGTTGATGGTAGTTCTTTCACTTTGTCAGATGCTTTATTTGTGCCAGGGATCAAAAAGAACCTGTTATCAGTTTCTGCATTAGCCAAGATTGGCTTGGTTGTGAAATTCGTTGATGACAGGTGTACAGTCCATGATCTCTCAAATGGCGATGTGATTATTGCTTCTGGCATTTTATGTCGTGGGCTGTATAAGCTCATAGACTATGAAAGATCTGTGAATGATTCGGCATGTGCAGTTCATGATTCTCAGGCTATGTCAGATGCAAAGCTTTGGCATGCACGCTTTGGTCATCTGAATTTTGCTAGCTTGTTACGCCTGCAGAAATCTGAAATGGTGTCCTCTTTGCCCAAACTTGAGGCACCTGGAAAACATGTTTGTGAAGGCTGTATTTTGGGCAAAATGCAGCGTTCTTCCTTTCCAAAAGATGGTTCAGTTCGGGCTATGCAGAAATTGCAGCTTGTACATAGTGATGTCTGTGGTCCTATGCAGACACCCTCTTTTGGAAATTACCTTTACTTCGTGACTTTCATTGATGATTTTTCCAGGCATGCATGGGTATATCCACTCAAAGCAAAGTCCGAAGTGTTCATGTGCTTCAAACAGTTTTTGGTTTTGGCTGAAAATCTGTCAGCATGTAAAATGGGCACCCTCCGTTCTGATCGAGGGGGGGAATATATGTCTTCAGATTTTAATGCATTTCTGGCTGAACGTGGGATAAAACACCAGTGTACAGTGCCGTATACACCTCAACAGAATGGAGTTGCTGAACGAAAGAACAGGTCACTCATGGAGATGGCGAGGTGCATGGTCAAAAGTCAGGCTTTACCACATAGTTTCTGGCTTGAGGCTGTCATGTGTGCAGCATATGTACTGAACAGGTGTCCCACCAAAGCGTTGCAGTCTATCACTCCATATGAGGCTTGGCATGACCGCAAGCCATCTGTTGCTCATCTGCGTGTTTTTGGTTGTTTGGCATATGCATTAGTGCCTGAACAACATCGCAGAAAATTGGATGATAAGGCAGTAAAATGTATTTTTGTTGGGTACAGTTCTGAAAGTAAAGGCTATCGTCTGTATCATCCACAGACTAAACGCATTCTGGTTAGCCGTGATGTTGTCTTTGTGGAAGATGCTATTCAGCCATTGCTTTCATGTACTAAGGAGACATCTGTTAGCTCCAAAGACATGTATGATACTTTGATGCCTCTTTTTACAGGTGGACAGGCTAGCGCTGGTCCCAATGAGGCAACTTCTCAGCCTTTGCAGGTTTCATATGATGATGCAGATCATTCCATTTCTGATGCAGATTTACATGATGCACTTGTTGATGAGAGAGCTGATATTGAACAGGCAAAAACTATGCCAAAATGGCTGGTGCAGACTTTGCGTGACAGCAAATTAGATGCACCTTTGTCATATCGTACTCGTTCAGGCTCTCATAGTACCTCCTTTGCATCAGATTGCTATGCTATGGCTGCATCTAGTCTCTGTGATGAGAATGAGCCTGTTTCTTTTGATGAAGCACAAAATTCAGAAAATTGGAAGGCTGCTATGCAATCTGAATATGATGCTATAATGAAGAATGGTACATGGTCTTTATGTGACTTGCCTCCTGGCAAGAAGGCCATTGGCACTAAGTGGGTATACAAGCTGAAGCGTAAACCTGATGGTACAGTTGACAGGTATAAGGCTAGGCTTGTTGCAAAGGGTTATGCACAGGAAAGAGGCATTGATTTTGATGAGACCTTTGCACCTACATGCCGTATGACTACTGTTCGGAGCATTTGTGCACTTGCAGCCCATCATGGTTGGAATGTACATCAGTTGGACATTAAAACAACATTTCTGAATGGTGACTTGCATGAAGAAGTGTATGTTTTTCAGCCCCGTGGCTTTGTGCAGAAAGGGCATGAAAACCAGGTGTGCAGGTTAAAGAAGGCGTTATATGGTCTAAAGCAAGCACCACGTGCTTGGTATGAGAAAATACATGCCTATCTGATTGCACATGGTTTTGAGAACAGTCCAACTGAAAGCACCTTATATGTTAAGCGTGCTAATGATGTGCTTCTGATCATTGTTGTCTATGTAGACGACATGCTGCTCACTGGTCCTCTTGAGAAGCATATTGCTGATTTCAAGGCTGATTTGCATGCCTCATTTGAGATGTCTGATTTGGGGCATTTGCATCACTATTTGGGCATTCAGTTTATGCAAGTTGATGGTGGAATGGCTTTGTGTCAAACGAAATATATTGACACATTATTGCAGCGTTTTGGCCTTGAAGACTGTAAGCCTATTGCCACTCCTATGGAGACAGGTTTACGATTGAGTCTTCATGATGCTGGAGATGCATTTGATGCTGTTCTCTATCAGCAGGCTGTTGGATGCTTGATTTACTTATGCATTACTCGGCCAGATATTCAGTTTGCTGTCTCACAGATGAGCAGGTTTATGCATTGCCCAGGAGTCACGCATTGGAAAGCGGTTAAGCGCATCTTTCGCTACTTGAGTGGTACTCGGCTACTTGGGTTGTTTTATCCCAAGGGGGGATCACTACCGCCAGATTTGCATGCTTTTTCTGACTCAGATTGGGCTGGTTGCTATGACACTCGTGTGTCCACCAGTGGTTTTTGCTTCATGCTTGGTAGCTCATGTATATCTTGGTTGAGCAAGAAGCAGCCTACTGTGGCCACTTCCAGTTGTGAGGCTGAGTATAGGGCAGCTTTCACAGCGACTGTTGAGTGTGTGTGGCTCAGACGCCTTATGGCTGATTTGGGTGTTGGCCAGTCTTCTGCCACCACCATCTTCACTGACAGTCAGAGCGCATTGGCAGTTGCGAGGAACCCTGTGTTCCATGCTCGCACTAAGCACATTGAGGTGCATTATCACTATGTCAGGGAGAGGTTCTCTGCTGGGGAGATCAGCTTGGCATATGTGCCCACGTAGGAGAACATTGCAGACCTTTTCACGAAGGCTCTGCCTAGGGAGAAGTTTGAAGCTTTCCGCAAAGCTTTGGGCTTACTTCCTTTTGTGGAGTGATTTCCACATAGCTCGGCACTTCCTTATACATGAGTGCCAGCTCCTTGTTCACCGCATCACTCCCAGGGGGGATTTGTTGATATATTTAGGTAGTGATGTGTGTGAACACTCTAGGACCGTCGGGGCACTTTTTTCCCTCTTTAGGAGGTTTTTTTCCCCCGGCTTGTATATACGCCTATTGCCCTAATGGGCTACTTATCTTTGTACATTCTCTAGTAATACATTCTGTCTTGTGTGTTGTGCTCCAAGCTTCTTCTTCTTCCTTGTGCTGTTCGCGTGCTTCCGCAGACGTCTAACTCCAACAAAAAATAAGTAAGAACAAGCATATAGTGCTTTAAAACAAAAACTCTTTGAGACAAGTTTTGCTGAAAGGACATCCAATGAAAGACTTTGTTTCTAAATTTGTCAACAATCCAATTCCATCTCTGCTCAAAGGTTGCACAAAAGCCCATGGGTATTCCAAGCAACTTGAAAACAACACCTTCATTCAAGATAAAACAATTATTTCTCACAACACAGGTTGGTAAAACTTTATTAGAAGCATAAAAACCAGTTTTAGAGTGATTAACCATAGAGCCACTGGCTAGACAAAACATATGGAGGCATTCCATAAAACACTCAGCAGACAAGTTATCAGCCAAAGTGATCATGTTAGTGTCATCAGCAAACATTTGGAGACCTAATTGAGAAGAAGCCTCAAGAATAACCAGCCCTTTAATAATACCTTGTTCCATACAGTCTCTAACCAACCAGCCAAGAGCATCACTAGTAATAGCAAACAAGAGGGGAGGATACTAGTATACTTGATAAACCTTTTTCTAGCCCCAATGTCATACAAAGATTGGAGAATAAAATCCCACTCAACCCTATCATAAGCTTTGTCAAAATCAACCTTGAAAAAGAAGGTATCAATCTTATTTTCATTAGCAAACTCCAATCCTTCCCATATAGAGATAATGGCATCCAAAATAAATCTACCCCTTATGAAACCTTTCTGCTTAAGAAGAATGATCTTATCCATAATAGGGCTAAGCCTTCTAGCCAAGGAAGAGGCAAATATTTTATACAAAGAAGTCAGACAAAGAGATAGGTCTCCAATTGTTCAAGTCATCCTAAGCTCCTTTTTTGTGAACCAACTTGATAACTCTAGAATTGATAAAAGTAGAAAGAGAACCTCTCCTCATGGCCTCTTGCCACACCAGAAGAATGTAGGGCACAATGAAATCAATAAGCTCATGGAAGAATTCATTAGGAATACCATCAGGCCCAGGAGATTTGCAAGGTTTCAATTTACAAATGGTTTCTCTAACCTCATCGGCAGAGAGGGGTAGGTCCAGGATAGAGGCTAGGTGCTTAGGAATCATTTTCTTCCTTTTAAGACCAATAGTAGCCCTAGCCCTCTGGATATCCTCCCCCCTTTTGGGAGGCCTAGAGAAAACATTGGTAAAGAAGCCAATGGCCTCCTACAGGTTCTCCTTTATAGAAGAAGCATAACCACCAGTACTCTTTTTCAACATAGGGACAAAGTCCCTAGCTTTTTCATTTTTTATAAGATCAAACATATGCTTGTTAGGTCTATCCACTTTCCCAGCCCAGAATTCTCTGGTAGAGGCAAGAGCACCACTAGCTAAGAGGTAGTCTTCATACCTCAACCTATCCTAAAGATCAAGGAGCTTCTAACTCTTTAAAGATATGATCATCAAAATTCCCATTCCTAATATTATCTATCTCTCTCAATATCATCATTCTTCTTTTATTTCTGATTTCCTTGGCTTGCAACTTAAACTTAGTAAAAAGAGACTGGATAGCTTTAATGGATCTATCCCAAGATAAGAAGGGAGAACAATTAGAATTGAAATAGTACTTGAAAATATTAATAGTCTTATCTCTAACACACTTCAACTTCAGGAGAGAGGCATCAAGATGAGGCCAGCCAGCTTTATACTTAGGGGAGTTCCTGAACAGCTTAATCTTTAAGGGAGTGTGGTCAGACAAATTTAAGGTCAGGTCAATGTCACACTTATGCTGCCAAAGGTCATGCAACTTGTTAATATTCATGTAAATTCTATCAAGTCTAGCAGATAGAGGCTTGTAAACACTCCTATTATTGCAAGTGTGACCAGTACCATTAGAACAGTCAATAAGGTTAAGAGAGGTAGCCATAGCAAATCAAAACTTCTTTTCTTCCCCATGCAAAATATTATCAGGATTACCAGTACGATCTTTTTCAAACAGAACCATGTTAAAATCACCAATCAGGATCACATCATCAGACAAAACAAAGAGCTCTCTCTAGCACAAACTTCTTTTAGTACTATTATTAGAGGCATACAAGCTAACAATAGTATAGTTTATGGTGTCCTTATACTTGAGAGCAATCCATTGGTTTGAAGGACCATACAGAACTTCCTCAATGCATTGAGAGAGGTTAGAGACAATACCTATAGCAGCACCACCTTTTCTGTTATTATGCTTGGTAGTAAACCACTTATGGTTACTAGAGGCAATCTGCAGGTGTCACTCTAGCACAATGGCAAGTACCAACGTGAGGAGATCCACCTCATAATTGTCAATCCGTGGAGACGTGAGGACCAGTATGAAGACTATGAGCAAGTGATGGCACAAGTGTGTGAGTGAGAAGCAGACAAACATGCACACACATACACACATGCGCACACAAGGCAAGAACAAGGAGAGGAACAATGGAGTTCTTTGCATTAGTCAAAAAGTCTCTTACATAAGCTCAATTCACTCACAATCTAACCTCTAAAATGAGCTCTCTAGCTCTTTTTATAGTTTTTTTACTAGCTTTGGCCTTGTCCAGACCTAGTGTCCGGCCTAATTCTAGAGCCTATTTGAGGGCTCAAACGGAGTCTAAAAATTATGAAAATTGGTATGTACCTAATTCTAATACTCCTCAAGCTCGAGGACTCCTCAGCTTGAACAAAATGGAGTCTATTCTACCAAAAACAGGATTTACAATGTGTGTGTAGTGATGAAAATCACTTGAGTTGGAAATTGTTTATAAAAAAAAATGATTGGGCCTTATTTCCGTATTGTGCATGACTGCTCCTTTGTGCTTGTATGCCCTGCTTATGATTTGTATGCCAACACCTACCCCCTTCCTAGCGTCTGTCGCCCCTGACAGACCTCTGCTCTGTTGTAGGGTGGTCGATATAGTATTGTAGGACATTCGTGGCTAGCTCGTGTTCACCCGGCGTAGACCTCTTGCTAGATCAGCTTCCAATGCATCCCAATTAATTGCACCTGGGACCTCCGGTTGCAGTGTTGTGTAGTACTCAGAGTACATGGCTTGTTCACAGGCAAAGAGATGAAGCAGGTGTGTGGGCTTAGGTGCAAAGACCTCCGAGTGATACTCCCAGAAACCTGTTCTGAACATGTCCTCAAATGTTTGTTTATAGCATGCGGGAAGATACTTGATTCGTGCATGCCAAGCATAAGCTACCCGAATGCCGGGGGTGGTGCTCATGTCATACACCAAATCATAATTTCCATTGGTAAACCTCGGTAGACGTGCCTGTGGTGCTGCTGCATTTCTAAAAGTTTTGAGTACTATCTGTATCATATCCAAAATCTTAAGCATCATTTGGGCCGCCACATCTGGCATGGGCTTCAGTCAAGGCATCCAATGTCGAATTGTGGCCATCATGTATGATATCGATGGTGGTCCTTGCGGTGGCGCTATGTATGGATAATTGAGCCACTCCTTACATTGAGCATTATTCTGTACCTTTATGTTGAATGCTTTCCATGATCTGTGTCGTGGAACGGGGGTGTAGCATGGATTGTAAAGTAGATGTAAAGGCGCATTGTTCCATGTGCACAGCATTTCGGGATATGTATCTAGAAGTTTCTACCGCCATGTTGGTTGATGGATTTTGCCTTTTTGCACTGCTGGAGGAAGGTCTTCGGGTTGAAACTGGGTAGCGAATGAAGGAATCTTACACGTGACTCTCTGTATTTCTGCATTATAATCGGCCAGAATAACATAGTAAGGCCTATATTGGAGTTCTGATGAGAGGATAAGGCGTCTAGATGACAGGTTCTTGAAGTAATCAGATTGTAACACAGTTTCTTCTATGACTCTCATGGCCTGATTTTGCACTACTATGCGCTCTTCATGAGAACCCCCCATTTCTTCCACTTGTTGTAGGCATGGGGGTCGTGGTGCTTCGAAAATATCATGTCCTTCTTCCGTTTGTCATCCCCCTGGGAAGGGTTGTGGATCATATTCCTCTTCAAACATTTGTTCCATCGGAATGGAGACTGTCTCCTCATCTGCGGGTGCCTCAGGGGGGATGGTGGTCTTTCGTATTGGAGTAGCCATGCTTGCAATTCTGTGACTTGTTTTTGGAGATCTTGAAGGGCCTCCGAGTCCGTGATAAGAGAAGCGGTTGAGTCAGTAGCTTGGGGACCCGCTGTCATTTCTTTTTGTCTAGTCTGCTTCAATTGACCTAGTTCTTCTGATAACTGGTCATGTGCATCGAGTAAAGTGGCATAGTCTTCAAAAATGATTTTGATGCTCTCTAGGGTCACTGCTTGAAACTTGGAAGGACTAATGGGAGCCCCGAGTGTGCTTTCGATAGCTGCTTCTAAGTTTTCCTAGTTCTATTGTTGAAGCCGTCTATTTTCCTCATGTGCTGCCGCAAGGTGTCGTTTGAGCAGGGCCATGTTGCACTGGAGTTTGGAATTTCTTTCCAGTTGTATCTGCAAATGGCTTTCTAACCCTTGGATTGATTCCTGATCCACATTGTGTCTCCAAAATGCTATGAGCCTCTTGTAAGGTTTGAAATTGAGTTTGGAGACTGACTTTGTCCTCTTCCAGTGTATCGAGGTGCTGTTGTAGTGCTTCAGAGTGTTCTTGTAACCTTTGATTATGTGCCTGCAGTTGATAGTATTATGTCCTTAACTGCGACATACATGCAATCATGGTGTCAAATGCATTTCCTATGGATCAAGGTGTGGTTTGTACAATGGAATATGCAAGGGGAGGGAATTGGGGAATGGGAAGAGTGAATGTTGTGTCTATAGGTGATGTGTATGCCGGTGAGATTGGTGGAGGGGGGATAGGGGAAGGTGGGAGTGTGGGGGGTGGTGGATGTGTTGGGGGTGGCGAAATGTCCATGCCCTCAGGGGTGGATGTGAGTGTAGTGTCTACCATGTATATCGTAATGGTAGGTGGTGTGTGTGTGATAGTGGTGAATAAGTGTTGTGTGGATGGTGGGAATGCGATTGACGAGGAGGGTGGGATGGTGGTTTGAATCATTCCACCAAAGTAGTCATGGGCTGGTTGAAGGAATGGTGGTATGGGGGCGAGAAGTGAGAGATAGGAGGCAGGAATGTCACAAAAGGGAGTGTGGTGATAGGGAAACCAAAAATTATGGATCTAGTGTCCGGATGTCCTATGACAGAGGTTGTGGAGGCTAGTTGTCCTATGGCTATCTCCGTGAGCAGTTCAGTTGATGTGGTTGTGATGGTGGTGGTTTGATAGACAGGGTTTTCAAAGGTGGAGAAGAAAGTTGAACCAGAGGTGGGAGTATGGAAGATGAAGGTTTGCTCTGTGGGTTGGGTAGTCGAGATGGTGTCTCCAACTTGAGTTCGAGGAGGTGACGGTGGAGGTGTCAGTGGTAGTGGTTTGATTGATTCATCCTGGGTGACTAGGAGCTCTTGGCCAGAGGTTACTGCTATTTGGGAAGCTGTCTCAATGGGTTCGGATGTAATAATAGGTCCTTCCCTTGTAGTAATGGGAATCTGGATGTTTTTACCAGACCGTGGTTGTGTTTGGAATCTTCGCGGGTCATATTGAACAGGAGGCCTTTGGATCGCTGCTCAGACTGCTTCCACTACTCCATACGTTTCTGCCACCAATCGTAGGCCTTCGCTGTATTTAGAGTCAACTCTAGCTTCTTCCAATAGCTGAGCCATGAGCACCCTACTGCTCTGTTTGGTGATCAGTTGTTGCGATCACACTTGTTCCATGATTTGATACAGCCTTCGGAGTTCTGCTGTATATGCGGGGGTTCCCGTGGTTTCTTCTTCTTCTGGTTCTTCTTCTTCTAGGTGTCCTAGTTGTTGTCCCTGCAGATCGCCATCCCAATGTACATGGCGGCCTTCTGTGGATTTCCTCCGTCTTTGGGAAGAGGTGCCCTATTCTTCTGTGTCCGAGAAGAATTCGACATCAGAGAGTTGGGTATTTTGCAAGAATGATTCGAAGTCGAAGGTGCTCATCCCTTCAACGTCCCCAGTCATAGCAAATTCAAATTCAGATGGGACAAGAGGAGCCGAAGGGGCAGCTTGTGATGTACCTTCAGATCTAGACCTGGGTATTCTAATGGTAAAGCGAGGTATAGTGGCCTCCCCTCACGGCGAGACTTCCGGAGTAGTCAAAACTTCACGTGTTTGGACACAAGGAATCGGGCCCCTCATGCGCTTGGATTGATGTGTGGTAGTTTTGAGTCTCTTAAACATTTGTAGTTGTGCCCAAGTTAAAGCACGTTCAATGGGTACATCATATGCTAAGCATCTGTAGATAATGCGTGTGATTGCACAGCAACCATTCACCACTAGTTTTCTAGATGACCTTTTATTTGCTTCATACAACTGCTCCACAATCCATACAGGAAGCTTAATCGGTAACGCACCTGTCTCCGCCAAGTAAAGAGCGAACCATATTCTTTTGTGAGGTTGTGTGAATCGATCTTATTAGGTGAAGTGTTTGTGGCTTAGTAGGTTAGTGTTCATCCTAGATGCATACTTTGGATGTGCAATGTACTCAGAATGCACCTACATCAGAGGGGACTGATTTACAAAATTGGGTCAGGTGGTTTGATACGGGGTTTAAGTCTCCAAACTTTGATGGTGGAAGCATAACTTTTAGTGATGATGACATGTAAAGGTTTGTGGACTGGATTGTGTTGGATTTGGGACCTTTTGGGTACCCATTTCCCGACATTCCTAGCTGTGATCGAAGATGTAGTTTGGAGTGTAGATGTTCGCCCTGGGATTTGTGCCTAGGGTGATTGTGGTTGTTGATTCAATCTTGTGAATGGAGGTGAAGTTAATTGATCTCATAAGTAGGTCTTGGGCACCCATATTTGTCTAGCATTTGGGATAGCCTTCATTGATTGCTTCAGAACCCAAATAGAAGTGGTTTGTCTAGATGGATGCCTAGGATACTCCTTCATTGTAATCTTCGACACTGTAGCTCGTTTGGTGCTTCTTTGGGATCCTATCTCCAAAGCTGAGAGTTGTTCACCCTTGCGTACCCAGATCTGCTTCATGCCAAGAGGTACTCTATATTGTACATGTTGGTGTTCATGCTTCTTGATCATCGGCCTCCTCTGTGTCGTGTGTTGTCTGGCTTGCTTTCCTCGAATTCTTTTTGGAAAAGAAGGGAACTCCTCATCAACTTCTGCACGTTCGTCAAGAGCGACAATCTTCTGCACCATAGAACTTTGGACAAGAATAGCATCATTATCTTCATGTGGGTTCCTGGAGGGACCAGGATTTGGTGCCTCTTCTAGTGGTGCTTGATTTTCTAATTCCATTGTGATGCAGTTTTGGCCTACCCAAGCTTGAAGAAGTCCACTTCTTAGGTTGAGGTTGACTGCATTCAAGAGGTTCGGTAAGATCCTCGTCTTCACATACTAGCACTTTGACTACCATTAGAACCTCTTGAATGCAGAGGGGAAGTTCCACCTCTCACATGCAAGGGGTTCCCACGCCTTCCAACCCGATGAGATATGCCTCTATGGGATTGACCTTCAATTGCAATTTTTGGTAGTAAGAAAGTCGAACTGCACTAGTGGCTGCTCCTGAGTCAATTAAAGCTCTCATGCTCCTTGCACTCTCTCCTTGTCCTACTTCTAGGGTCACAAAAGGTCGTCGATCGAGTATCCTATGGGAACGTTCACCCGAACCCTGACACATGGCCATGTGGTAGCCTAGAGATTCTTGAGTGTCAAGCATAGGCTGATCTCTACCTTGTCTCCTCAATTTCATTCGTCGGATGCATTCTAAAGCTTCTGCCTGTGCTTCTTCTCGAATTCGTTTTTCCTCTTCTTTACGTTTCTTTGCAGTATTGAGTCGATTTAACATGTCCTCCGTGAGGGGTTCTTGATATAACTTGACTCTGCATCCACTTATGTAACTTGGTAGAATATCGCCTTCTAGAGTGGCTAGTTGAATTGCTCCACTTGTGGAGATCCTATTGATAATCATTGGTCCATAGCCTCTCTTCTCTAACTTCCGTGCATGTTGCTTCAAGGTGTAGACTAGGACTAGGTCTCTTGCTTTTAAGCCCTTATCCTTCACGTGTGCATCGAAATATGCCTTTTGCCTCTTCTTGGCTGCATAAATTCCTGCTGCAACCCTCAATCGTGTTTCACCTAATTGTTCAAGATCGAAGATTCTGGAGGATATCTCATGGCCTGTCCAGTCATGCTCTTGTGCTACTTTCAACGTAGGTATCAAAAAGTCTAATGGTAGCACTGCATTTTGGCCGAAAACCATCTGAAAGGGCGTGGCTTGGAGTACCGTTTTATAGGCAACTCTATATGCCCAAACAACATGGTGTAGCTATTTGTCCCAATCAGAGTGTTTATTATTAACCAATTTTGTCAATACATTGCATAGAATCTTATTTGTGCTCTCGGCCTGTCCATTAGCTTGTGGATGATAGGGGGCAGACTTCTTATGTATCACCAAGAATTCTTGGAGAAGGCTTTCTATGACTTCAGTCAAGAAGTGTGTGCCTCTATCACTCACTAATTCTATTGGCAATCCGTATCTAGTGAACACATTTTCAAATAAGAACTTTGCTGTCGTTTGAGCATCGTTCTTCGTTGTGGTCTTTACTTCTACCCACTTGGTTAGATAGTATGTGGCCACAATGATCTATTCAGCATGTGTACACTTGGATGGGGGGTTAATCGGACCAACAAAATCTATTCCCCATTTAGAGAATGCACGTCCACCCATGATAGGTTTCAATGGCATCTCATCTTTGCGTATAGGATACTGAGTTCGCTGACAAACATCACACCTCTTCACATAGGTATGTGCATCCATGTGAAGGGTGGGCCACCAAAGACCTGCAAATAGTATTGCCTTGATCACCCGATCTGGTCCAAAGTGTCCTCCTACTACACCTTGGTGAGCAGCCTCCAAGATCTTTAGATATTCGCTCTCACGCTCTAAGATACCCATCTTTTCCTCGTCTATATAGATTATCTCCAATGAGAGTATAATCTAAAGCTTCTTGTTCTAAGCTCCTTTGTCTGGCCATTGTCATTGCCTGAGGGAATGTTTTCGTTCTCAGGAAGGCTACTAATGGTTCGCTCCAATCTGGCACTAAAGACACTTGGTAAAGAGTGGCATGTTCTATGGGCGGTCTAGTGTTGCAGATTGGGCACTCCTTGCGCATCCTATGGACATCTGCTTCCATAGTTGGCCAATGCACTTCGAGTCTCTTTAGTGTTTGTAAAGTTCTTTGTCTCGAGTAGTGTTGCTCTAATGCACCAACATGTGCTAATTGCAACGATTTTGCGTACTCATCCTCTTCCACACAACAAGATAATATTCCTTGATCCGTGTACTTGTACATACTCCTTGCCATGATATGGTACTTTTGGGCCTTTACTACCTCCCTATCTTGAGTGTTGACTACTGGATGTTTAGGCCCATATGTTAGTACTGGCACTAAGGTCTTGGCCCACTGTGGTACAACTTCCAAATTAAACAAGTAAGCATCAGGAAGATCATCTGATACTCCTTGTGGGGCCTCTCTGGATGTGAGCCTCGAGAGATTATCTGCTCTCAAGTGAGTCTTGCCCTTCCTCACCACTACCTCAAAGTCATATTCCATTAGTAAGAGGAACCATCTTACTAATCTACCTATATTGCATGGCTTGTTTACCAAGTAAAGTAGAGCTTGATGATCAGTAAAAAATTTAAACTTCTTTGCAAGCAAATAGTGTCTAAACTTTTTAACTACATATACCATGCCTAACCCTTCTCTCTCAGTAGTGGTATAATTTCGTTCAGTTGCATTTAACTGTCTACTAGCATAGGCAATTGGAAGATCCATATTACCTTCACCTATAGGTTGTGCAAGTACACACCCAAGAGCATAATTGGATGCATCCATGTGAACATGGACGGGCTTATTCCAATCTGGTGTAGTCAAGATTGGTGTTGAACATAATCGCCATTTAAGTTCATTGAAGGAATTCTCACATTCATCAATCCACTCAAAACTGGTTAGAAGTCCATACAGGGGCTTTGCAATGACGGCATACATGTGTATGAAGCGTTGGTAATAACCACAATGCCCCATGAAAGCTTGCACTTCCTTGACATTCTTTGGCCTAGGTAGCTCTGCTATAGCTTTCACTTTCTCCTCATCCGTGGATATGCCATTCTTTGACACTATGTGTCCTAGGATCTTGCCTTGCCTGACCATGAAAACACACTTTTCTCGGTTCAAGCAGACTTGATATTCTCTACATTTGTCAAAGATTTGCCTGAGTTCAGGTATATGTGTCTGTCTAATATTGGAATGAGCGCAAAGATCATCAACATAGACTTTCAAATTCTTCCTCAAGAATTCTTTAAACACATGGCACATCAGTCTTTGAAAGGTTGCAAGAGCATTGGTAAGCCCAAATGGCATTACCCGAAAAGCAAATATGCCCCACTTTGTGGCAAAAGCCATCTTATGCTGATCTTCTGGTGCAATGGCTACTTGATTGTAACCAGAGAACCCATCCAGGAAGCTGTACACTTCCTTGCCTGCTACCCTTTCTAATAGATGCTCGGTGATACGAAGCGGATAACTATCTCTAATAGTGGCTGCGTTAACCTTCTTCAAGTTAATGCATACATGTAATTTGCCCTTCTTTTTGGGCACCACTTCAATGGGGGATACCCATTTAGTGTGCTCGATTTCATAGATAAATCCAGCTTCCACCAAGCGATCTATCTCTTCTTTGATCTTGGCCGCATAGTTGTCATTGTATGTGTATGGCTTTTGTTTAGAGGGTCTGGCCTCTGATGTCATGGGGATCGTGTGTGAGCATATGTCAGGGTCTACACCTTTCAGGTCCTTGTAACTCCACGCAAACACATCCCTATATTCTCGTAGTAAGGTTATCAGCTCTTGCTCCTCATCTTCAGTCGTGTCCTATGTATGTGCGTCGCTCCTCTCCTTCTTCTATGGCTACCACTATTTTCTTGGTGGTTTCTTTGTTATCATAGGCCTCTCTTGCTTGTGCATCGCATTTTGGCATTCTTATCATGACTCTCCTGTCTTCTATTTCATACTTCGTAAAGTTTTTTGGGACCTCAAATAAGGATTCTTCCTCCTCTGGTGAGACTTCTCTCTTCTTCCTCTTCTTTCCCTCACTCTTAGTGGTCACTTGTGTGGTTAATCTCACCTCATTTGTAATTTCTTCGTGTCTCTGAGGGTGAGCTCCTACTTCATAGAAATACTCCTCATCTGATGCAAAGGGGGGGTCCATAATGATTAACTCTAGATCGGAGTCACTTGCATCCTCGAATGCATCAGTGCTAGGTTCACATTGTTCAATGATTGGATCACACATGATTGGCTCTATTGTGAAGACTGAAATGTCATAGCCATCCTCGTCACAATGGGGTGTCCACTGCTCTTCATTGATGGCTACATCCATAGTTGCTAAGATTTCTGCCCAACCATGAGGCTCAAACTCTTCATCGGGAAACACTACAAGTGCATAGGCTGGGTCTTGTATTGGTCTATGCATTTCCTTCACACCTATCTCTCTGGCTTTTTCTCTCTTTTCTTCTTCTACGGCTACTTTACATATCCATAAGTGGGTGTCTTCATGCATCCATGAGGATCCTGATCCTATGGAGTGCACTGACTCGGTATCGTCCTTGGCTCTATGGATGGGATTCCATTGAATAGGGGGAACGTCTCTATGAGAGAAATCTTTGAGATTCACTTTGGTTGTGACACCCAAGTGTTGCAGATACAAAGAATTTGTCCCCCAATCCTGCACTACTTGCAATTGTCTTAAGAAGGGTCTTCCCATAATAATCTCGTAGGCCTAATTCTTGCTAAAGTCACATATATCAAAAGTATGTTCAAACTCTACACCACAAGTGGTAAGAGTTATTCCCTCTAGCAGCCCTAAGGGTCTCTCAATATGACCATCGGCCATTTGCAACTTCATTCTTGTTGGCCTGAGTGCTGGCTTGCCCCATCGCTTCCATAGGGAAGTGGCAACAATTGCAACTCTTGCACCTAAGTCCAATATTGCCTTGGTGGTGTAACCTTGATGAGTGATAGGGAGATATGTGTTTCCTTCTTCTCCTTCGTTCATGTCTCCTATATTGTCCAAAGGTATTTCTGGCACCGTTCTGTGAGATCCTACCTGGGAACGAGGTTTTGTTACGTCTGGCACTTGTTTGGCTACATGTTTCCATAGTTCAGGCTTAACCTTGAGTAGCTCTTCTAAAGTGAGGTTGCACTGCACTTTAGTATTTTTCACTACCTCTGTGTTCCTAGGTATGATTGAGTTTTTGTTTCTTATCATGACCGTGGGTGCTCTCATGAACATAGACTTAGTTTCCCATGGACCTGTGAAATGAGGTAATTCCTGCTAGGAATTAGACTTGAAGTCTAACCTCTCATGAGACTGGGTACTCTCCTGCTCTCCATAAATGGAAGGAATGTCTTGTGGGAATTGATCGTGCGTGTCATCCAACAGTTCGATTGGAGGAGGATCTTCACTTTCTTTAGCCCGTTTCTCTTCTTGAATTTCTCGTAGGAATTCTGGTGAATACCGATTCATAGAAGATGAGGTGTCTGGTTCAGTGGAGTTAGGCACATAAGCTTCCTTGGGAGGAATGCTTATTCTATCACTTGCCCTCTTCTTAGCCTGGGAGTTGGCTCCTTTTCCAGACTTTGCAATTATCGTCTCCAATCTATCTAATAGGCCATCACAATGCAATGGTGTTCTAGTGGAGCAAGAGCAATTGAAGAGGCGACTAGCCTCAAACATGGGTTGAGCCAATTCCACCATCTTGGCACACAACTTGGTTCGTTCAAGCTCTAGGTTAGCTCTAGGGTAACATCTTTCATGATCCGTTACATTTGGCCCTTCCTAGATCCTGGCCTCATATGCTCTAAGCATCATATCTATGTCTTCCGGAGTGGGATCTTATAAGACTAATCCTACTCGAGGTGGTGGGTGGGTTAGGTGTGGTGGATCAGAAGGTTGAGGAATGGAAGGTGAAGGGGATGGTAGTGGAGGTGATGTGTGAGAGTGCATTTGAGATGTGATCTCTATGATTTTGGCTTTGGTCTCTCGCAAACTTTCCTCAAGTTCACTCATCTTCTTTGCCCATTTCCTTTTCATACGTTCACGGTTATCTCTCCAAGCTCTTGTTCTCTTCTTATTCTGGCTCTCAGTCTCGCTAACCTTTGCATTCTTTTCTTGACCTAAGTCTTGGTTTTGCTTAAGTGCCTGAGCTCTCGTGATGACTTGCACTAGGGCTGTGGAAGTCACACTTCCCGTGGAGTCTACCACTAAGCCAATAACGTTGATAGGAGTGATTATTGGCATATTGGTGGGGTTCTTGGGACACTCTCGTAACAAATGCTCCTTTCCACAATCTAGACAAAAGCCTTGAATTATCACAGATTGGGTTTGTGTGGGTGCAGGTAGAGGGCAATCACGAATGAGGTGATCTCCCTGACATCGGAAGCATGGTGCTCTAGGAAATGGAGGTCTTATATGCCTAGGTTGAGGTATATAGTTGGGGTTTGCGTACATGACATTTGCATATTCTGGCTCCCAACTAGACTCACTCGGTTCTTCATAATAGTATGACTCATTATGCTCGAGTGATTGCATGTAGTAAGCCTGTGGGCTATCAATATGGGTAGAGTCAAAACTATGATCACTTGGGTCACTTTCTGAAAGCGATGATGTCACTGGCACTAAAGCTCTATTTAAATTTTCTACTGCGACTGCATACTTCACTAGGATCACATTGGCTAGAGGAGGGGCTTGCTGCGTTAGGACCGGCTGAGGTCTTTGCTGCCCCTGATAGGGTGGTTGGTTGGGTTGTTGGGGCCTACCATATTGCTGTGGTGGGTACTGAGTCTGGAATCTACCTTGTTGTGGATATGGCTGAGGGTACGTTTGCCTGACAGTTTGCTTGTTATAAGGACAATCTTGTGCGGTGTGGTTGGTGTACCTTCGCTCTATGGTGCAATACTGGCTACTAGGATTCACTGGGGGTTGAGCCATAATGGGACATACACTCGCCATATGGTCACCTCCACAAGTATAGCATCATTTTCCTGACACAAATCTTGGAATTTGCTTGCTAGAGACTCCTAATTTCTGAGCTACCTTCTCTGCTAGATCCTCAATCGAAGTGGATTGTGAGGAAGCGAGGCTAGTAGAACTATCAGAGTCTTTGTAGATATTTGAAAGCTCTAATTCCTCCCCTAGATTATACTCAATGTCTATGCGCATGCGTACACATTCTTCTATGGATCTAGGGTCCTTCAAGTACACATATGATCTCAGCTTGGTACTTAACAATCCGTCTAGAAATAAGGCCACTTGTTTGGCTGGAGTGGGTAACTCTAGAATAGGGCATCTCTCTAGGTATTGTCGAAACCTTCTTCCTGCAAGCCTCACTGTCTCTTGAGGTGTTTGTTTAAAGTTGTATATCAGGGAGGATGTGTTATGCCTAATACCACTCTTGGAAAACTCAGTGATGAATGCTTCAAGCAGTTGATCTATACTCCTATACTGATCCTGGTGAAGTGGTTGAAACTAACTCAATACAGTGTTCTTGAGTGTTAGGCCAAAATCATTGTATTGAGTGAACAGGTCTTCCACTTGTTCAGCTCTCAAAACTTGCCTAAACTCTGCTACATGGTCATATGTGTCTCCTGTGCCATCGAAGCAATTCTTCATGGACTTAACCAGTTGTGTGGGTCTTAATGTTCTAGCGTGTTCTCTAGGCCTTGGCAGAGGAAATTTGTATGTATTTCTTGGATTCCTTGGATACCTATGTCTCTCCCTATCCATCCTATCAGTCTTTATCCTCGTTCTCTCTCTTCCAAGTGGATTAACAAAGCTCACCTCGGGTCTATCTCTACTCTTCTCTCTTTGCGTTCCATGAGCCTGAGATGTTCCAGCTCCTTGGTGACCATAAGACACAGTGGATTGAGGTTGGGGAAAAACAAATTCACCCTTCCAAGTGTATGCGTGTCTTCCATGTTCTGAGACCACAAAGATCTTCTCTGAAGCATCATCTAAGTAGGTTACTTTGCCTGGGCTATCAAGATCTTTGAATTCATAAATGGTAAGAGCTCCTACTTCGTTAGGCTTCTTAGGCTTATACCTCCAAAAGCCTCATCCGTCTCTCGATTCAAGAGCAAATCTATGCTCCTATTATCTTGGGGAACCCACTCTGGAGTGATTATTCTCGTCAAAACCGACTTGCCTCGAGGGGTTTTTGGCTCCTTTCCTAAGTTCCCTTGCTCTATGTCACCTAATTCAGGTTTAGAGATTATGTTGCCAAACTCATCCGTCCTTTCAGGTTGGCTGGTGACCACATACATTGTTCCTTCTTTATCTATGTAGGAACCATTCTCGAACTTGACTACAGGGTGTTCTAGTCCAATGGGCTGATCCAGGTTTTTAATTAGGACAACAGATCTTCTCAGGCCATCTTCATAGATGCGTGCACCTAAGCGGTTGGTCTTGATGTATTCCAATTGAGTTTTGTAGGGACCCTCAGGTCTTTCTAGGTATGCCACTCCTGAGCTACCTACAGGTCTCTCCATGCTGTAAGACATCTCCGAGTCACTAGTTTCTGAGTCTAGTGCGTAGGGGTAATCACTCAACTGTTGAGCCCAAGATCTGGTTGTATGGTTCACAGTAGCCTCGGATGATCTAATACTTTGACGGTCTCTCCCTAGGTGTCTGCCTGATCTAAGGTTCATATGCCCTTTGTACGTTGCTGATTCTTTGATACCAATCACTTGTTCCTTTTGAGTTCCTTTGTATGTGTTTTCTTGTCTTTAATTAAGCGTCGTCAGGAGCACTTAAGTGTGTCATACTTGATGTTCTGCATCCACTTAGTTTAAGTTCTTTTCCTTTAAGTTATCCCTTGACTGCAATTTAGCCTATTCTTGGACTTGAGAAGTTAAAGGCTCTTAGAACTTGAGTATTCCTATCGTATTCCTAGTCAATTTGGACAACTACTCGCACTTAGCCTATGCTAAGAATGGACTGAGGGGGTTAAGAGATGTTCCAACCTCAAGTCGCTCCTCCTTGCTATGCTTGTCTGCTCAAGAAACGCGTTCCCAAGCCTGCACACAATGGCACTTGCTTTGCTTTCTCTAAAAGCTCTCGATGATCCTGTAAAAATCCCAAGTTTAGCTCCACTTTTTACCCTCAATTGCAGACAATTTATTTCAGACCCTTTTTTCCCCCTTTTCTATTGTCAAAAAATTTCCTCTAGAGCTCCCTTGGTGTACCTACCCCCCAGAGGGTCAACTTCAAAATACCCTATCTGAAAATCAATGCATTATTCTTATAAAAAACAGTTGAGGTCGTGTAGTATTCACCACAAGCTTTTTGACAAGCCCTAGAGCTCAAAAAATGGATTTCATATGAAAAAGTTATGACAGTTCAGGGTTTAGGGGGTTAAACAGACAAACAGAACCTTTCAGGAGTTTAGTGCATTTTTCTAAGGCCTTTGTAATGGCATAGGTGATTGAATATGCAAATATGCCCAAGTTTTAGCCCAAATTTTCAAAAAATTACCCCTTTATTTTTTTTGCCGAAAATGTCTATCTATCGCGATAGACGGTGTCTGTCGCGATAGACAATAGCTATTACGTGGGGCTGTCTGTCGCGATAGATGGTGTCTATCACGATAGACAAGGTCTATCGTGGGGTCCTGTCTGTCGCAATAGACAGGCGTCTGTCTTGATAGACGGGTGTCTGTCACGATAGACATTGTCTGTCGTCTGTTGTGGGTGCTGTCTGTCACGATAGACGGTGTCTGTCATGATAGACGAGGTCTATCGTCCGTCGTGGATTGGTCTATCGTGATAGACGGTGTCTGTCGCGATAGATTGAGTCTGTCGTCTATCGTGGGTCTCTATCTGTCATGGTTTTGGTCTGTCACGATAGACGGTGTCTGTCGCGATAGACGGTCTCTATCGTGGGCTCCTGTCTGTTGCGATAGACGGGTGCCTGTCGTGATAAACGGGTGTCTGTCACGATAGACGGGTGTCTATCGTCTGTCATGGGCCTGTCTGTCGCGATAGAGGGTGTCTGTCGCGATAGACGGCCTCTGTCGTGGGGTGCTCTTTGTCGCGATAGATGCTGTCTGTCGTGATAGACTGAAAAAATGCAATTTTTTTAGATTTTTTTAGTGATTTGGAGTGCTCTCATGGTGTAGGTTATCGTACCAAACATGCATTCAAAAAATATTAAGTTTTTCTGTCTGTTGCGATAGACAGAGGTCATCGTCCCGGGACCTGTGCAGAGTTCTGTCGTACCTGCGCAAGTTGTTGGAGATGGTGGTACAGCTAGATCTTGCAGCAAAAGTTCAAAAAACACACAAAAACTGATAGCATGCAAGATCTCTCTCGCTCTCTCTCACAAGTGAAATGAGGGAAATGAGGTGGGGAGTGGAATATGACCAAAAACTAAAATTTTTGTGAAGATGGAGATGGAGGTGGGAGATGGTGAGGATGATGATGATGATGATGGTGATGCAAAAAGAAGCAAAAATGAAGAAAAATAAGGAAAAGGAAGGATATTACCTATGACTCCAATGTCTCAACTCTACGTCTTACCATCACACGCTCATCCTCGAAGCTCTGTCCCCGGCAACGGTGCCAAATTTGGTGTCACTCTAGCACAATGGCAAGTACCAACGTGAGGAGATCCACCTCATAATTGTCAATCTATGGAGACGTGAGGACTAGTATGAAGACTATGAGCAAGTGATGGCACAAGTGTGTGAGTGAGAAGCACACAAACATGCATACATATACACACACACGCACACAAGGCAAGAACAAGGAGAGGAACAATGGAGTTCTTTGCATTAGTCAAAAAGTCTCTTACATAAGCTCAATTCACTCACAATCTAACCTCTAAAATGAGCTCTCTAGCTCTTTTTATAGTTTTTTGACTAGCTTTGGTTTTGTCGAGACCTAGTGTCCGGCCTAGTTAAAAAATTAGATTCTAGAGCTTATTTGAGGGCTCAAACGGAGTCTAAAAATTATGAAAATTGGTATGTACCTAATTCTAATACTCCTCAAGCTCGAGGACTCCTCGGCTTGAACAAAATGGAGTCTATTCTACCAAAAACGGGATTTACAATGTGTGTGTAGTGATGAAAATCACTTGAGTTGGAAATTGTTTATAAAAAAAAATGATTGGGCCTTGTTGCCGTATTGTGCATGACTGCTCCTTTGTGACTGTATGCTCTGCTTATGACTTGTATGCCAACAGCAGGTTAGAAAGGAGCTCAAAACCACCAATCTTTAACTCTTGAAGACAAATAAAATCAGGCATAAGAGAGCAAGCCTTCATCCAATTGTTTAAGACTTTTCTCCTCATAGGATCAGTAATATCTTTAATGTTAAGAGATATGATATTAATCAAATCCATGAGAAAAATGAAGAAAGAAGAATAGACCCTAACACATAGCTTATTTTCTACTACTCTTAAGGGGTTTTATAATTGACCCCGAGACCCTAACAACTTCTTTTCTCTTAGCTTTAGACTTTATAGCTTCTCGAGTAACAACATTACCATGCATTTACCATGCATTTCAACATCCTCAATAGAACTATTCTGAAGATTTTGAATGCTTATATTATCATGCTGTTCCAGCTGCTCAGAAAACTCATCAAAGTCCTGTCTATCTTTAACTGAAACATCATTACCAAAAGAAGAGAGAAGAGAAAATACCAGCACCCTGATTGTCCTTCTTATTTTTTTTGTTACCCACAAAAGTCCACTCTATTTAAAACAATTGAAACAGGCATTGGGAAGATTTTTATGACTTACCTTTTGTGCATGGAGCTTAAAAACCTTTATAGTCTTTCAGAATGATGGAACTCTTGACTTCTTTGGAGATATCCAATTCAACAAGAATTTGAGGATCCCATTTGGGGTTGAATCCATTCCTGGATTTTTGACCAAGCACCTTACCTACCAATTTGCCTATTTGTTCAACCCAAGGGTAAAATTCCACAGGCAGATCATGCAGCTCCACCCAAATAGGGACTTTTGTGGGTTTAGCACCTCTTGGATTAAAACCAGGATACCATTTAAACAAGGAAAGAAGCACATTCCTAATCACCCAGTGATCTTCAGACATCACCTGCATAGCACTGCTAGAATCCTAAAAGAAAAACAGATAGAAATTATTTGACAGAAATTGAACATGTTTAATAGTCATCCCCCTATTGCTCCAATTGTTCTTAATCCAAGCTCTTAAAACTTCTTGAGCTGGCCTAGGTCCATGACATTAACCCTCAGAACTTTCTCATATAACATATTATGCCAGTTATTTAAGGAGTCTTTATCAATAACTAGCGTGCTGTCTTCGTTGTCCTCAAAATCAGAGTCAAGATTAATTCTATAGGCCTCTGTTTTGAGCGTCCAAGTTGCCAACTTTACTCATATCGTCAAAGACTTTCTGTTTTCCTTTAATGTCCATATGGGGGAAAGGATTACCTATAAAGAACGGGTTCTCAAACATGGAACAGAACCCTTGGTGTCTCTATAGCACAGAAGCATAAGCCCCCCTATTATTAGGGTTTGGCATAGCTTCACCATTATCAACGTTCTGCCAACAAGGGTTAACCGATACATCATGCATCAAAGAATGCACCTTTGAACCAACCTTGGGAGGAGCATTGGTTCCGATCCCGTTTATAGGGTCGACCCCATTATTGCTATCCTTGCCAACAATGTCAATAGCACTTCCTTCCATTAGAGCATTCCATCCTCCTTGATCCTTAATGGAGAAACAGCTCCGAGGCTTACCTGATGGGCTAGCGTGTTTTGCTCCGGTCGTAATACCAGTTTGTAAGGCTTCGTGGAGAGCCATGCGCAGACAGAAGCACACCCAAAAGTGAGAAGTCACACGGACTCTAGATTCAGGCTAGAACAAGGCCCTCTCCCCCACAATGGTGGGGAAAGGGGGTGAGCCCCCGCGGGGATGCAAAAGATTACGACATGGCGCTAGCAAGCATTACCAGGCATTAGCATTAGGCGTGATTCACCGTCGAAAGAGTAGGCTTTTGCATCCCAGGCCGTTAAGGCAGATGGTTGGGCCTCTCGCCTCTTGAGGCGGGGGCGAGGGTTCAATCCTTGCTGGCCACATGTAAGGGACATGTATAACCTGGAATGATGAAGCAAATGGCAGATGTGCCATCGTTTGACTATCCCTGCGATAATTGTGACCGCCGTTCAACCCAGTCTTGTAAACCCCTGTTCTTGTGAGATAAGGGGGGTCCCATGGGTACTATGCCCTTCCTTGTACAGTTGCAATTTCAAAGTTAAAGCTCGGGGAGTAGGCCTCGGCCGAACCTCCATTTAAAAAAAAAAAAAGAGTAGGCTTTTGCTGAACCTCCATAAAAAAAAAATGGTTTGAAGAGAGTGTGTAGAGTCTACACTGAGATACAAAGAAATTGATGCCTACGATTCATCATTGACAACAGAGTAATTTTGCACACCTACCACACTGACGCTCATCACTTCCTACCCACTACGTACATTCCATGATGCCAAGATGAGGCTGATGGCGGTGCTGTGTAGCTGATTCCCGACAAGCAGGTGGGAGCTATGGTGGAAGGAGCTGGCGCGGAAGCAGACGCAGAAGCGGCTTCGGCGTCATTTCTCTGGACTGTGGTCTTCGTGTTGCTGTCGCTGTTGTGGCTCTTCATCACTTGCTTTCGCCCTGGCCGATCAAAACTATGTCTTCCTCCCAGCCCCCCACGTCTTCCCCTCCTAGGGCACATCCATCTTGTCAAGAAGGTAACCAAGGGGCCGTTTCTGCAGCATCTACGGGAGACGATGGGTCCCATATTCTCGCTTCAGGTTGGTAAGACTCCCCTTATCTATATCACATCCGCGGCCTTGGCTCATGAGGCGCTGGTCGAGAAGAGTCTGATCTTCGCCTACCGGCCGCGGTTCCCTTCGCGCGCCCTCTTTTCCAATAACTATCGTAACATCAACGCTGCGTCCTATGGTCGTCTTTGGCGTGGTTTGCGGAGAAATCTTGTCCATGAGATGCTGGCCATGCCTAAAATACTCTCTTTCAAGCCTGCCCGCGTTATGGTGCTCGATCGTTTGATTATCCGCATCATCAAAGAATCTTCGCGGAGTGACGGAGTGATCTCTTTCTTTTCTTGCATCAGGACCGCTATGTTTGAACTTCTGCTTTTCATGTGCTTCGGATTCGATCTGTCCGAGGATTCTTTGCTTCAGATTGTTGAGATAGTCGATGCAATTCTTCACCTTCCTTCAAGGGCAATGCAAGATTTCTACCCTTTCACCAGCATATTCTTCAGGGGTCAAGAGCGAAGGGTGAGTGAACTTCGGGCTAGGCAGATCAAGGTTTATACCTCTCTGATTGAAGAGCACAAAGAACGGTGTGCCCATGGAACAATAAGTCCCGGAAGCTATCTGGAGACTCTTCTGCATCTAGATACCGGCATGCCCTTCTCTACAGTAGATTTGGTTACGCTTTGTTCGGAATTCATTGTTGCTGGCACTGATACAACAGTAACAACATTGGAATGGGCAATGGCGCGCTTGGCTGATGATGCATCAATCCAGGGAAAGTTGCTCGATGAAATCAAGGCTGTTGTTGGGGACCGGCCTGTAGAGGAGACGGACCTACAGAAACTACCTTATTTGCAAGCAATTGTCAGGGAGACTCTCAGGCTTCATCCACCAGGACACTTTCTGCTTCCACATGCAGTGTCTGAGGCTTGTAAAATAGGAGGTTATGACATTCCTGCTAACGCAGTTGTTTTGTTTCATGTAATAGCAATGGGCAGGGACCCTCAGCATTGGGAGAAACCTTTGGAGTTCAAACCAGACCGGTTTCTGAACAAGGAGTTTGATGTAACGGGTACGAAGCAATCGACCATGTTGCCTTTCGGGGCAGGCCGGCGTATTTGTCCAGGTCTTGGATTGGCCACGATGCACTTAGAGCTTTTCATAGCCAGACTTGTGCAGAAACTCAATTGGACCCCTTATCTCAAAGGTGAAAGAGTAGACTTCGATGAAAAAATGGTTTTTACTGTCCGTATGAAAAATCCTCTGAAGGTGCTTGTGGAGCAAAGAAACACATAAGCTGATTGTAGAGCAGACTTCTTGGCACTCTTTCCTGTGTATAATTTTTTCCTTAAGATGTGTTGACAAATAATTTCATGTAGTGTGAGGGAAGTATCTGAGTCACATGTATAGTCTGGGCACAAGAAAACCTGCTATAAACTTGTACTAGCTGTAAAATTACAGCAAGTTTGCAAATTGCTTATTGCTTAGGATCTTTGTGATCGATGTATGATTATAGGTAAGACTTACAAACAATGTGTGCGAAAATACTTTTGATTGCATTCATAACTGTTTTTATTATCAGAATTGAACTTGAATTTGAGCTGTGTGAATATCTGTTTAAGTCAAAGAGGAACTGGAGAGTGAGTATTTAAACTGCAATTTATTATTTCATCGATTGGTAGGACATGTCTGCCCTATGGAGACATGTCCAGTTAATGGTAGGGATATATTTTTTTAGTGGTGGGAAGTTGTTACATTATGCTAAGGTTTACAGCTTAGGTTAGGGGTATATGGTTAAGAAGGCCTGGCATTGAGCACCATTCCTTTGAGTAGGAAAGTGGGTGGTAAAAGAATGCTCGAGAGAGTTGAAAGGTCAGGAGATGGTCAAATCAATTTGTTATCTGGAATTTATGAAATCTTTCTTAGGCCATGACGACAACAGATATGGAGATAGTCATGCAAAATGTTCATAATGCAAATTTACAAGGTTAAGATGAAACCATAGAAGTGCATGAAGAAGAGGATGACATAGATATATATGATAAGTTTGTAATGCACAAGGAATATGCCACTTTATTAAGATGCACTCGAATGTAAGAAATGCGTTTACATACTCTATAAGTCCCTTAAGAATTTGAAGCATCTTTCATATGAGTTGATGACATTAGACGTGGAGGAGGTATTCATGCAAAATGTTCATAATGCAAATTTACAAGGTCAAGATGAAACCATTGAAGTGCATGAAGAAGTGGATGACATAGATATATATGACAAGTTTGTCATGCACAATGAATATGCCACTTATTAAGATGCACTCAAATGTTAGAAATGCTTTTACATACTCTAGCTCATTCCCCTGAGAATTTGAAGTATCTTTATTATCTTTCATACTTGATGCCAACAGTAGATATGGAGGAGCTATTCATGTAAAATATTGATAATGCAAATTCACAAGGTCAAGACGAAACCATAAGAGGTGCATGAAGAAGATGACAGATATGTATATGATAAATGACAAGGAATGCCACTTTATTAAGATGCATTCAATTGTTAGAAATGCCTTTACATGTCTAGCTAATTCCCTTGAGAATTTGAAGCAACAAATTATGTGTGTGCAAACACATGTAAGTGCATATCTCAACCATCTATAGAGCATATGCATAATGATGAAATAAACAAAAAAGATTTGCATGATGTCGCTTTAGGAAATCATAGCCTTGATGCTCCTTTAGTTAAAGATATAAACTTCCTTAGCTTTTAAGCAATGATAGATATCGGAATAAAGATGATGTTTATATCTCTGTATAGAAATGGAAGGACCTACATAAGTTTAAAAGAGCACCACTTGAGTATAGGCTTTTAGAGGTTAGGTTGTCTTTTAGGACTCGAGGCTTACAAATGATGGTTGACCTTAAAGGGATGTAGGTACTCTTCCTAGAGAATGGAAAGAATTTGAAATATTATTTCTTAAGAATTTTTTATCGGAGAATGAGGAACTTAAATTGGGAGAAGTGGAAAGAATTTGAAATATTATTTCTTAAGAATTTTTTATCGGAGAATGAGGAACTTAATTGGGAGAAGTGGGATAGGATAACTTAGTGGAGCTTCTTTCTTTTTGCATATCTTTCTCAATATAGAGGGATTATTTTTAAGCTCAAGGGGATAGATGACCTCCAAAAAACGTGAGGACTTGTACGAAGATTAGATAAGTCAAATAAGAATTGAGATTAAAGGTAATGTTTCAAACACATGTGAAGGAATAAAATATGCACAAATTTACAAGGATACTTCTCGTAGTTATACATTTGATGCTTCTACTAAACTTTTCAAGATGATTAGATTTTAAAGTCTATTTGCAAAAAGCAGAGGAAGATTCATGGATAAAAAACCCAAACGAGGTGGGCAAAGATAATCTAACGTTGATTTCAAGCACGCAAAGAACGACAACCGTTGTTTCCATCGTCTTTGACCCACTCATGTCCAACGGAATTGTCCACCATGCAAGGGGAAGAAACAAAAACACTTTAGTACTAATGCAACACATTTAGAAGAACCATGGAGTGTCATTTAGTTGACAAGCACCATTGCAAATTAGTTAAGGTTTTACATAGGGATATCTCACAGTTGTAATCTTACACAATTGTAATCTTACACAATCAGTGTGGTCATAGACTTTTGGATTGCATGATTTAGTAAAATTACATGGATCAATGCATGGGATATTTGTGAGAGATTCATAACTTTATCAATTAGTACATTTATTTTTTATGGTTATCTTGTTGAGTGTCCTATAATCAATACAGATTTTGATTGAGCCATCTTTTTTATTGGTAATGTTTCCCGAGGAGAATGACTTGGATACACAAATCCCTGATCCAAATAATCTTGGATTTATTTTTTAACTTCCTCATGTTGACTTTGAGTCATCCAATAAGGTGCTTTACTAATAGGATTTAAGTCAAATATTAGATCAATAACATGATCCATGTCTCCTCTAACCATCAGGAAACTGAGATAAAAAACATCACAATACTTAGATATTAAATGTTTAAATTGTTTCGTAAAAGACTCAGACATCAAAAAGTAATATGAAAGAGGATTATTTGTATTATAAGATTCATTTAGAACATAAGATGAAGATAAATCTTCAAAATGAGAATGAGATACATTTCTATATTGAAACTTCCTCTACTCAGACATCAAAAAGTAATATGAAAGAGGAGTATTTCTCTTATAAGATTCATTTATAACATAAGATGAAGACAAATCTTCAAAATGAGAACGAGATACATTTCTATATTGAAACTTCCTCTAACAAATGAGCAAGTTCCAAAGACGAGATCAAAGAGTGATTTGGCACATTACGTTTCCCCTAAATCTTATAATCACTTCTATTCTGACTAGACTCAAGGATATCCATGTGATAGCTACAATTCAATGTGTCTCCTAAACTCATAGCCATTCACACCCTAACACTAAGTCAATCTCCTACATATTTATAATATGAAAATCAGGATTGTCACAATAACCTTGCAACTCAATTGGACACCATAGTATCCTATTTACATTTGTCTTCTCCCTACATCAAGGATATGGTATATCCATGAGCACTTGAACCTTGGAGAAGTTTCAACTTCTTGAGCTCTATATGTAGTTGAACTTGTTGATATATTTAGGTAGTGATGTGTGTGAACACACTAGGACCGTCGGGGCACTTTTTTCCCTCTTTAGGAGGTTTTTTTTCCCTGGGTTGTATATACGCCTATTGCCCTAATGGGCTACTTATCTTTGTACATTCTCTAGTAATACATTCAGTATTGTGTGTTTGTGCTCCAAGCTTCTTCTTCTTCCTTGTGCTGTTCGCGTGCTCCTGCAGACGTCTTAACTCCAACAATTAGTATCAGAGCAGGTCGTCGCTTCATCTAGGGCGCCGTCGACACTCCTCCGTTTGTAGTCTCAAAATCGCATGAATTTTGGTGAGCATACACAGCGTGTTTCCGAGATCAAAACGGCTTCGCTTTGTGGTGCCAAAATCGCGATCTGAGCTCGTTTCGGCCTCCAAACGCACTATCGCAGCGCTTGTGCAGGCTATTTTGTCTTTTTGTGCCAAAGGTATATACCAATTTCTGTTTGCCAGTTTAAGCGTCTCGAAGTCTGCTACAGGTCTAGCAGAACTCGTCTGGGTAGTTCTGTTCAACTTTTTGAGATACAATCAATTTTCTGCATCAAGGTATTTTAGTCACCGGCCATGGCTGAAAGCAGTGATGTATTTCGTATGTTGGCTGTTGAGGATAAGTTGGATGGTACCAACTACCCATTATGGGCTTATATGATGCGACATGTTTTGGTTGCAAAAGGATTGTGGAACATTGTGCAGGGCGTTGAAAGACGTCCTGTTACACCTGTAATGACAGGTACTATAAATACAGGTGCTTGAGCTGATGAAGATGGGGTCGAAGATGATATTCCGCAGATTCCTGTTCGTGCTGCTGTTTCTGTTGCACCTATTGCAGAGCAAATTCGTTGAGATGGCAGAGATGCCCAGGCACATGCATTGATAGCTTTGTCTGTCAAACGTGCCATTATTCCTCATATTCGCTCTTGCAGAACAACTAGGGATGCTTGGGATACACTTACCACATTGTACCAAGCTAGGAATGAGGCTCGTGTTGCTTACCTCTGAAAACAGTTGGAGAGTGAGCACATGAATGAAGGTGATTCTATGGACAATTTCCTAACGAAGATCAAAGATTTGAAGGAACAGTTGATTTCTGCTGATGAGGTTATACCAGATAGCTCACTTGTGCAGACCGTTCTGAATGGTCTTTCTGATTTATATCAGAGTTTTGCTTCTACTCTTCGGTTGATGATGAAAGGCAATCCGAATACCTTATCATTTGAGGAGTTAGTCTCTGTTCTGTTGCAAGAAGATCAGTCCAGGCAGAACAGGTCCATTATGCGTGTTGCAGATCAAGCTTTTCTGGCTAGTCAGAAGGGCAAAGGAAAATGGAGCTCTTCTACTAGTAAGCAGAAATCTGCAAATTCTGCACATTCGAAGAACCAGGAAAAAGATGAGAAGAAATCAGAAAAGCAGAAATTGTTTTGCAAGTACTGTAAAGGGAATGATCATATCATAAAGAACTGTCCAAAACTGGCTGCAAAAGAGGCAAAGAAAAAGGAGGCTGGAATGGTTGTTGCAGAAGCCTCTACACCAAAAACAGAGTCTGCTAATCTTGTGCAGGAAGAAGAATGGGCGTTTATTACTGTTTGCAGTTTTGACCCATCTTCTCATGAGCAGTGCATGTCTGCAGTGGACTCAATGTTTGGTACTTTGACAGTGGGGCGACCAAACATATTACCTTGCAGCGTAGTTTCTTCTCTTCACTCGAGCCTGCCCCTACAAGGAATACTGTCACATGCGCCAACAACTCCTCTTATCCTGTTATGGGAGTTGGTAAGATCATTCTGACTACTGCTGATGGTAGTTCTTTCACCTTGTCAGATGCCTTATTTATGCTAGGGATCAAGAAGAATCTGTTATCAGTTTCTGCATTAGCCAAGATTGGCTTGGTTGTGAAATTCGTTGATGACAGGTGTACAATTCATGATCTATCAAATGGCGATGTGATTATTGCTTCTGGCATTTTATGTCGTGGGCTGTATAAGCTCATAGACTATGAAAGATCTATGAATGATTCGGCATGTGCAGTTCATGATTCTCAGGCTATGTCAGATGCAAAGCTTTGGCATGCACACTTTGGTCATCTGAATTTTGCTAGTTTGCTACGCCTGCAGAAATCTGATATGGTGTCTTCTTTGCCCAAGCTTGAGGCACCTGGAAAACATGTATGTGAAGGCTGTATTTTGGGCAAAATGCAGCGTTCCTCCTTTCCAAAAGATGGTTCAGTTCGGGCTACGCAGAAATTGCAGCTTGTACATAGTGATGTCTGTGGTCCTATGCAGACACCCTCTTTTGGGAATTAACTTTACTTCGTGACTTTCATTGATGATTTTTCCAGGCATGCATGGGTATATCCACTCAAAGCAAAATCCGAAGTGTTCATGTGCTTTAAACAGTTTTTGGTTTTGGCTGAAAATCTATCAGCATGTAAAATGGGAACCCTCCGTTCTAATCGAGGGGGGGAATATATGTCTTCTGATTTTAATGCATTTCTGGCTCAACGTGGGATAAAACACCAGTGTACAGTGCCATATACACCTCAACAGAATGGAGTTGCTGAACGAAAGAACAGGTCACTCATGGAGATGGCGAGGTGCATGGTCAAGAGTCAGGCTTTACCACATAGTTTCTGGCTTGAGGTTGTCATGTGTGCAGCATATGTACTGAACATGTGTCCCACTAAAGCGCTGCAGTCTATCACTCCATATGAGGCTTGGCATGATCGCAAGCCATCTGTTGCTCATCTGCGTGTTTTTGGTTGTTTCGCATATGCATTAGTGCCTGAACAACATCGTAGAAAATTGGATGATAAGGCAGTAAAATGTATTTTTGTTGGGTACAGTTCTGAAAGTAAAGGCTATCGTCTGTATCATCCACATACTAAACGCATCCTGGTTAGCTGTGATGTTGTCTTTGTGGAAGATGCTATTCAGCCATTGCTTTCATGTACTAAGGAGACATCTGTTAGCTCCAAAGACATGTATGATACGTTGATGCCTCTTTTTACAGGTGGACAGTCTAGTACTGGTCCTAATGAGGCAACTTCTCAGCCTTTGCAGGTTTCATATGATGATGCAGATCATTCTATTTCTGATGCAGATTTACATGATGCACTTGTTGATGAGAGAGCTGATATTGAGAAGGCAAAAACTATGCCAAAATGGCTGGTGCAGACTTTGCGTGACAGCAAATTAGATGCACCTTTGTCATATCGTACTCGTTTAGGCTCTCATAGTGCCTCCTTTGCATTAGATTGCTATGCTATGGTTGCGTCTAGTCTCTGTGATGAGAATGAGCCTGTTTCTTTTGATGAAGCATAGAATTCAGAAAATTAAATGGTTGCCATGCAATCTGAATATGATGCTATAATGAAGAATTGTACATGGTCTTTATGTGACTTGCCTCTTGGCAAGAAGGCCATTGGCACTAAGTGGGTATACAAGCTGAAGCGTAAACCTGATGGTACATTTGACAGGTATAAGGCTAGGCTTGTTGCAAAGGGTTATGCGCAGGAAAGAGGCATTGATTTTGATGAGACCTTTGCACCTACATGCTGTATGACTACTGTTCCGAGCATTTGTGCACTTGCAGCCCATCATGGTTGGAATGTACATCAGTTGGACATTAAAACAGCATTTCTGAATGGTGACTTGCATGAAGAAGTGTATGTTTTTCAGCCCCGTGGCTTTGTGCAAAAAGGGCATGAAAACCAGGTGTGCAGGTTAAAGAAGGCATTATATGGTTTAAAGCAAGCACCACGTGCTTGGTATGAGAAGATACATGCCTATCTGGTTGTACATGGTTTTGTGAACAGTCCAATTGAAAGCACCTTATATGTTAAGCGTGCTAATGATGTGCTTCTGATCATTGTTGTCTATGTTGATGACATGCTTCTCACTGGTCCTATTGAGAAGCATATTGCTGATTTCAAGGCTGATTTGCATGCCTCATTTGAGATGTCTGATTTGGGGCATTTGCATCACTATTTGGGCATTCAGTTTATGCAAGTTGATGGTGGAATGGCTTTGTGTCAAACGAAATATATTGACACATTATTGCAGCGTTTTGGCCTTGAAGATTGTAAGCCTATTGCCACTCCTATGGAGATAGGTTTACGATTGAGTCTTCATGATGCTGGAGATGCATTTGATGCTGTTCTCTATCAGTAGGCTGTTGGATGTTTGATTTACTTATGCATTACTCGGCCAGATATTCAGTTTGCTGTCTCACAGATGAGCAGGTTTATGCATTGCCCAGGAGTCACGCATTGGAAGGCGGTTAAGCGCATCTTTCGCTACTTGAGTGGTACTCGGCTACTTGGGTTGTTTTATCCCAAGGGGGGATCACTACCGCCAGATTTGCATGCTTTTTCTGACTCAGATTGGGCTGGTTGCTATGACACTCGTGTGTCCACTAGTGGTTTTTGCTTCATGCTTGGTAGCTCATGTATATCTTGGTTGAGCAAGAAGCAGCCTACTGTGGCCACTTCCAGTTGTGAGGCTGAGTATAGGGCAGCTTTCACAACGTCTATTGAGTGTGTGTGGCTCAGATGCCTTATGGCTGATTTGGGTGTTGGCCAGTCTTCTGCCACCACCATCTTCACTGACAGTCAGAGCGCATTGGCAGTTGCGATGAACCCTGTGTTCCATGCTCGCACTAAGCACATTGAGGTGCATTATCACTATGTCAGGGAGAGGTTCTCTGCTCGGGATATCAACTTGGCATATGTGCCCATGCAGGAGAACATTGCAGACCTTTTCACGAAGTCTCTGCCTAGGGAGAAGTTTGAAGCTTTCCGCAAAGCTTTGGGCTTACTTCCTTTTGTGGAGTGATTTCCACATAGCTTGGCACTTCCTTATACATGAGTGCCAGCTCCTTGTTCACCGCATCACTCCCAGGGGGGATTTGTTGATATATTTTAGGTAGTGATGTGTGTGAACACACTAGGACCACCGGGGCACTTTTTTCCCTCTTTAGGAGGTTTTTTTCCCCCGGCTTGTATATATGCCTATTGCCCTAATGGGCTACTTATCTTTGTACATTCTCTAGTAATACATTCAGTATTGTGTGTTTGTGCTCCAAGCTTCTTCTTCTTCCTTGTGCTGTTCGCGTGCTCTTGCAGACGTCTAACTCCAACAAAACTATTCCATGAGAGAGTCCAAGCTGCAAATAACTTTCTAGAAGATATGAATGATATGATTATTTTTGTCAAAATTAGTAATTGAAAAAGCTCAAAATAGAGCTAGAGCTCATGTCAATCCTCAGAGAGGAGATATAATTCTTGAGGTTGGTCAACAAGTGTATCTTTAAATACTTACAAAATATGAAACCATGAAAATGGGACCATGTCCAAAGTTATCACTTAGGTGTTGTGGTCCATTCACAATACTTAAGGTGGATAGGAAAGATGGCTTATCATCTCTGACTTCCAAAAGGTAATCCAATTAAAATAAAAACTAGGAGAATTTGATAACCACATCTTAGGAGATGAGATTATTGAGCCTATTTCAATTCAATCTATTCCACATGAACCAAAAAGAATTCTTCATACCCGCAAAAAACAAACTAGGAGTCATTTATACAAGGACTATTTTGTGAAGTGGAAAGATGGTTATGAAGATAGAACTACATGGAAAAGAGTAAGTACAATTAAGAGATGGTTTCTCAATTTTGTTTTGCCTTCCCAAGGGTCTTCTTAAGGGGAAGCATATGGGGAAACAACACATATAGATGACTATGTACTATGTACATAGAGCTAATGGGAGAAACCATTAGCAACACTTTCCAATAGAATGTCATTTTGAAGACAAGATGGAACTAAGGGGAAGGAATTGTTACAATATGCTAAGGTTTACATCTTAGAAAAGGGGTTTATCGTTAGGGAGGCCTAGCATTGAACACCATTTCCTTGAACAAGAAAGTGGGTGGTAAAAAAATGGTTGAGGGAGTTCCTCAACAAGAAAAGAAATCTATAAGAGGGTTGTGTGGAGAGGGTGGAGGCCATTCATTTGTGTGGGGAGTACACATGCCAAGTAGATGATTTCTTGCAAAAGAAGAGGCCAAATTTGAGATCATGTACCAAATAAGCACCCATGATAGATAATATTAATGTTATGTAAAGGCCCTAAGCTCCTCTCTTTTATTGTATTTTATCCCTTTATTATACATTGTATTTATCCTTGCGTGTTTCGAGTTAGAGGAGTGGGAACATACACAAGAAACACAAAGAAGAAGCGTTGGAACAGAATATGCAATGTATTAATAAGTATGGGACATACAAATATAAGTAGCCTATTAAGCTTATAGGTGCACATAAAAACCAAGGAAAAAACTTTCTAAAGAGAGAAAAAAGTTTTAGAGGTCTTAAGAGTGTCCACATATTGCAACCAACATATACTAACAAATACTCCCTTAGAAGTGATGTGATGAACAAAGATTGCATTCATGTATAAGAAAGTGCCAAGCTATGTGGATGAGATGAATTACAAAATGGTGTAAGCAAAAAACTTTGTGAAAGTGAGAAGTTCACACATACAAAGCCTTTGTGAAATGGTATTAAAAAAAAAAAAACTTGTATAGACAAAGCAAAAATGACCTTTCTAGTGTTGGTGTTTGAGGTTTGTGGAAGCACGCAAACAACAAAAGAAAGAAGAAGAAGCTTCAAGCACAACAAACTATAGTGAATGTACAAAGATGAGTACCTTGTTAGGGTTATAGGCATACATACAAGTTGGGGGAAAAAACCTCCCAAAGAGGGAAAGAAGTGCCCTGAAGGTCCTAAGTATGCTCATACACATCACTACCAAAATATATCAAGAAATCCCCCTGGGAGTGACGCGGTGAACAAGGAGCTGACACTCATACCAAGCTATGTGGAAAGAGATCAATCCACAAAAGGAAGTAAGCCCAAGCTTTGCGGAAAGCTTCAAACTTCTCTCAAGGTAGAGCCTTAGTGAAAAGATATGCAGTGTTATCTTGTGTGGGCATGTATGTCAAACTGATCTCTCTAGCAGAGAACCTCTCCTTGACATAATGATAATGCACCTCAATGTGCTTTGTGCAAGCATGGAACATAGGGTTCCTCACAATTGCCAATGCGCTCTAACTGTCAATGAAGATGGTGGTGGTAGAAGATAGACCAACACTCAAATCAGCCAAAAGGCATATAAATTGTTGTGAAAGATTCCCCATACTTAGTCTCACAACTAGAAGTGGCCACAGTAGGCTGCTTCTTGCTCAACCAAGATATGCATGAGCTACCAAGCATGAAGCAAAAACCACTAGTGGACACATGAGTGTCATAACAACTAGCCCAGTTATAGTAAAAAAAAGCATGTAAATCTAGCGATAGTGATCCCCACTTGGGATAAAACAAGTCAAGTAGCCCGGTACCACTCAATTAGCAAAAGATGCTCTTAACCGCTTGCCAATGCTTGACACCTAGGTAATGCATAAACCTGCTCATCTCTGAGACAACAAACTGAATATTAGGCAGACTTATGCATAAGTAAATCAAGCATCCAATAACTTGCTGATAGAGAACAACATCAAATGCATCTCTACCATCATGAAGACTCAATCATAAGCCTGTTTCCATAGAAATGGCAATAGGTTTGCAATTTTCAAGGCCAAAATGCTACAATAATGTGTCAATATATTTTGTTTGACACATAACTATTCCACCATCAATTTGCATAAATTGAATGTCCAAATAATGCTACAAATGCCCCAAATCTAACATCTCAAATGAGGCATGCAAATCAACCTTAAAATCAGCAGTATGCCTCTCATTAGGACTAGTGAGCAGTATGTCATCAACATAGACTACACGGATCGTAAGCACATCATTTGCACACTTAACATATAAGGTGCTCTCAGTTGGACTATTCTCAAAACCATGTGCAATCAAGTAGGCATGTATCTTTCCATACCAAACATGTGGTGCTTGCTTCAAACCATATAATGCCTTTTTCAACCTACACACTATGTTTTCATGCCCATGGGGATGAAAAAAACACTTCTTTATGTAAGTCATCATTCAAAAATGTAGTTCTAATGTCCAACTAAATGTACATTCAAACCATGATGGGATGCACGTGCAGAGATGCTACACAGTAAACTGGGTGCAAAGGTCTCATCAAAATCAATGCCTCTTTATTGACCATAACCTTTTGCAACAAGCCTAGCCTCATACCTGTCAGCTGTTCCATCAAGCTTACATTTCAGCTTGTATACCCATTTAGTGCCAATGTCTTTTTTTCATGGAGGCAAATCACATAAAGAACAAATACCATTCTTCATAATAGTATCATATTCTGATTGCATAGTAGCCATCCTCTTTTCTAAATTTTTTTGCTTCATCACAAGAAACAAGCTCGTTCTCATTACAAAGACTAGAGGAAGCCATTGCATAACAATCGGATGCAAAAGAAGCACTATGAGATCCTAAAAGAGTATGATATGGGATAGGCGCATCTAATTTTCTATCTCGCAAAGTCTGTGTGAGACATTTTGAAGTATTTCGATGGCGATGCACCGTGCTGCACTCTCCTTCTCGAGAGCTCCACGACGATATGCTCGGAGTTGAAAACCGAGCTCCTGATGCCGCACACAGTACTCCGCACAGAGGCTGTAGAATACGCAGAAAACACAGTACACAGGGAGCACGAAGATAGACTTCTTAGGTCTTACAAATGCGGTCGAACTTACAGTCCGTGACTGACCAGGCCACTATATGTTTTATTAAAGAACATATACAAAGAAGTGTCCGATGGCCATTTGGCCTTTCACATGGACACTAACGGTAACAATCTCCCACTAAAGGCCAATATGGCCAGAGTAACTATGGGAGAAAAAAGAAAGAATGATAAAGAATACCTGAGTGTAAGTATACAAACTATACCTCCCACCTGATGGGCATGTTACACAGTATACAAGTGACTGCGTAAGATCAAGAATCAAGTAACCCCCATCAAGTGACAACAGTGTCGAAAGCTATCCTGTGGTAGAGCTTTAGTCAAAGCATCTGCAACATTATCTCGAGTGTGAACCTTCTCAAGAATAATGCTCTCAGTGGCTAAGCAATCTCTAATGAAGTGATACCTCACCTCAATATGCTTTGTCTTTGCATGATAGACCGGATTCTTAGCCAAAGCAATGGCACTCTGACTATCACTGAGCAAGTGAGGTACATGCTGAGGCAAACCCATATCACAAGCAAGACGAGAAAGCCACAATGCTTCCTTACATGCCTCACTTGCTGCAACATACTCTGCTTCTGTGGTGGAAACAACTTTCTTGCATGGAGATCTTAAAGATGAGATCTATATGGAACAACCAGAGGGTTATGTAGTTCCTGGCAAGGAAATTCTAGTTTGTAAGCTCAAGAAGAGCTTGTATGGACTTAAACAGTCTCCTAGACAATGGTACCAAAAGTTTGATGCTTTTATGAAGTCCCAAGGCTATTCTCGGAGCAATGAGGATCATTGTCTCTACACAAAGAGATTTTCTGATGGAAGCTTGATATGCTTGATACTTTACGTCGATGATATGTTGATTGCTGGGAAGTCCTCTTATGATTTGTCAATTCTCAAAAAGAAGTTGAGTCAGACATTTGATATGAAGGATTTGGGGGATGCCAAACATATTCTTGGCATGCGCATTACTCGTGATAGGAGTAAAAGATGCATATACTTGTCTCAAAGTGAGTACATATCCAAAGTACTTCACCGATTCAATATGCAGGGTGGAAAGGCATTGAGTACACCTTTACCCACATATGTGAAATTGAGCAAGGATGACTGCCCCAAATCAGATGAGGAAAAGGAATTCATGACCAAAGTTCCCTATCAGTTTGCTGTTGGTAGTCTCATGTATGCTATGGTAGCTACGAGACCAGACATTGCATTTGCAGTGGGAGTTGTGAGTAGATATATGTCTAATCCTGGCAAGAAACATTGGGAAGCGGTCAAAATGATTTTGAGATATCTAAGTGGCACTAAGGAAAAGTGTCTATGCTTAGGTAGAGGGAAAGCATCCATTATTGGTTACACAGATTCTGACTATGCTGGGTGTGTAGACAATCGTAAGTCTACATCAGGGTACATTTTTCACTTTGCTGGAGGTGCTATCTCTTGGAGATCTCGTCTTCAAGAATGTAAGTATTTCGATGGCGATGCACCGTGCTGCACTCTCCTTCTCGAGAGCTCCACGACGATATGCTCGGAGTTGAAAACCGAGCTCCTGATGCCGCACACAGTACTCCGCACAGAGGCTGTAGAATACGCAGAAAACACAGTACACAGGGAGCACGAAGACAGACTTCTTAGGTCTTACAAATGCGGTCGAACTTACAGTCCGTGACTGACCAGGCCACTATATGTTTTATTCAAGAACATATACAAAGAAGTGTCCGATGGCCATTTGGCCCTTCACATGGACACTAACGGTAACACATTTTAGGCATAGTTTTGGTAAAGTTTGAGAAATTTCATCATTTGGAGGAGCACTTGACTATCCACATGTAAAAAGAGGCAGCAAAGTATCATAAACTTTAGAGCTAACTCATGTCTCCTTAGTAGATGAAAGTAATGGCTGAATTGCATCTTCGACAAAAACAACATCACGACAAAGCAAAATGTGTTTAGTTTGTGAATGATATAGATGATAGCCTTTGCTTTCAGGACTGTACCCAACAAAAATACATTTCACTGCTTTATCATCCAATTTTTTGCATTGTTGTTCAGGGACTAATGCATATGCCAAACAACAAAAAACACACATATGAGAAACGGATGGCTTGCGACCACGCTAAGCCTCATATGGAGTGATACAATGTAGTGCTTTCGTGGGATACCTATTAAGTACACATGTTGCATACATAACAACCTCAAGCCAAAAACTATGTGGTAAAGCCTGACTTTGACCATACACCTCGCCATCTCATTGAGAGACCTGTTCTTTCTTTCAACTACAACATTTTATTGAGGTGTACATGACATTGTATATTGAAGTTTTATCCAACGTGCAGCCAAAAATGCATTAAAATCAGAAGACATGTATTCCCCTCCTCGATGAGAATGGAGGGTGCCCATTTTACATGCTGACATATTTTTAGCCAGAACCAAAAACTGTTTGAAGCACATAACACTTCGAAATTCGCTTTCAATGGATTCATGCATGCATGCTTGGAAAAATCATAATTAAAAGTCACAAAGTAAAGGTAGTTCCCAAAAGAAGGTGGCTGCATAGGAGCACAGACGTCATTGTGAACAAGCTCCAATTTATGAGTAGTTTGAATTGAACCATCTTTTGGAAAAGAGGAATATTGCATTTTGCCCAAAATATAGCCTTCACAGACATGTTTACCAGATTTCCTAAGCTTTGGGCAGAGAAGCCACCATTTTACATTTTTGCATGCATAGCAAACTCAAAAAATTCAGATGACCAAAGCATGCATGCCAAAGCTTTGCATCTGAGATAGCCTGAGATCTTGAACTGCACATGCTGAATCATTAACAAATTTTGCATACCCTTTGAGCTTATACAACCCACAATGCTAGAAGCAATAATAACATCGCCATTTGACATATCATGAACTATACATCTATCATCAACAAATTTAACAACTAACCCGACCTTGACTAATGCTAAAAGTGATAATGTATTTTTCTTGATCCTTGGCTAAACAAAGCATCTGACAATGTGAAAGAACTACCATCAACATTAGTAAGAATAATCTTACCAACTCCCATGACTAGATAAGAGGAGTTGTTGGTGCATGTGACATTATTACCTATATGGGTAGGCTCAAGTGAATTGAAGAAACTGCATTGTGAGGTAATATGTTTGGTTGCCCCACTGTCAAAGTACCAAGCATCTAAGCCTATTGCAGACATACATTGTTCATCAGAAGATGAGTCATAACTGCAAACATTAGTAAATGCCGATTCTTCATTCTACACAAGATCAACAAACTGTGTTTTGGGTGTAGAGACCTCTGCAACAACCATTTTAGCCTTTTTTTTCTTTGCCTCTTTTGCAGTCAGTTTTGGACAACTCTTTATGACATGATCATTTACTTTACAATATTTGCAAAACAATTTCTGCTTTCCTAATTTCTTCTCATCTTTGTCTTCCCTTTTCAACTATGCAAAATTAGTAGATTTCTGTTCACTAGTAGATGAGCTCCATTTACCTTTGCCCTTCTGAGTAGCTAAGAAAGCTTGATCAGCTACATGCATAATGGACATGTTCTACCTAGACTGATCTTCTTGCAACAAAATAGAGACTAACTCCTCAAATGTTAAGGCATTTGGATTACCTTTCATCATCAACCAAAGACTAGAAGCAAAACTCTGATATGAATCTAGAAGATCATTCAGAATAGTCTGCACAAGTGAACTTTTAGGCAAGAATTCATCAACTGAAATCAATTGTTCCTTCAAATCTTTGATCTTTGTCAAAAAACTATCCATAGAATATCCTTCATTCAGATGCTCACTCTCCAACTATTTTTGGAGGTAAGCAACATGAGCCTCATTTCTTGCCTGGTATAAGGTGGTAAGTGTATCCCAAGCATCCTTTGTTTTTTTGTAAGAGTGAATATGAGGGATAATGGCACGTTTGACAAACAAGGCTATCAATGCATGCGCCTAACTATCTCCACCATCCCATCAACATTTCTCTATAGTAGATGCAACATGAACTGCAACATGAACACGAATTTGAAGATCTTCATCTTCAATGCTATATACATCACCTTCAATAACTCTATTTAGAGGTGTAGTAGGTTGTTTTTCAACATCTTGCACAATATTCCACAATCCTTGTGTGACAAATACACGAAGCATCATATATGCCCACAATGGGTAATTGGTACCATTCAACTTGTCCTCAACAACCAACATATGGAATACATCATTGCTTTTAGCCATGGCCACTGACTAAATTACCCTGATGCAAAAAAATGGATGTATCTCAAAAAGGTCAACATAACTACCTTGTTGAGATTTGCTAAATCTATAGCACACTTTGAGACACTTGTACTAGAAAACCAAAATCTGTATATATGTTTGGCACAAAAGGACAAAATTGCTTGCATAGGCATTATGATAACACATTTGGAGGCCAAAATGAGCTCATATCCAAATTTTGACACCACGAAGCGAGGTTGTTAACTAACTGTAGTGGAAGTGTGGAACATTGGGTTCCTTGCAAATGCCAATGCACCTTGATTATCAATAATGATTGTGATGGAAGAAGTTTGATCTATACCTATGAGAAGAGGAAAGCTCTTTAGTTTTTGTTTTATTGACTTCTTAGCTTAGTGAATTAAATTAGCCTCTAGTTAACCATATCAATTATTTTTCCTCAACTCTCTATAGTTTATGGGATTATCATAGATGATTATGGGATAGACTTCACTAGAATTTCATACAATTAGATTAGTTTCATATATAAGAAAAAACTATGAGTTAGAAAAATTAGAGCTTGTTGCATGGTTAAGTTTTTATGACACAAAAGTTAAAATTGACTTGTCATCATGCATGACCAACTTTAGCAATCATGTGACCCTTAGGATCAGTTATTAATCCTAACACTAGAGTGCAAAGAGATAACGATTAGGATTTTAAGCTTTGTAGTTGATTTTGGAAAAGAAATGTCCACTTAATTTAATGTTATCCTTAAAAACATAAATTTTCTCATAAAAAAACAGAAATGCTTAAGATTTGTTACACCTGGTTATTTTCAAAATTTTATGTTTTTTTAAAGATTAATAAACTTGGTTCTCAAAATTATTGATAGTTTTTCTCTGCACTTGACCTAGAACAAGTACATTAACTGGATTATCCTCATAACACAATTTACTCAAAAGTCTTCACAAGGCCAAAGAGCTTGAGGAACTATTTCAACTTATCTTGTTTTTTAGAGACTTCAGGTTTATCTTTGGAAGTTACTTCCGTTATACTAGTTCTCATCCTCTACTTTTTGAGGAGATTTAATTTTAGCTATAGTCTCAGCTTCAATCCTTATACATTTAGTCAGTTAAGTCTTAGCTTATGCTCAAATTTGCATATGAAAGCTTCTGTGATTTTTGGTTTTGTTTATAATCTCAACTTCATTGTGCAACAAACATTGTGTTTTTGGTCTTATCTCTTGTGTTTTGTAAAATTTTAGGTGCAAATGATCCAATAAAGGATATGTATTGGGGAGTGAAATGTCATCATTATATGCATTATTAAGACTGATAAGGTGCTTTGCTATTTTGGCACTTGTTATGATGGAATTCATGCAAATACAACATTGATTTTTTTTAAACAATGCTCAATCTATTTGATGTGAAACATCACACTAATTTGTGCATTATGTACAATAAATCAAATAAGCTTTAAATGAATGGTTCTTTTGATAAATGTATAGGCATTTAGACCTCTAAATGCTTTCTTTGTTATGGTGCAAGTGTCTCATCTCTTAACTTCGTTCTTGAAGGTTTGTGATCTTATATCGTGTGAGAAAATAATGATGCTTTTGTACTATCATAGAACATTGATTGTGTTCATTTGGGTAGCTTGTTTTTAGTTTTCTATTCATCTATTTTTGAATCTTCTAGAAGAAAAAACTAACAATATGATTCATTTGCATATTGGCTCCATAGGATTGATGACTTGCATATTCTATCCTCTTGTTTGTAGAAATATTTCATTTTCATGAGACTTGGATGTACTCTACAAGTTTTTCTCATGATTCTTTGATCAATGTTTGCAAAGAGATAGGAGAACGCAATGATTTTATACCTACCACTATAGGTATTTGTTTATCTAGAAGTCACACAACTCGTGTTTATCGAATACCCAAGCAAAAGATAAAGTGCAGAATTAAAATGTCTATTGGAGGTCAATTAGTCAATGTACGTGTGCATGCGCTTTTGTTTTTTAAATGTTGTGACTAATGGATGGGAATTGGATACTTTGCTTTCCTTCTATGGGTTTACGGCTCCATCTCTACCTTCATCTCTCTCTCTCTCTCTATCTCTCCTCCCCTATTTTTTCTCTTTTCACTCCTAAGCTTTTAAGAGTTTTTAGATTTTGATGTCTTCCTTTCTTTTAACAACTTTGTTAGATATTTGTCACTCATTAAATTACTAATGGATCTCTACAGTTCACAAACTATAACTATCTGCCTTTAATTCTTTTTTCTTACTGGAATGAGGATATACAATCCTTTCTATTGTGGATATGTGATGGAATACGAGGGATTAATTCTTCTTTTGACAAAAACATGAAAAGTTAAAAGTAGACATTATTTTGTTCAAGAACTATAGGGAGAAATTACAAGACTTGAAGAAGATATCATCAACTTTGGTATGGGGGATTCATTTTAAATTCATTTTGGAATCTCATGGGGAAAATATTTTAGAATGTCTAAACATAGATTTCATTTAATATATTTTTATTTTTTTGTACACAATACTTTGAAACTTTCCTAGAATTGGTTGAGTGCCTAATGAAGTAGAGCCTTTGTTAAAAAGTATCCTTTTGGAGTCTCAACATTGTTGATATATTTTAGGTAGTGATGTGTGTGCACACTCTAGGACCGCTAGGGCACTTTTTTCCCTCTTTAAAAGGTTTTTTTCCCTCAGCTTGTATATACGCCTATAACCCTAATGGGTACGTGCTTTCGCAGATGTCTAACTCCAACAATTGGTATCAGAGCAGGTGGCCGCTTCATCGAGGGCATCATCGACACTCCTCCGGTTGCAGTCTCAGAATCACACGAATTTTGGTGAGCATACTCAGCGAGTTTTTGAGATCACTATCACAACACTTGTGCAGGCTATTTAATCTTTTTTTCTAAAGGTATATACCAGTTTCGGTTCGTCAGTATAAGTGTCTCAAAGTCTGCTATAGGTTTAGCAGAATTCGTCTAGGCAGTTCTGTTCAACTTTTTGAGATACAGTCAATTTTTTGCATCAAGGTATTTTAGTCACCAGCCATGGCTGAAAGCAGTGATGTATTCCATATGTTGGTTGTTAAGGATAAGTTGGATGGTACCAACTACCCATTATGGGCTTATATGATGCGACATGTATTGGTTGCAAAAGGACTGTGGACATTGTGCAGGGTGTTGAAAAACTTCCTATCACATCTGCAACTCTTATAACTACATGTACTGAAGCTGATGCAAAAGGTGTCGAAGATGATGATATTATGCATATTCTTGTTCGTGCTACGGTTCCTGTTGCACTTACTATAGAGCAAATTCATTGGGATGGCAGAGATGCCCAGGCACATGCATTGATAGCTTTGTTTGTCAAAGGTGCCATTATTTCTAACATCCGCTCTTGCAGAACAGCCAAGGATGCTTGGGATACACTTACCATATTGTACCAAGCTAGCAATGAGGCTCGTGTTGCTTACCTCCGAAAATAGTTGAAGAGTGAGCACATGAATGAAGGTGATTCTATGGAAATTTTTCTAACAAAGATCAAAGAATTGAAGGACCAGTTGATTTCTGTTGATGAAGTTATACCAGATAGCTCACTTGTGCAGACCGTTCTGAATGGTCTTCCTGATTCATATCAGAGTTTTGCTTCTACTCTTCGGTTGATGATGAAAGGCAATCCAAATTCCTTGTCATTTGAGTTAGTCTCTATTTTGTTGCAGGAAGATCAATCAAGGCAGAACAAGTCCATTATGCGTGTTGCAGATCAAGCTTTCTTGGCTAGTCAGAAGGGCAAATGAAAATGGAGCTCTTGAACTAGTAAGCAGAAATCTGCTAATTTTGCACATTCGAAGAAGGAAGACAAAGATGAGAAGAAATAAAAAAAGCAGAAATTGCTTTGCAAGTACTCTAAAGGAAATGATCATATCATAAAGAACTGTGCTAAACTCGATGCAAAAGAGGCAAATAAAAAAGAGGCTCGAATGGTTGTTGCAGAGGCCTCTACTCCAAAAACAAAGTCTGCTAACCTTGTGTAGGATGAAGAATGGGCGTTTACTACTGTTTGCAATTTTGACCCATCTTCTCATGGGCAGTGCATGTCTGTAGTAGACTCAGATGTTTGGTACTTTGATAGTGGGGTGACCAAACATATTAACTTGTAGCACAATTTCTTCTCTTCACTCGAGCCTGCCCCTATAGGGAATACTGTCACATGCACCAACAACTCCTCTTATCCTGTCGTGGGAGTTGGTAAGATCATTCTGACTACACTTGATCGTAGTTCTTTCACTATGTTAGATGCTTTATTTGTGCCAGGGATCAAGAAGAATCTAGTATCAGTTTTTGCATTAGCCAACATTGGCTTGGTTGTGAAATTTGTTGATGGCAGATGTACAGTTCATGATCTGTCAAATGGCAATGTTATTATTGCTTCTAGCATTTTATGTCGTGGGCTGTATAAGCTCATAGACTATGAAAAATTGGTGAATGATTTGCAATGTGCAGTACATGATTCTTAGGCTATGTCAGATGCAAAGCTTTGGCATGCATGCTTTGGTCATTTAAACTTTGCTAGTTTGCTACGCTTGCAGAAATCTGAAATGGTGTCCTCTTTGCCTAAACTTGAGGCACCGAGGGAACATGTATGTGAAGGCTGTATTTTGGGAAAAATGCGGCGTTCCTCATTTCCAAAAGATGGTTTAGTTCGGGCTACTCAGAAATTGCAGCTTGTTCATAGCGATCTCTGTGGTCCTATGGAGAAACCCTCTTTTGGAAATTATCTTTACTTCGTGACTTTCAGTGATGATTTTTCCAGGCATACATGGGTATATCCACTCAAAGCAAAGTCCAAAGTGTTTATGTGCTTCAAACAGTTTTTGGTTTTGGCTGAAAATATGTCAGCATGTAAAATGGGCACCCTACGTTCTGATCGAGGGGGGGAATATATGTCTTCTGATTTTAATGCATTTCTCGCTGAACGTGGGATAAAATACCAGTGTACAGTGCCGTATATACCTCAACAGAATGGAGTTGCTGAACGGAAGAACAAGTCGCTCATGGAGATGGCGAGGTGTATGATCAAGAGTCGGGCCTTACCACATAGTTTCTTGCTTGAGGTTGTTATGTGTGCAACATATGTACTTAACAAGTGTCCCACTAAAGCACTGCAGTCTATCACTCCATATGAGGCTTGGCATGATCGCAAGCCATCTGTTGCTCATCTACGAATGGTTGGTGCAGACTTTGCATGATAGAAAATTAGATGCACCTCTATCATATCGTACTGGATTAGGCTCTCATAGTGCCTCTTTTGCATCAATGCTATGCTATGGCTGCCTCTAGTCTTTGTGATGATATTGAACCTGTTTCATCTGATGAAGCACAAAATTCTGAACATTGGATGGTTGCAATGCAATCTGAATATGATGCTATAATGAAGAATGGTACTTGGTCTTTATGTGACTTGCCTCCTGGCAAGAAGGCCATTGGCACAAAGTGGGTGTACAAGCTGAAGCACAAACCTGATGGAACAGTTGACATGTATAAGGCTAGGCTTGTTGCAAAGGGTTATGCGCAAGAAAGAGGCATTGATTTTGATGAGACCTTTGCACCTACTTGCCGAATGACTACTATTCGTAGCATCTATGCACTTGCAGCTCATCATGGTTGGAATGTACATCAATTGGATATCAAAACAATATTTTTAAATGGTGACTTGCATGAAGAAGTGTATGTTTTTCAGCCCCGTGGCTTTGTGCAGAAAGGGCATGAGAACCAAGTGTGCAGGTTAAAGAAGGCATTATATGGTTTAAAGCAAGCACCACGTGCTTGGTATGAAAAGATACATGCACATGGTTTTGAGAACTGTCCAACTGAAAGCACCTTATATGTTAAGCGTGCTAATGATGTACTTTTAATCATTATGGTTTACGTTGATGACATGCTGTTCACTAGTCCTCATGAGAGGCATATTGCTGATTTTAAGGTTGATTTGCATGCCTCATTCGAGATGTCTGATTTGGGGCATTTGCATCACTATTTGGGAATTTAGTTTATGCACGTTGATGGTGGAATGGCTTTGTATCAAACGAAATATATTGACACATTATTGCAGCGTTTTGGCCTTGAAGTCTGTAAACCTATTTCCAATCCTATGGAAACAGCTTTACGATTGAGTCTTCATGATGTTGGAGATGCATTTGATGTTGTTCTCTATCAAGAGGCTATTGGATGCTTGATTTACTTATGCATTACTCGGCCAAATATTCAATTTGCTTTCTCACAGATGAGCAGGTTTATGCATTTCCCAGGTGTCAAGCATTGGTAGGCGGTTAAGCACATCTTTCACTACTTGAGTGGTACCCAGCTACTTGGGTTGTTTTATCCCAAGGGGGGATCACTACCACCATATTTGCATGCTTTTTTTGACTCTGACTGGGCTGGTTGCTATAACGCTCATGTGTCCACCAGTGGTTTTAGCTTCATGCTTGGTAGCTCATTCATATCCAGGCTGAGCAAGAACCAGCCTACTATGGCCACTTCCAGTTGTGAGGCTGAGTATAGGGAAGCTTTCACAGCGACTGTTGAGTGTGTGTGGCTCAGACACCTTATGGCTGATTTGGGTGTTGGTCAGTCTTCTGCCCATCTTCACTGATAGTCAGAGTGCATTGGCAGTTGCGAGGAACCCTGTGTTCCATGCTCGCACTAAGCACATTGAGGTGCATTATCACTATGTTAGGGAGAGGTTCTCTGCTAGAGAGATCAACTTGGCATATGTACCCACGTAGGAGAACATTGCAGAGCTTTTCACAAAGGCCCTACCTCGAGAGAAGTTTGAAGCTTTTCGCAAAGCTTTGGGCTTACTTCCTTTGGTGGAGTGATTTCCACATAGCTTGGCACTTCCTTATACATGAGTGCCAGCTCCTTGTTCACCGCATCACTCCCAGGGGGGATTTGTTGATATATTTTAGGTAGTGATGTGTGTGAACACTCTAGGACCACCGCGTCACTTTTTTCCCTCTTTAGGAGGGTTTTTTTCCCCTGGCTTGTATAAATGCCTATAGCCCTAACAGATTACTTATCTTTGTACATTCTCTAGTAATACATTCAATATTGTGTGTTGTGCTCCAAGCTTCTTCTTCTTCCTTGTGCTGTTCTCGTGCTTCTGCATATGTCTAACTCCAACAAAGATGTTACTAATCCATTTAATTATCTTTGTGCTCTTGGGATAGAAGGCATTTCTAGAAATCTCTTCGGAGACTCGATATATTTCAATGATGTTTCTAAATCCTTGAATTTATTGCACATGAGTAGGTGAATCTCAACTCCTTTACATTTTACTGGTCAATGGCCCCTTGTGAACGATGGAATATATTAACATTTTCTTCTTGTTGCCTATTATAGGGGCAAAGAACAATGATGTACTTTTTCTTGAATTTGTCTATCCATTTTACCGTTGTAGTTTGATGTTGGGATGCTCTTTATTTTCTTATTATAACTTAAGCCTACTCTTTCTTTAAAATAATTATTAAATAAAGAAATTAAAATTATGAATATGTTTATTAACCCCTCTAATCCCAATGCCACACCTATTGAATAGAATAAGTGCATAAACCCATCCAAAGGTGCAAAAACATGAAGCCTTGGTGTATGGTTTAGAGGTACATAATTGGCAACCTAGAGGTCTTATTGAAAAAATAGTCAAAAGATCACCTTGTTTGCTAGTGTAAAGGCCTATGGGCTATGGCTTCAAGGTCCACCTTTTGATTGACATAAAGGTTTTCTTGGATCATAACTTAGAGGTTGTACCATATTTGAGGCCAATGCAGACAATGAGCTTTTAGTGATTTACTAATATAACATGGTAAGATTCGATGTGTTTCACGCAAGATGAAGTGATTCTCTCAAGAGTTATCTTGTTTAGTTATGAGTATATGGAAAAAAACATGTGTATTTAGGTGAATTTGACTTGTTTTATAGCTATAAGTTTCTTTCATTTACTGATTATGAATGGTCTTTCTTAATGACATCCTAGCACGACAATGTGCTATATTGGATCACACCACATATTAGCACCATAAAGACTAGGCAATTCAACAATAGCATCTAGGTTCACCATGATATAGCACTCTAAAGTAAGAAGTTCTAGCTCACTACTTCATACCTACAAAGTATGATCAAGTAATGGCTTGACAAATGCACATTTAAATTGTCAAATTGAGAGAACTAGTGCATGGAAACATGTATGCAAGTCAAAATGGGTGGAAAATTTTTGACTCGAGTGTTTAAAGTAAGCATCAATAAATCATAACCTCCCTCCAATAGATCACTTTCTATTCAACTACCACACACAATTTAGTTATGAATATATCTTGATAATCGATTACCCAAAACTAGCTCAATATGGGCTAGTTTGAAAGATCTCAAAGTGACTTCAAATGAAAGTCATTTGAACAATTCGAACCTCTCTATTGCAAGTTATTTCCCAAAAGACAAAGTGGTGTGGACAATCTATTCTCTTTATATTCACACCTAATGCACTTCTCAAATTAGTAATGCCAAAGAAAGAGAGAAGTGATCAACTTACCAAAACGCCATTTCTATACAAACATGCAACAAAGTGTCCTCTCTATCTCCTTCCGTTCAACTAATAAAAGTTACATTACATTAGCGACTAAAATCACGCAAATAGTGTCTTCCCTCTCTTCATTTTAAAGTTTCATAGTGTCTGACGATTGGAGCTTTGTTTGGATCATCCACATATAGATTAATTATAGGAGTGCTTGTGAACATTTCCCCTACTTCAATGACTTCCACAATTGCAATGTTTATAGTAGGAGGGGAATCATCTTAGGCCTTTCCTCATGAATTGTTTTATCTTCAAAGAACTCATATGTTTTAACAAGGGAGACCTCCAATTAGTCTTGAGTTCTTGCAAAAATATTTTCTTGAAAGTAAGTATGGTTGGTTGTGTCTACATTGAATTGGCCTTGATTCAAGCAACAGGCATGCTCTATTTCCTTGTGCATCACTTCCACCTTGCAACTAGAGCTGCCATGTATTGGAAGTGCCTCTACAAGGTGAACCACCTTTTTGCCCTTGTCTGGGGCCATACTAGTCCTTGGTCCTCCCTTGTTGTCTTCCCCCTTATGAAGTAGATAGTTCCATTATGCAAGATTAGGAGACAAGCACCTAAAGCACATGTTTTCTCTCTTGGCTCTTTCATACTATTGAGTGGATAATTTTGGCCCTTGTGGTCTTTGTTTTTTTATGAAAAACTTGTTATTTCCCATTACTATAATTTTCTCAAATTTGTGGTCCTAACATATTTGAGGGGTTGATCTATCTCCATAGGAGTATATTGAGGATAGTTATGGTTCTCATATATCTGTGCATCCTTGATCGCTTCCTCAAATGTTTTAGGTGTATTCCTTCTTGTCTCCCTCTTTATGGCTTTTCTAATCCTCTCACAAACCCCTAGTTTTTCAGAAATCCTTAAGCCCCTTGAACTTCAAGATGATCTCTCTATAGTGGGATATGTAGATTGATAGTGGTTTATCCCTCTGTGTGATCCTACCCTGCTCATCCCAGTTACTCTCTTCTTCATTATCAAGAAGAAACACCTTCAAGAAAAGGGTTTCAAACTGAGTCTAGTCTGTAGGGATGGAGTTTGCCCCCTTGAGACTCATCACCCGCTTATAAGCTGATAAGCCAAGGAAGAAACTGTCCTCAAGCACACGATACTCAAATGGGATGCTCTTCAATTGATGCAAGTCATTCCACTTTTGCAAAAAAGTGTAAACTGCATCCTTATTTCTTTCTTGATCATCCCCCATGAAGGTTAGTGGTTTGAGGTCTTTCAGGAGGGGAGTCTCCCTAGAGCTTTCTCCCTTATGTTTGCTAGATTGGAGAGTCTCCTTCCTAGTTGTTTCGTGTATGAGAAGAGTAGGCAGTTCTCTTTCCTTCCTAGTTAGAAAAGAGCTAACTTCTGTCTCCAAAGAGACCATCTGGGTCTTCAATTGTTTAGTGGCAAACTAGTCTATGATGATGTGTGGAGCACTCTTGAGTGAAGAGATCCATAGAAAGTTTATACTTGGCACTTAGAGTGGAGATGCATATAGTGTTCGTAATTCTTACCAAGGAAAGAATCAACATGGCAGGAGCAAGAACAAGGAAAAGAACCGTCAAGAAAATAAGAGTAGAAGTTATTCAAGGCAAAGGGATATCGAATGCCATTCTTTTAATAAGAAAGGACATGAAGAAAGATGGTGATACATTAAAGAATGCCAAAGGTAAAGGGAAACATGGTAAAGGGCATGCTATATAGTTACCTACACCATCTGCTTCAATTGTGAAGATATAAGAAATTACTGCTATTTTTGATGATGTTGATGTGTTGACAATTGACAATACTGTGCCTAGTGAGGCTCTTATGGCTGATTCTCTTTCCCACACATGCCTGGTAGATTTTGGTGCTTCTTTCTATGTGATGCCACATAGAAAATAGTTCTCTACTTATGCAACAAAGTCTCTTGGTACCATGAGACTTAGTGATTCTTACCAGTATGATGTTGTTGGTATTGGAGATTTGGTTGTGCAGTTCACTGATGGTTCAAAATTTATTATGCATAATGTATGCCATGTGCCTCAAGTATCACACAGTTTGATATCAATCGGTCAACTTGATGACCTTGGTTACAAAGTGGTTTTCTATGCTCAATCCTTTTGCATATTAAAGAGCAATATGGTTATTGCAAAAGAAAACAAAGTTGGCTTACGTTATCCTTTATTTGTATCACAAAAAGAACAGTTGTTAGTTGTCACTAAATAGCCTATGGCTTGTATATGGCATGGTTGTTTGGGCCACATATCTTTTAGTGGAATGGAAAATCTTTCTTGCTCTGGCTACTTACCTATATTATCTTTCTTTGATTTTTCATTTTGTGAGCATTGCCAATATGGAAAGCAAAATAGTATTGTTCATAGAACACACATTGACTCTTCAATTCAACCATTAGATCTTCACTAGGCCATTAAGTGGTGCTCTTTACTTTGACACTTTAATAGATGATGCTACTAGAAAAGTCTAGATGTATCCTATCAAGTCACAGGATGAGATATCTTCTACTTTGAGAAAATGGCTAGGCAACCTGAAATTTAATCTAATAAAAAAAAATCAACAAAAAATTGATCAAATTTATGTTTGATGAGTTTATTCGCAAACGAATCAAACGAATTTTATTTATATGCATTGATTCACAAACTTTTCATACTATGGACTTGACACACCAAAAAAATGAGAAATCACGACAACCTGCAAATCCTCATGCATTCGAGAGGCCTCAAAAAAGGTTTCGCATTCCCGAAGCTACTTACCTAAGATCAAAAAGTTTCGTTCCTATGCATATGGGGTCAGCTTGATAGGTTGAAGGTTGCCCAAGGGATCAATAGTTGATGCAAATGGCACCACACATGCCCCATAAGATTGTGCAAGCTCATTTCTGCAACTTTCACCAATAGATCCTCAAGTCGATCTATGCAAGTTGCACCCGGGTTCAATTCCATGACTAGCCCAAAATCATGTGAGCAGGGCTACAATTATCCTCCTCTTCCATGCTTGAGGGAGTAAAATAGAATGTTCGCTTCTACCCAAATGAACATGTTACAAATGTCCTTGTCTAATCTAGGCACATCACTCCCAAGAAACCAACCTCCCCATTTCCTCTATGCATCGCAATGCATCCTAGTTGAGAGACAACTCCTTAGAAGGTATTTGTTAAATGGATTGTAGTGTCTTCCTGAACAAGCTGATCATTTTTCTAATACCAAGTGTTATGAATGCACCTTGATGAAGAGCTTTGGAGGCTATTGAAATTGAATGGGGACCTTGCAGAGTCAAGAACACCATGTACCTATCAGTCAGCATTTGCAACTATTAGCGAGATACTCAATCAAACACCAAAAATGTCAATTGAATCACAAAAGCCCGAGTCAGTACATAACTGACTCGGGCTTTTGTTGGGTATGAGATGGGGGCTCATACCCAACAAGAGGGGCTCAAGACAAGGTCGCAAAAAGGCACCAAACATTGCTAGAAAGTTGGATGTTTTACGAGATCCCCCTCAATAGTTATGCACATTCAGTGCCTCAAGATAAAGTCCCCAAACACTCCAATCCCCTGGAGAGAAATACAAGCCACCATGCAAAACGGAGGTAGGAGAAGACAAGAAGGGGGGTGAAGAGGCCCCCGAGGTGGAGAAACGTGTGTCCAAAGTTCCCTCGTGAGGAGTCCCCATATGCTCCCAAGGTGCCCTAAGATACCCCCAAGGAATTCTCCAAAGTGACCCCAAGTTGCCCGCAAAGTGCCCGCACGGAGGGATATAGGTTCGCCATTCCACCATCTTTTAGGAACCTCAACATTAGCTCCGTTCTCAATGTCTTTACTCTGTCATGCAGACTTTTTTACTTTCCAAAGTCCGTCTCACACATCATATCGGAGCCTTGCCTTTGCTATGAGTTGTTAATTCTTTTGTTAGTTAATCATCATGCTATCAACAATACGACTCTCTTTCTACTATGGGGAGATGGATTGGAACGAGTTACCTCGTGTTGCTGAAGAATCTAGCAAACATCAAGAGCAACGAAGAAGACAGCTTCCTCCCTCCTTATAGTCGTTTCGCTGCCTGGAGAAAAGCAAACAGCCTCTCAACAAACTGTGCCGATCCTACATACTAACAGAATAAACGAACGCTATTATCCCCAATAGTATGAATGAGAACACACAGTTAAGTTCAAGTGAATATAGGACAATGGTCTGGAAAAGGTACTGTCGGGTTGATGCCAAGCAGCAACAATAAGTCTGGGATGGAGAAACGACAGTAGATTCAGAGAGGAAGACGAGCTGGAAGAAATACTAAGATTAAAAATAAACTTCATTTCAGAGTTCACAAAGGCTTCAAAAAAGCTCATAATTTTAGATGATGTGTTGATTCCTTCAATAGCTAACGCCAGCAACGTTTGGAGACATTGTTATAATCCAATCTTGAACATCTCGTCCAATACAATTGTGACAGACTGGCACAGGGAGCGTAAGTGAATTCACGGAAGCAATTTCAAAAAGCCCATGATTGTCAACATGCAACACGTTCTAAAATTATGGTTCAAGCATAGTTCGGCAGAAGCTGCTACTTCAAAGTAGGATCGTCCAACTTATTTAAACGCAGGATTTGCATGTGAAATCTTCTAAAGAATTTATCTTTGCTGATGCCATAGTAAACACCTTTCTTCCTCCTGAGGACTGTAGATAATCAAGAACTCGGCCAGCAGCATTGTACCCAGAAGCCAGTGCCTTTCCTACTGCAAGTCCATCCCTGTGATTACCTGTGAGCCATATGGGGTCTCTCTCTCTCTCTCTCTCTCTCTCTCTCTCTCTCCAGCATACTACACTTGTACAAGGTTTTTGTCTCATAGGCCAAGTTTGGCCTCTAGAAGACGTTAATATGACTTTCTCTCTCTCTCTCTCTCTCTCTCTCTCTCTCTCTCTCTCTCTCTCTCTCTCTCTCTCTCTCCCCCTCCCCTCGAAGAATGGTACTTGGTTTTTATGTGATTTGCCTCCGGGGAAAAAAGCCATTGGCACTAGATAGGTATACACGCTGAAGCGTAAGCCCAATGGAATAGTTGAAAGGTATAAGGCTAAGCTTGTTGCAAAAGGTTATGCTCAAGAGAGGCATTGATTTTGATGACACCTTTGCTCCCACATGCCGAATGACCACCGTTCGTAGCATTTGTGTACTTGTCATGGGCAAAGGAAACCATCTTGAATCTCACATTTCATGTGACCTATATCTCATGATTGGTTCAAAATTTGGAGAAACTAATGCTCCTATTGTGTCCCGAATGTGCAAAATCCCTGAGATTGATTGTCTACTTGCTTAACTCTGATATCCAGAGTTCATGTTTTGAGTTGATGACATCATCAATTCATAAGGAGAGATTACTCACATACATACTCAGTCCTGCCAATTCTAGTCTTGAGAGCTCAAGGAGTTATGATCACCAAGTAAGTACTTTCGAAGTTCTAGTTCTAATTCTTGTCTTGTTCCTTGTTCTAGTTCTGTCTAGTCTAGTATCTTGGACATCTTACATTGTTTTGTTGTCATCTCGTAGTATGTGCTCCTTTCGAATTATTCCTTGTATCTACTTCATCTCCCTGAAGGGACTTCTTATAATCTAGGTATCTTTCTTCATACCTATGGTCCCGGGTTGTGGGACTTCTTCTATCACTTACATATTCTTGTATTATTTTCCCTACGTAGTTGATCTTATAATCAAAGGTATAATTCCAAAATCTTGCCTAGTTTAGTAAGAGAGCACAATCTAGTGCTCCCTTGACATTTTGGCAAGACTATCCACATAAGTCCATGTCAAAAACGATGGACTCCATATCCATACTCAAAAATATCGAATTTCCTTTCAATGATATATTTAAAAAACTCCAAAATTTTAAAAGGAGCTTACCACAAGGTGATCGCTCAATTGCACAAATTGCGGCAGACTTCAGAAATTTATTTCAAGGATCCATACATCAAGAAGAATATCTAGTTAATCAATTTCAAAGTGGTCTCAGAGATGAAATAAAGGATCGTTTTCCCTCTACATATGAAGCAAATACTTTAGACGAGGTTATCTATTACGCAGATCAATGTGAGAACCAATTTTTCAAAGAAAGCCAAGTACAAGAGCTAGAAGTGTTGAATAATCAAGACACTATTCCTCAAGAATCGGAATCAAGAATCTTTGAAGACCAAGAATTCATTACAAATTATATGGAGCATACACATTATGAAGATAACAACAAGGTGAAGGACAAGGAGGAGTTCATGTTCAATCAAGGACGTGTGCTTACTCAAGGCTCTCCATCAAAGATCTTGGAAACACAACAAAGATCTTGGAAACACCACAACGTATGACTAAAAGCTCAAAGGATCTATCTCCCAAGGAAGCTCAAGGGAGACCCAGTTCACCAGCTATCAAGATTAAGGATCATGAAGAATTCAAGGTTGATCATGTCTTAGATTCAAGAATATCCCGAGGAAGATTGGAGTACCTTATTCAATGGAAAGGGTATGAAATCAGCAATTGTACTTGAGAACCTGCAAAAAAACCTTCAAAGAGCACCAATCAAGGTTCGAGAATTTCACAAGAAAAATCCAATGAAGCCGAGACCAGAGAACATGACCGCTCCTCATGGAACTCTTTGCTTGAGGAGGGAGGTGATGTCATGGACAAAGAAAACCATCTTGAATCTTAGATTTCATGTGACCTTCTATATCTCATGATTGATTCAAATTTGGAGAAACTAATGCTTCCATTGTGTCCAGAATGTGCCAAAACCCTGAGACCTAAGATTGACTGTCTACTTGCTTGATTCTGATATCCAAAGATCATATTTCGAATTGATGACATCATCGATGACATCATCAATTCGTAACCGCCATTGATGAGCCTCCCTTGAAAACCTATGTAAGGAGGGGTTGGCCATATACATACTCACTCTTGCCAATGCCAAAGGAGTCGTGATCACTAAGTAAGTACTTTCGACGTTCTAGTTCTTGTCTTGTTCCTTGTTCTAGTCTTGTCTAGTCTAGTATCCTGGACATCCTACATTGTCTTGTTGTAATCTCGTAGTAAGCGATCCTTTCCAATTATTCATTGTATATAGTTTATCTCCCTGAAGGGATTTCTTGTAATCCAAGTATCTTGCTTCATACCTATGGTCCCGAGTTGTGGGATCTCCTATATCATCTCTAGTCCAATTATTCATACTTATCAATCCCGGTTGTGGAACTTTTTGTATCAGTTACATATTCTTCTATTATTTTCCCTACGTGGGTGATCTTGTAATCGAAGGTATAATTACAAAATCTTGTCTGGTTTAGTGAGAGGGCACAATCTAGTGCTCCCTTATGACTTGCAACTCATCATGGTTGGAATCTGCATCACTTGGATATTAAAACCTCATTTTTGAACAGTGACTTACATGAAGAAGCCACAAGCTAATACAGCCTCCCATATGTAGTATAGAGAGTTTCACTCTTTCGTTCTCTCTCAAGGTTTCATCAAGAGCCAAGCTGATCATCATTCATGCACAAAAAAAGGACTCAATTGGCAGCCATATTATTTTGGCTTTATATGCTGATGATATGCATCTTGCAAGAAAGCATAAGGAGTCTCAATATCCTCAAAGATGAGCTTAAGTCTTTCCTCTTTATGCGGGAAGCTTTCACAATGACTGTTAAGTGTGTGTGGCTCAGACGCCTTTTGGCTGATTTGGGTGTTGGTTAGTAGTCTTTTGCCACCACCATCTTCATTGACAATCAAAGCGCATTGGCAATTGCGAGGAACCTTGTGTTTGATGCTCACATAAAGCGCATTGAGGTGCATTATCATTATGTTAGGGAGAGGTTCTTTATTGGAGAGATCAATTTGGAATATGTGCCCGCACAGGATAACACTGCAGATCTTTTCACAAAAGCTCTGCCTCAGGAGAAGTTTGAAGTTTTCTGCAAAGCTTTGGGCTTACTTCTTTTTATGGATTGATCTCTTTCCACATAGCTTGTCACTTATGAGTGCCATCTCCTTGTTCACCGCATCACTCTTAGGGCAGATGTGTTGATATATTTGGGTAGTGATGTGTGTGAACACACTTAGGACCCCCGTGGCACTTTTTTCCCTTTAGGAGGTTCCCCCCTTGCCCCACTCCCCCCGGGCTTGTATATACCCATATAACCCTAACATGTCACTTATCTTTGTACATTCACTTGGTAATACATTCAGTATTGTGTATTGTGCTCCAATGTTCTTCTTCTTCTTTGTGTTGTTCATGTGCTTCCGGAGACCTCAAACTCCAATAAAAACATGGGAAGCACATGCAAACAAGCCAGTGGTTGGAAGCCCATGTAAGTACTACTACTTTGGTTCCTACATTGACAGGCAACTGAGATGGCAAGCCCTTCTCCACTGCCGTAGCTGGGTGCCTTGGTTATGCTACCTTCCTACCTGGGTCGAAAGGGGCAGCACCAAGGGACAGCCCATAAGGGAGGAGAAGAGTAGTGGCTGAAGGTGGGAGTACCTCAGACCACGAAGGAAGTCATGGGCATGGAAAGCCCAGGAAATGGACAGCTGAAGATAGGCTCTGCCTTTTCACCCCACAAAATTTTCCTTCCCTGATAATATATGTGGATGCAGGTGGATTATGAGGCTACGGCCATGTCATCTATCTTTCCCGTGTGTGTGTGTGTGTGTGTGTGTGTGTCTCCTTTAAAAAGGGGGAAGCAGGGGGGGGGGGGGGTTGGTGTGTGCCAGCAATATACGTTTTGTATGGTTGGAGGAACTCAAGCTGAAATTCTTCTCCATATGCCTCCAAAGGCTGCTAATCTCTGGGCAAGGGTATTCAACGTAAGAGGGGGTATTGGATTTCTTCCTAATAGAGAGATGCAGCCTCTCCCCAAAGGAGGGTGTCTGCCCCCGAAAAGGAAGCCAGCACTGTGCACCTACCGCAGAACGCAGGCACTGGCCTTCCCAAAGGGAGGCGACAGCCCCTAGGGAAGGTAGGCTGCCCCCCAAGAGGAGAGCACCACATCAAGCACTTTCATCTGTAGGTGGTCTCAGAAACCTTGCACAGAGGGATGAGAATTGTAGATCCTCTACCCATTTCCTCTTATCCAATCGTTCCTTTTTCCGGAATCGGCAAGTGGTTTTTGGGGGGTATCAGCAATATACGTTTTGGATGGTTAGACAGAGTCAACCTGAAATTTTCTCCATATGCCTTCAAGGGCTGCTAATCTCTCGGCAAGAGTATTAGAGGTAAGAGGGGATATTGGATTTCTTCCTCATGGAGATTTGCAGCCCCTCCCCAAAGGAGGGTGTCTGCCCCCCACAAAACAACGGCAGCACAATAAACCTACCTCAGAAGGCAGGGGCCTTCCCAAATGGAGGTGACAGCCCCTAGGGAACGTAGACTGCCCCCCAAGAGGAGAGCACCAATCGACCTTCAGTCTATGTATTACAGCCTTGGAATTGATCAGCATAAAGAGGTAGAAGGAAAGGAAGGGTTCCAGCAGGTGGATTTTGCCCAGCAGCCCACATAGGAGAGCAGTCAAAACCCCCTTACCCCCGGCCCAGGGGATGGTGCTGGTAGGGAGGCAGTGCTGCGCTTGTTGTGGAAGGGAAAATTTTACCAACAGAGACCTCTAAACCTTCATGCATGCAGCTAAAACCCCAAGGCGGTGGCTTTTTTGTTCTCTCAATACCATGTGGGCACATGCTATCCTTGGTGGAAAAGGTAAGTCTTTAATAATCTAGTCAATGATAATTATTTCCTATGCCAAAATCTTTTTGGCTAAGAGACTCTAATTTCAGATATAGCGTAGCCTATATGTAAAAAAGATGCCTTGAAAATAGGCGAGGCAAAAAAGTTACCTTTTTAAGATGGGTATTTCTAGCACATGAAGTTTTCCTTAAGTGAAGCATGGCACAAAAGGCTGCATGAAGGAAAACCTTTATAATTCCCTGACCTACATCACTTGCACATCAAGCACTTTCATCTGTAGGAGCTCACGGAAACCTTGGATGGAGGGATGAGGATTTACAATCCTCTACCCATTTCTTCATAACCAATTGGTGCTTTTCCTGAAATCAACAAGTGGTTTCCAAGAGGCCACCCCGGGGGGGGGGAGGGGGGGGGGGTGGTGTGTGTGTGTGTTACGTCCCCCTGGACGAGGACTCACAGTGAACCTTGGCAAGACCAAGGTCATGATCTTCCACACCTCAAGGACAGTACACTGTCGAGCCTCTTTCATCGCAGCTGGAGGACAGATAGAGGTAGTGGACTCTTATGTCTACTTAGGTGTCACTTTCTCGGGCAATACAGGTATGTTCTCCATGGCCCAGGCAGCGAGAGACAGATTGACATGAGGCTATGTGGCGCTTGCCGGATTGGAGAGAGACTCCTTTCAGGCACATTTCCAGGAGCCCCGGACTAAGGGGTGTCTCTTTGATACTCTAGTGACACACGCTCCGATGTACGCAGTGGCAATATGGGCACCATGCATTACAGCAGCAATGTGGACATAAATTGAGAGGCCCCGGGTCACCATGATCTCACGCTTGCTCCGCAACGAGCCCTCGGTTCCACATGACATTATATGGACTGAGCTTTGCACACCACCGATGCGAGTGGAGGCCCTCTTCCAGCTGATGACCTTTATCTTGAGAGTCAGGGAGCTCCCCACCAGCCGACTCACCAGGATTGCATTTGAGAGCTCCAAACATTTGGCAGAGATAGGGCATGATAGAGTATGGTATGCACACACCTAATGATGGTTGGCAGACCATGGCATGAGCATTGCCGATCTCCCCCCCTTTTCAGTATGACCTCTCTTCCCCCCTACATTATCCTCTCTTGTTCGGAGAGGAACAGGATCATCCATCAGGACCTACTACAAATACACATCAGGGAGACATGGATAGCACCACGGGAGCCTCTTCCCACAAAGAGGCAACACTACAAAGAGCACTTCCTGACACTGACAACGGATGATTTCATCCAGAGACCACGTTACATGGACTCGTACATGGCACCAGCAAAGAGAGTGGCCATTGGGCAACTGAGAGTATTGTCACACCAACTCAACATTGAGGCCGGGCGAGCGACACACACCCCTAGGGATGGGAGATTATGCAGAATCTGCCGAGAGCAGGTGGAGGACGAGGAGCACTACACATGTAGATGCCAGGCATATGAGGATATCAGAGACCGCTACCCACAGCTCTTCGAGGGACCCAAAGAGATCAGGGCATTACTGGAGACGGAGGACCACTGCCCTCTAGGTTGTTTCCTAGTAGAGCTCCAGCGCCGTCGTGCCTCACTTCTCCAACGGATGGAGGTAGACCGGACCCCCCAGACTCATATTACAGATTTCTTCAAACCATAGCTGCCCGAGAGCCGAGCTCGATGCAGGGTGTCACATTACAGAGAGCAGACGAGCTTAGACGATAGCGCCGATGACCGAGAACCCCACTCCGGAGAGCTCGTCTCCATTAGAGAGAGATTCAGGCGATTCATGCACGCCATGACATGGAGATATGGAGATGTCAAGAGCGTATCCCCTTTCGATTTGGATGTGCAGAGCATTCTCAGGTTCGCCACGATGCCCTACCCACCTATACATTATATCCTACATCCACTCCGGGCATCTAGAGGGCTATGACTCCACCCACCCTCCCCTCCCCATGCATATCATATTTGTATCTCACCCCATGAGCATATAGAGTGCATACCCATAGCACCCCACACCCTCGATGCCAGCTATTACCCCCTCCCTTTATACTTTGTTTTATACTCACATTTTATTTTCGTTTTGGGATTATAGTGGATTGGATCATGCTGATGTATATGTTTTGTCTCATAGCCTGATTTTGGCCTCTAGTAGACTTTAAAAAGTCTCTCTCTCTCTCTCTCTCTCTCTCTCTCTCATATCATGTCAGCTGGTGTGCTATCTCTGCCCGATTAGGGTTCACCGTAACCCAAAACCCTCTCTCTCTCTCTCTCTATCATCATCCTCCTCCCCCCCCCCCCCCCCCTCTTCCCCCCCCTTTTCGAGATACTACATTACAGCACACTAGGTGAAGTCTTCCTTATGGGGGACTTCAATGGCCGCACTCAGTCACATTAGTGCGAGGCATACGACATGGATCAGCCACATCTCATGAGGGCCAGAGACCCGGACGAGATGAGCACCAGTAGAATATCGGCACATATGGGTCAGGACATCACCAGGTATGGCAGCCATCTACTTGAGCTAGGCAGCCGACATCAGCTCGTTATATATAACGGGATGAATCGTTGGCCAGGTTCGGGCGGACTTACTTGCTTCCCTCACGGGAGAGGTGAGAGCACAGTCGACTACGTCTTAGGTACCACCTCTGGAGCTTCACTCATCCCCTCACTTAGTATTGGACGATGCCCACTTGGTGCTGACCATACATTTATCACATTCACACTCTCATCTCCTATTCCATTAGACCCTCCCTCACCCAATCAGACACACACCACCATACACTTCACACACGAGCTCTCACACGTTTATGCACCCCATTTACACACCCGCCTACTCTCCCTCGATCCACTCTCACCCTTGGACACTTACATCACAACTCACCACCATACTACAACACTCAGCTCTCTGCAACTTCCCACACCGCACACATATACACCCTCCACGCACAGGTTCCATGCCCCAGAACCGTTGATATGATGCAGATTGTCATGAGCTACGGAAGCACCTACGGATTTTAGAGCATAGAGGGGATATTACACACACACAATCACAGCATCGCATGCAGAGCCTTACTCGCCGCAAATGGCGAGATTGGGAGGAGAGATAGTACAGGCATATTTATCATTTGCTCATGAGTCTAGACAATGTAGTGGCATGGCGACACTTAAGATAGAGGAGACAGGAGACACCCATCCGAGACCCGAGCACTTGGCATAGCTATGCACGGAGCCTATACGAGATCCCAGACCAGCCCCCCATTCCCAGACCACAGAGCTCACGTCCTACTACCTCTGACTTCTTCACACCCATATATGGTGGGACGCGCTATTGCCCATCTACAGCATGGCAGGGCCAATGACCATTTCGGTTTACAGGCAGAGCACCTCGTCTACAGAGGCACGACCCTTGCACCGTTCATGGCCCACCTCTTCAACCGCGCATTGGTTGAAGGGTTCCCTGACTCATGGATTGAGCACACCATAGTGCCCATTCATAAGTCAGGTGATACTATGGATCCAGCTACATACCGGACGATCATGATTGGCCCTATATTGGCCAAGTTATATGGGGCGATACTAGAGATAAAGTTCAGTACTCTCTCTGAGAGGAAGGGTATCAAGGCTCCAGGCAAGTTTCAGATGCGATTACTCTACCATTGACCACATCTTCACTCTGAGATGCCTGATCGACAGGCAAGGGTGAGGAAGAGGAGATTATATTGTTGCTTTATGGACTTCCGCAAAGCATTTGACACTTTTCCCACGGAACGACTCTTCAGATGACTACTTGATATCGGAGCTCCGGAGGAGATGATATGGGGGATCTACACCTTATACGAGAGAGTATTTGGTAGAGTTAGATGTCCGGTGGGCTTATCTCATCCACTTGCTAGCACTATCAGGGTGAAGCAAGGATGCCCTCTTTCACCCACTCTCTTTGGTCTCTACATTGATGAGATAGTGGACTACATACATCAGCAGGGGGTGATGGCATTGAGGTACGTGGGTCCACGGTCCATATTCTTTTATACACTGATGATATTGTACTGGTTTCAGAATCTGCAAAAGGTCTACAGCATCGTCTACATGGCCTAGATGACTTTTGCAGACAGAGAGGGTTATCTGTCCAAGGTCATGATCTTTCATACATCAGCACAGGTTCACAGACATAGTTTCTTCACAACAGCAGGTTGGGAGTGACATTTAAAGCATCAGGGGTCTTCTCTATGTCTCAGGCAGCCCATGACCGCATCACACATGGGTATGCAGCACTAGCTTTGATGGAGAGACAGTGCCACCAGGCTTATTTTCAGGAGCCCCGCACAAAGGGGTGGCTCTTCGACACTTTGGTTACACCAGCACTCATGTATGGGGCAGCCATATGGGGACCAGGACATAGTACAAACAGAGAGATTTAAATCGCGATTAAAAATCGGGATCGCTGGGATTTAAAATAAAAATCGCGATTTTTATTCTTTTGCAATTTTTGTGATTTTTTTTTTTTGGAAATTTTTGTATATACACATATAAAACATTCTAATATAATAATATATATCATAAACTTTATTTATAATGCATGTAATATGGATATAATGCATGTAATATGGATATAATGCGTGATAATATCTCAAAATAGAGCAAAAATAAAAAATAAAAAAAAAATCGAAAAAAGTAAAAATCGCGAATAAATCGTTTAAATCGTTCGAGATTTAAAAGATTTTTATTTTATGAAAAAATCGCGATTTTTTTGTACTATGGACCAAGATTAGCTACATCAGTATGGATAGCATTAGAGAGGCCACAGATCCTCATGATTGCCAGACTTATCCGCAGCAAGCCTTCTGTACCACATGATATCATTAGAGAAGAGCTCGCTCCACCACCGATGCTAGTGGAGGCACTATTCCACAGAGCATGTCTATTACACAGACTCCCGAGCATGGATACAGAGCGCATTGCTTATCGTGCTTTCCAGGCATCACGTGATATGGCATTAGTAGGCGACACCTCCTCATGGTATGCACAGACACAAGATTGGCTGGCCCACCATGGCTTTGACATAAGACAAGCTACCACCACTACAGTAAGACTCCTGCACCCACCTACTCGCTCTCTCATCAAGAGAGGAATAGGATCATTCGTCAAGAGATATGGCATACATACATACAGAGGACATGGGTGGACCCTAGGGATACATTGCCATCAAAAATGCTCTATTACCGTGAACATTTTCTACATATATCAGACGAGGGCTTCATCGAGATTTGGAGATACATGCAGACATACCTACCCCACCACCTTCGAGTCGTCATTGGGCAGCTCCGGGTTTCATCACATCAGCTCGAGATTGAGGGGGGTCAGTCCAGGGGAGGCCCCTGTGAGGAGAGGTGGTGCCCAGTATGCGAGACAGAGGTAGAGAGTGATTTGTTATCAGATGTCCAGCATACTTAGACCTACGAGCACATTTCCAGATAGAGGAGTCACTCCAATTGTGCATGACTATGGGAGACCAACGACGCTTGGGACACTTTCTCACAACAGCATACGAGAGGCGAGAGCGATCACTAGAGCCCACACATCAGCCACGGGTGAGTACCGAACAGACCATTACTCAATTCTTTCAGCGAGCTGAGCGACATGAGAGAGGTCCATCTATAGGGCTCACGCTCCACGAGGGAGAAGCACAGAGAGCACAGCGCCGACCACGCATGGGTGGATATCGTTGACCACGACTATATCAGGAGGATATCTCACGCCTCAGAACAGCCTACGACCACATGATGGAGCATAGGCGTACCACCACCCCCTGGGTTGTCTTCCTTCAGGAGGCACTTAGACCACCACCGATGTACCACTTACTTCACCCAACTCCACCCATCACCAGTAGCTAGGGTGTTTTTACTCACATTATGGATCCCCCATGTATTAGGTGGCAACTATCTGTAGAGTCAGAGCCACGTCTCCCCCAAGCCCTATATAGCTTTGTGTAGCGATATACTTTTTATTTCATTTCATCTTCTACACAGGGTTACTACACTTGTACATGGTTTTTGTCTCATAGGCCAAGTTTGGCCTCCAAAAGACGTTAATATGACTTTCTCTCTCTCTCTACTATCAAAAAAAACAAGAAGATGGTGGACTCCACTATCACGATAATCATCAACCGCCTCTCAAAGCTCGAGAAAGAAGTAGAAACATATCATAAAGAGAGGGAAACATGGAGGAAAGAGAAAGAAGAGCGGGAGAGGGAGAGCAAGAAAGAAAAAGAAGAATGGGCTAAAGAGAGAGCAAACATGAAAGAGGAATTGGAGCTTCTCAAAGCTTCCATGGTCTCCCTCACATCCGAAGAGGGAGAGATTAATATGAACAAGATAGAAGCTCTCAAAGAAGAACTCACCAAAGCCTTGACCGCGAGCATGGAAAACAAAATAGAAGCTACTAAAGAAGGGTGGATCGACATAGTGAAGAAAAACATCAAAAAAGAAGCCAAAGAGGAAGCACAAAAGGAAGAAGCCCTCATCGTGCATACCACCATTGAGGAAGAGAAGATGAGACAAGCCCGTCATCTTAATGTGCGCATCACGGGCATTGTAGAAAAAGAGGGCTCTACCCCCGAGTCCGATGGGAAGACACTATGCAAGATGCTTGGCTACAAAGAGGAGTCCCCCCTTTCATCAAGTCTTGGAGAACAGGGCGAGACCCACGAAAAAGAGAGCTCTCATTCTACACTTCCCCTCCGAAAATGTAAGATCTACTTTCCTTCGCAAGAGGGTGATTTTGAGAGCACTTGATGGGCCCACCATCTACCTTGATGATAATCTCACACCCATGCAAGTAGCACATCGCCGTGCATGCATGCCGAGAGTACACCAAGCTCGCAAAGAAGGAAAAAGGGCTTCATACACAGATGGTCGTGTCATCATTGATGGCAAGGTCATCCCATAGGGATTCGCGGCCTGTGAGACACTCGAGGAGATACACCTTGCAGTTTGGAACTACAATGGAGATCTATGGCCACACCCAGAGAGGTTAGAAGAGGTGCACAGAGGCAGAGACATCATTATGCTGACAGAGACACATGAGATGTAACAAGTCTCCTAATCTTGAATCACAATCCCACACAGAATAATAGACCTCGACACCACAAGATATAAAGAAGGAAAACAGAGTATACGCAGAACAAGAAGAGAGAGAATTTTATTATTTGTGCAGTTTTACAAGTAGTACTGATCTGTGTTACGAAATCTATCAGATAGCTTCAATGTGAAGCCTCATCCACCCGATCACCCTCGAGCTGATCTCAATCCCAATCTCAATCACAATCACAATCTCAATCCCAATCTCAATCACAATCTCAATCTCAATCTCAATCTCAATCTCAATCTCAATCTCAATCTCAATCTCAATCTCAATCGCAATTCCAGAAGCCGAAAAAAGGATCGTAATGACTGTACGACCATCCTCCTTTTCTATCTCTCAGTTCGTCTTTTTGGATCTCCACCTTTCGCCAGCGCACGACCAATCACGCCTTCTTAGACCCGCACTTTTAGCAGTGTTGCATCGCAACGAGTTGCGATGCGTTCGCAACGCAACGTCGCAACGTTGTGACGCGTTGCGAACAAACACAAATTTTTTTGCCTCAAATGAGGCCGTTTCGCTGAAACGGCCTCATTGAGGCATTTTGCTATGTTGAGAACTTGACCCGAGAGCGAGTTTCGCACAGTGACACAATCGAAGAGCAATCCAAGGCAAGATTCAAAGAAGGTAGGTTTATTACACACACACCCTCACACACCATGACCCCCCTATCTATTGCTTCCTATCTTGAGTCCTCTCCAAGCTTTTAACCTCTTCCATCAACATGCCTAAAGCAAAACAAGCATGTTGGGAATATGTGACAAGCCAAGGAAAGATGGGCTCCGGGGGTAGTGAGAGATGGACTTGCAAGCTTTGTAGCTATAGTGGAGCCGGTGGAGCCGATAGAATCAAGGCACACCTTGGAAGAGTTAGTGGCATAGGAGATGCACCTTGCAAAGAGCCAATGCCCGAAGCTATAAAGGGAGAGCTAATGGCATGCGTAGCTCAAAAAGCCCAAGGTAGAAGGAATAGTGGAGCCCAATCACAAGCTAGATCATTTGCAAGCGGTTCACATGGTTCTTGTGATCCCCAAACTCAAGCATCTCAAGCTCATGAGGCTTCCATAGACATTGACATAGAGCATGAGCCACCAAGAAAGAGTACAAGAGTAGAGCATGATCCACAAGAGCACCCACTTGGCTCTCTTGGAGGAGCATCTATAAGTGCTAGCTTGCAACAACAACGTAAACAAGAAGCCACACAAGCCATCATGAAAGCTTTTATACAATGTGGTTTGTCTTTTAATGTTGCACGGACACCGGCATGGAGAAATGCCATTGAGAAGGTATCACTATTAGGGTTTCGTTGGCAAGGGCCTACCTATGAAGAGTTGAGGACAACGGAGCTCAAAAAAAACAAAGGAAGCATTAGAGAGAGAGCTTGAGCCCATGAAAGAGACATGGGCAAAGTATGGATGCACAATCATGTGTGATGGATGGACGGACATACGAAAGAGGAATGTGTACAACATTTTGGTGCATTGTTGCAAAGGGACCATTTTCCTTCAAGCCATAGATGCATCAGCTTCTGGTACTACAGTCACATGTGAGTGAACTGATTTCTGAATTTTCAGTTTATATTTGATTGCGCAATGATCAATCATGCATGTGGCATCTCACATGTGCATGTGCATTGTCACTTGTGCATGTGCATGTGCATGTGCATGTGCATGTGCATGTGCAATGTGCATTGGCATGTATGTATGTACATGCACATGCACATGGCACATGCGCATGCACATGCATTGTGCATGCACCATGACACATGTCAAGATAAATTATAATTTATCAATTGATTAATGATTCATTGTGTTATATGTAAACAGGTCGGTTCATTTATGACCATATCCGTCAAGCTATCATGGACATTGGTGTAGAAAAGGTAGTCCAGGTGGTCACAGATAATGGAAGTAATTGTGTGGCTATGGGCAAGCTTCTAGAAGAAGAATTCCCCTCTATTGTGTGGACACCGTGTGCTGCCCATTGCATTGATTTGCTGATAGAGGATGTGGGGAAGATACCATGGATTTACACCATTTTTACCACTTGCATAAAAGTGGAAAATTGCTTGCTTTATTTCGGTCTTCCAGTGATATTGATTTGGTGAAGTCCGCGAAGACCAGATTTGCATACATGTGCATAGTCATGGAAAGATTATTAAGAGTGAGGCAAGCACTGATGCAGACAGTTGTATCACCTGATTGGTTAGCTTGGGATGGACATACTAGTCCAAAGGCAGAGCTTGTACGACGCACATGTTTGGATGACAGTTTTTGGAGGGATGTGGAGGGATTAATGCGGGCCTTACAGCCCTTATATTCACTCATATGCATAGCAGATAGAGAGGGTTGCACACTTGGACTTGTTTATGAGTTCATGGATCGTGTCGGAGAGTCTATACAGAGATGTCCTTATTTGACATTGGAGAGATAAGTTGAAACTTGGGTAACCATATTTTATTTTTTGTAAGAGCATTCATGTTCAATTTTCAAGTCTTGACTCTTCATCATTCTTAAATCTTATTGTTTTCTAACTTGATTTGTTTTTTTATCCATAGGATAGAGGAAATAAAAGCAATATGGAGGAAGAGGTGGGATTGGTTCCATCGCCCTATACATGGGATGGCCAATCTACTACATCCTTTATGGAGATCTGCATCACAGTCATTGGATATGGAGCTTGTGACTGCTTGGAATGACTATGTAGATCGATTTTATGGACCTTTTGATGTGGAGCTACATGGGAAGTTGGAGCTTCAGCTCACCCAGTTTCAGAATAATGAAGGACTTTTTGGTAGAGACACGACATGCTTGAGAAGCATGCAGTTGATGCCTGTGTCATGGTGGGAGAGATACGATGTTGGTACACCTGAGCTAGTAAGTCATTCCAATTTCCTCTTGAGTCTAACTAATAAGTTATAACTTTGTCTCATGAGTCATTCCTCTTTTTAATGAACTCTGTTCTTTTTTATCTTGCGGAGAAAGTTAGCCATCCGCATACTTTCACAAGAGTGTAGTGCCAGTCCATGTGAAAGGAATTGGAGTACATGGCCCTCTTCAATACTAAGAAGAGGAATAGACTATCTACATTGTAGTTGGAGCGGCTTGTCTATTGCCACTGCAACTTGCGTTTATTGGAGCGTGGTGGCCACTCAGCAGAGGTGCGGGAGGTGAACGTCGATGATCTTGATATAGAGAGGGTCCATGATATACCTAGCATCCCGATAGAGGACCTTGATCTATATGACATGCTCTATCAGGAGTTGACAGTGCCAGAGCATGATACGAGGGAATCTCGGACTCGTTCTAGTCATAGAGCACACAGTGTACCAAGTCCATCTACTAGTAGGATGGAGGCATCTATTAGTCCAGCACCACATGATGATGATGATGATGATGATGATGATGATGATGATGATAGTGATGATGAGGATAGTGATGATGAGGATAGTGATGATGATGCTGATGGCGATAGTTATTAGTGACTTAGAGGATTTTGAGGATTGATGACTGCCCAGTGCTCATGTGACATGTCATATGTATTATGATACTATGACTTATGATTTACTTGATATTGATTGATCATTGTATTATTGACATTGCAGTTTATTGTTTGACTACTTAGTGGTATCATGTGACATGGATGATGGTTACTCGTATGATCATTGATGTATATGTATTATGGACATTGGATTCTGATATCACATATGAGTTATGAGTCATGACAGTCACCAGTGTCATAATTTTGAGATGAGGTTGACTTTTTCACATGTTTTTGTCATAAATTATAATTCTTTGAAGTTTGTTTTTCAATGTTACTTATAAGTTGTATAAAATAGTATTTGTCTGGACTCTGATGTCAATGGTCATATGAGATACTTTGAAGTTTTATTCTTGAAAATAATGCAATTGCCTGGTCACTGGTGCCAAGTTCCAACATGAACATTGCTAAGTAGTAAGTACTAAGTAGTAAGTAGTAAGTACTAAGTAGTAAGTACTAAGTAGTTACTAGTAAGTTACTAAGTTGCTTGAATGTGCATTGTGAATTTGAATTTTAGAATGAGTCATTGAATCATGATAATGATTATTTGTAAATTCTGACATCATACATGTGCAATGTGCATTGTGCATCTTCCATCACTTCATTGAACAGGGATTCGGGAATTTGGAATGAATCATAAATATTAAATATTCAATACATATTACATAAATTAACATAATACATACTATATAATACATATTATATATGTATATACTATAATATACATCTAGGTTACTATATTTGCAAAGAAAAATGAAAAAAAAAAGAAATGGTTCACAACGTTTTCGCAACGTCTAGGCCCAAATGTTGCGATGTTGCTAACGCGTTAGCAACACGTTGCCTTAGACGTTGCTAACAACCTTGACTTTTAGAATCTGCATGCTCCAAGATAGCGTCTTTTCGCATGTCTTATGCAAGACTTCCAGACCACCCATGCATCTACTTTTCATGTCCACCGTCAAGAATCGTACCTGCAAAAATAGAGGTGATCCTTGCAACGCACTCACACACACACGTCAATCACCCAAAAATAACCTATATACCCATGTGCGTTTTTTTCTTAAGTGTTGGAAAACTGCACTTTTCCAAGCCCTGTAACTCAAAAACGGTGAGGAATCAGCTTGAGCTTGTGAGAGACAAAAATATTCAGTTCTTAAATCTGTACAATAGTGTTAGAGATGCCTCGGGTTCAAATCTGCTTCCAGATATCACTTTTGGGCCCTGCAAAATCGAAAATTCTAGAGAGAGATGAAAAAACATGAAAAATCTCTTCATTAACCTATCTTCATGGAACCAAATGAGACATAAAACATAGGAACTACAAAAAATTCAATCAGGTAAAGTTTTCCTACTAAGAGTGCTCTACCTATCTCTCATACAACACTTTTTCAGATTCCTTAATCTTCATGCTCGAAATTAACATACAAATTTCATGCGACAACTTTCTAGAGAGAGAATGTAAAAACTTATTGCTACAAAATTTTGCAGACATGATCAAAATATCCTAAACATAAAATTTCATTATTACCTACACATCTTTTTTTTTTCCCCCGGGTGAAAAAATCAATGTGGCATCTTACATGAGAGCCCAGGCCGGAGCCTACCTCGAGTCCACGGTTTCCAGTGGGAGTCCATATACAATGAGTGTACACGTCAGCACACCACCAAAGGATCGGGTGGAGTAGCCATACTCTTCAGAGATGAACTTCAGAGCAAGATACAGATAGTCACACGTGACTCACAGGCCAAATATCTTTGGATTCGACTCAAGCTCTCACAGGAGAGGATTATCTTCATAGCGTTATGCTACTTTGATCCTTCTAGCTCACGGTTCGCTATCATAGATAGAGAGGAGGACTCACCATACACTTGATTGTTAGAAGAGATTACAGAGTACCCTGCATTAAGAGAAGTCTTCCTTATGGGAGACTTCAATGCCAGGACAGGCAGTGATTAGTGTGAGATATTTGACCCAGAAGACCCACAAATACTGCATACCATAGAGGATGAGTCTACAGCTCGAGCTTCAGCTGACTCTACACGCACTCACTATGGCACTCACCTACTCAGACTAGGCTCTCGACATAATCTCGTTATCTATAACGGGATGGCTCAGTGGCCTACCTCGGGTGGATTGACGTGCACACCACACTCGGTCACAGCTGGGGAAGTACAGTAGATTACATCATGGGATCCAGAGAGGCCATCCACCTACTTAACTCATTCACCATCCCACCCATACCCATTGGGGCCGATCACACATACCTCTCACTCTCCCTCAAGCGAGACACCCCTACACCCACACCTGCAGCACACATCCCACATACCACCATCCATTTCACACATGAGCTAGCTCACATATATGCGGCTCAAGTCAAGAAGGATCTTCTTTTGCTGCATCCTGACACTCCACTATCCCTACTCACCTCACAGACCTAGATGTTTCCTGACGCGTCAGGTATTTTTTCATGACGTTACTGACCTTGGGTTACTGACGGCTATTCCTGACTCGTTTCTGACGTGACCATTGCAGTCTATTTTTACTGGTTAGTTTTATTTGTTCTGAACCTTTTTTTGTTCCTAATTTCAGGATTTTCAGCTCTCTGTTTGCGTCCTTGGAGCTGTGCAAGCATCCTTATTGAAGCAATCAAGCCTAAAGCTTTCTGCCTCACTGCCTCAGGCTGGATCTTGTGCAGTCCTTGGCTCCATTTGAAGTTGTGTTAGTTCCACAAAGTCAGCACTTAGACACCAGCTCGCAGTTCAACTTTGAACTACCTGTAGGAATTAGGCAGTCCAGACTCCAGACCAGACTCCAGACCTAGGCCCTACACAATGAACAAATTTGCATGCAGCTGCCAGCACTGAGATAGATAGATGCCACAGAATACACTCCTCAGCTATCAATGGTGAACTCATGGGTGAAGACTTTGAACATGGGACTTGAAGAATATCTGAATTTTTTATGTATTCTCAAAATTGCTTACAACCATGATCAGTTAACTGTCTTTTGCTGAGCTTTTGTAGATTGAGAGAAATATTCGTCATTGTCTACTGTGCACATGTGAACAATGATTATATACATTTCTCATTGACTAGTGAAATGGTCCATGATACATATGGCACTATTCCATTGAAGAATGTCCATTGTCACTTAAAATATCATATATCAATTTGAATTATGCACAATGTCCTTGGTCCATGGACATGAACGACTACAAAGTATGATGCCAATATCATGAACATCAAATCATGATGTCATGGTTCAGAATTACCAATTGAATTATCTATACAACAAACAAGTCCTAGGGACTAGGTAATAGACTAGGCCCAAGGATCTATCATCTATGATTCTATGTGACGAAATTCCATCTTTAAGTGTACACACTAAATTTTTTCAAAGCTATAGCTTATTATTAATCGAGGTTTTGTTTTGAATCATATGTAGTTTCCTTACAAGAGCTTGAGAAGATTCTTCCCTTATATAATGTATCATAATAGATGGCATGTGATTCTCATTTGCATCTAATCATGAGCAATTAATCCTATGTTTTATGAATATAATGCTATGAATGTAATGTTATGCACCCAATGCTATATATTCATATATGATACAATCATACCTTTGTCCCCACCTTTTGTTTTTGGCAAAAATTTTGGACAGCGTCAGATACCGTCGGGAACGTTTTACCTTACCCGTCAGACGTCGGGTAAACATCAGAAGTCAGAAACACGTCAGAAACAACTATGCTCACAGATAGCATCAGTCCTTCATACATCAGCCATCATCTCGTTCCCACACACCATCCATTCAGGTCACACACCTCCTCCCGGGACTATGCCACAACATCGCTGGTATGATGAGGAATGCAGAGACCTTTACCGCCGACTACGAGCTAGCGAGCATTGGGAGAGATCACAGAGAGAGAGAGGCCAAGGGACGGATGAAGACCCTCACGCGTCAGAAGAGGCGAGCCTTTGAGGAGGCACAGGAGTTTGAGCTATACTATCTCTTTATGAGTATGGACTGTGCTGCAGCATGGCGTACCCTACGACAGCCACGCCCGACCACACCTATTGGGGACCTACACACATGGCATGATTATGCGGAGAGATTATATCAGGTACCTGGGAAGCCTCCCATTACCCAGCCACTTGAGCCTCGCCTTACTAGTTCTTCTCTCTTCACAGCAAAGATGGTTGAGAGGGCCATAGGACGACTACGACATGGACGTTCGACAGACCACACGGGCTTGCAGAGCGAGCATCTCATATACGCAGCCTCCACTATAGCCCCGTTGATTGCACATGTCTTCAACCCCGCTATAGGGGAGGGCTTCCGAGAGGAGTGGACTATGCACACCATTGTGCCTATCCACAAATCTGGTGACACCCAGGACCCAGGGAACTACAGGACCATCATGATTGGCCACACCATGGACAAACTATACGGTGCCATACTTGAGGCAGAGCTAAGCTCATATGCAGAGACTGAGGGGCTACGAGCACGAGGCCAGGCAGGTTTTCGCCAAGCTTTCTCTACTATTGATGACATCTTCGTTTTGTGTTGCCTCATTGATGGGGCAAGGGTGCGGAAGAAGAGATTATAATGCTGCTTTGTGGACTTCCGCAAAGCTTTGTGCCACGAGAGAGACTCTTCCGACGCCTCCAGAGCTTGGGAGTACCATTAGGGATGATTTGGGCCATCTATGCACTCTATGAGCGGGTGACTGGGAGGGTACAGTGTCCAGGAGGTGTGTCTGAGACCATTGCTAGCACCATCGGTGTTAAGCAAGGCTGCCCACTCTCCCCCACTCTATTTGGTCTCTACATCGATGAGATTGAGGACTACATTCTTCGAGCGGGAGGAGACGGTGCAAACCTCGCAGGTACACATGTCCACATTTTATTATATGCCGACGACATTGTATTGATTTCAGAGTCACCCGAGGGATTACAGCACCCCTTGGATGCCCTCGATGAGTTTTGTACACAGAGGGGCTTGACAGTAAACCTTGGCAAGACGAAGGTCATGATCTTCCATACCTCCCCCATGGTGAGGAATGGAGCAGGATTCACAGCCGGCGGTGGACAGATTGAGGTGGTCACTTCCTATGTCTACCTCAGAGTCACATTCACGAGCTTGCCTGGCCCCTTCAGCATGCGACAGAAAGCCACCGATACATTCACACGAGGATATGCAGCTTTAGCCATGTTAGAGCGGAGATGTCACCAGGCACACTTCCAGGAGCCCCGCACGAAGGGGTGGCTATTCGACACACTAGTCAAACCAGCTATGATGTATGCTTTGACAGTTTGGGCCCCGGGCCTCACAGTCACCCAGTGGAGTGCGATCAAGAGGCCACAAGTACGTATGATCTCGTGATTGTTTCGCGGGAAATAGTCGGTGCCACATGACATCATCAGGGCAGAGCTAGCTGCACCACCCATGGTAGTAGATGCACTATTCCAGACTATCTGCTTTATTCAGAGGATGAGGGAGCTCCCTATAGACAGACTCACACACAGAGCTTTTGAGGCATCTATACAGATATCAGAGTCTTGATATGAGAGAGCTTGGTACACTCAGGTTAGAGTCTGGTTTGATAGTCATGGACTTGGTATGGACAGATTGCCTCCTTTTCAGTATGACCCAGACTCACCCCACATCCACCTCTCTCGTCGTGAGAGGAATGTTGTGCTCAGACAGGATCTCTGGCAGCTCTACATTAGTCAGACATGGCACACACCACACATGGGATCAAGACTATCACACTACCGAGACCAGTTCTTAGACATACTAGAGGACGGTTTTATCCAGCGACCACGCTACATGGATACTTACATGCCTTATAGCTTGAGGGTAGCGATTGGCCAGTTCAGAGTCTCATCACACCGACTAGAGATTGAAATGCGCAGAGCCGCAGACATTCCCAGAGAGCAGCGCATATGCAAGGTAAGCAGAGTAGAGATGGAGGATGAGGAGCACTTTGTATGGAGATGTAGCGCATATGATGACATCAGAGGCAGATACGAGACTCTGTTTAGAGGGCAGCCCACCCTCCGAGAGATCATGGACTCGAGAGACCAGCGAAGGCTCGGGCGATTCTTACTAGAGATACAGAGTCACAGAGATTCCCTACTCCAGCCTACTGTAGCAGCCCATACAGGAGGAAGACAGAGTCAGCTCACTGACTTCTTTATTCAACGACGTGCAGCAGCCCTCCCTCCCTCAGCTCACACACCGAGACGGGTGACCCTTCAGCAGGCTCAGACCTCTCGAGCTAGGAGACGACCCCGTGCTGTAGGATATTGGGCCCCCTGACTTCACCGACACCAGATTGCAGAGATCCAGGCTCGTGACCATCGCGCCATGGAGGAGAGATGATCCCGGATGATGGCTGACCCCTTTGTAGCCATGAGGGAGGCCTTGAATCCACCTCCATCTATGTATCACATCTTAGACCCGCCCACTAGCACAGGATGGAGCTAGTTAGTGGTTTCAGATGCATTTCCACCCTTACCGATTGGAGCTGATCACGCATATCTTGCCCTATCCATTCGTGGCTCACCATGCATATCCCACCCCGTCACCACGCAGCCACGAACCCATACCACCATTCACTTTAGACATGAGCTAGCACATATCTATAGCTCCCATGTTCGAGAGCGCATCTACTCCCTTGATCCCTCTGCCTCCTTGGACACCCTCACCGCCCACTTCTCCTAGATCCTCCATACATCTGCTACTCTCAGCTTCCCATACACCACCCACAACACTGCACATTCGACACGGCTGGGGCATACACCCCAGAATAGATGGTACGATGAGGAGTGTAGGCGACTATACCGACATCTCAGAGCACAGAGTATCTTGGGATCCATCACAGAGAGGGAGGCACGACGACAGACGCGAGCCCTCACACGCCGGAAGCGGCGAGCTTTCGAGGAGCGACAGGAGGCAGAGTTGATCGACCTTCTCATGAGTAGGGATTGTGCCACCGCATGGAGGGCACTACGTGAGCCACGCCCACCTACACCCATAGCAAACCCTCCGGCTTGGCACACCTATGCCCAGAGATGACGTCCCAGGACAGCCACCATTACCGATTCCTTCCACACCGCGGCCTATGATATCCACCCTCTTCACGGAAGGCATGGTACGACAGGCCATCCATAGGCTAGAGCATGGCCGCTCAGCAGACCACACGGGGCTACAGGGAGAGCACTTTATGTATGCAGCAGATGTAGTTTCCCACTTGATCGCCCATCTCTTCAACCGTGCTTTGGTTGAGGGGTTACCCGACTCATGGACTATGCATACCATTACGCCTATCCATAAGTCCGGCGATATGATGGACCCAGGGAACTACAGGACTATTATGATAGGCCATATCCTGGCCAAGATCTATGGGGCAGTACTAGAGGCAGAGCTCAGTACACACGCTGAGGAAGCTCGGATAAGAGCACCCGGCCAAGCAGGCTTCCGCCGCACTTTCTCCACCATCGACCACATCTTCGGGCTTCGTTGCTTGATTGAGAGCGCGAAGGCGAGGAAGCATAGACTATATTGTTGCTTTGTGGACTTCCGCAAAGCCTTCGACATGGTCCCTCAAGATAAACTACTACGAAGGCTCCGGGAGTTACAGCTACCATCAGACATGCTATGGGACATCCACACTTTGTATGCACGAGTCACAGGCAGGGTACGCTGCCCCGGCGGTCTATCAGACAGCCTTGTTAGCACCATTGGTGTGAAACAAGGTTTCCCTCTCTCACCCACTCTGTTCAGTCTCTACATCGACGAGATCACGGAGTATATACAGCGAGCACGAGGGCGAGGAGGAGACCTCGGAGGTACGCCAGTACACATCCTATTATATGCTGATGACATTGTCCTGCTTTCAGAGTCACAGGAGGGATTGCAGTCACATTTACAGGCGCTGGATACCTTTTGCATGGAGCAGCTGGAGGACAGATAGAGGTAGTGGACTCTTACGTCTACTTAGGTGTCACCTTCTCGGGCAGCACAGGGGTATTCTCCATGGCACAGGCCGCGAGAGATAGATTGACGCGACGCTATGCGGTACTTGCAGGATTGGAGAGACGCTGCTTTCAGACACATTTTCAGGAGCCCCGGACTAAGGGGTGGCTCTTTGACACTCTAGTGGCACCCGCATTGATGTACGCAACGGCAGTATGGGCACGAGGGATCACAGAGGCGATGTGGGCGCGGATTGAGAGGCCCCAAGTCACCATGATCTCACGCTTGCTGCGAAGCAAGCCCTCCGTTCCACATGACATTATACGAGCTGAGCTTGGCACACCACCGATGCTAGTGGAGGCCCTCTTCCAGTTGGTGACCTTTATTCTGAGAGTCAGAGAGCTCCCCACCAGCAGACTCACCAGGCTTGCATTTGAGAGCTCTAGACATTTGGCAGAGACAAGGCATGAGAGAGTATGGTATGCACAGAGTTACCAATGGTTAGCAGACCATGGCATGAGCATTACGGATCTCCCCCCTTTTCAGTATGACCTCTCTTCCCCCCACATTACCCTCTCTCGTTCGGAGAGGAATAGGATCATCCGTCAGGACCTACTACAGATACACGTCAGGGAGACATGGATAGCACCACAGGAGCCTCTTCCCACAAAGAGGCAACACTACAGAGAGCACTTCCTGACTGTGACAGCAGATGGTTTCATTCAGAGACCACGATACATGGATACATATATGGCACCAGCTCAGAGAGTGGCCATTGGGCACCTCAGAGTATCATCACACCAGCTCGAGATTGAGGTTGGGCGAGCCACACATACTCCGAGGGATGAGAGATTATGCAAGATATGTAGAGAGGAGGAGGAGGACGAGGAGCACTACACATGTAGATGCCAGGCATATGAGGACATCAGAGACCGCTACCCACAGCTCTTCAGGGGGCCAAAAGAGATCAGGGCTTTATTGGGGACAAAGGACCAGCGCCCTCTAGGTCGTTTCCTAGTAGAGCTCCAGCACCGCCGTGCATCACCACTCCAGCAGCAGATGGAGATACACCTAGCCGCCCCCCCTCGGACTTATATTATAGATTTTTTCAGACCCACAGCCACTCGAGGACCCTGAGCAGAGGGATCAAGGGAGTAGATGATAGCGTCGACGACCGAGACCCCCAGTCCGGAGGAGCCGGTCCACATCAGAGAGATTCAGGCGATTCACGCACGCCATGACATGGAGATACGGAGACGTCAACAGCGCACCCCTATCGATTTGGACGTTCATAGCATTTTGAGGATCACCATGATGCCTTACCCACCGATCCATTATATCCTACACCCACTCCAGGCATTTAGTGGGTTGTGATACCATGGAGCCTCCCCTCCCTATGCATATCATATTTGTATCTCACCCATTGAGCATATAGAGTGCATACCCATAGCACCCCACACCCTTTATGCCAGTTACTATCCGCTCCTTTTATACCCATTTGCAGTACTCACACTTTATTTTCCTTTTGGGATCACAGTGGATTGGATCATACTGATGTATATGTTTTGTCTCATAGGCCGATTTTGGCCTCTAATAGACGGTAAAAAGTCTTTCTTTTTCTCTCTCTCTCTCTCTCTATCTATCTATCTATCTATCTATCTCTCTACACACATGGGATCGTGACGGTCGCACTACCGAGACCAGTTCTTAGACATACTAGCGTACGGTTTCATCCAGCGACCACGCTACATGGATACTTACATGCCTCATAGCTCCAAGGTAGCAATTGGCCAATTGAGAGTCTCATCACACCAACTAGAGATTGAGACGGGTAGAGCCGCAGACATTTCCAGAGAGCAACGGATATGCAAGGTATGCAGAATAGAGATGGAGGATGAGGAGCAGTTTGTATGCAGATGTAGCGCATATGATGACATCAGAGGCAGATACGAGCCTCTATTTACAAGGCAGCCCACCCTTCGAGAGATCATGGACTCTAGTGATCAGCGACAGCTCGGGGGATTCTTACTAGAGATACAAAGTCAGAGAGATTCCTTACTCCACCCTACTATAGCAGCCCATACAAGAGGGAGAGAGAGTCAGCTCACTAAGTTCTTTATTCCACGACCTGCTGCAGGTCGCTTGTGCACACTACTTGGGTACCGAGTGGATGAGCCTCTCCCTTTCACCAGAGCCCGGAGAGCAGGACGGGACACCACACGGAGTAGAGCACTTATCGTCTAGTTTTCGGATGAGACCATGAGGAGAGACTTCCTCGTAAGATGGGCGGTACTACGCACTACACCGGGCACCCTGATCTACTTGGATGACTACCTCACACGGATGCAGGTAGAGCACAGACATGCATGCATGCCGTGTGTCCTCCAGGCCCAACGGGAGGAACATTGTGCCCTCTACAGAGATGGTCGTATCATCATTGATGGACGACCTATTGATTAGGGATTCGCGGCCTATGAGACAGCTCATCAAGAGGTGCGCATTGCAATCTAGAACTGCAATGGATCTCCATGGACACATCCAGGGCGCCTCGAGGAGGTGGAGGGCAGAGACATGATCTTCTTGACAGAGACACACGAGAGCCCGGGGAGGAGCCTATCGAGGTTTGAGGGCTATATGTGGGAAACAGCTCACCGCCGACATATGCGACAGCACACCACACAAGGATCAGGAAGAGTAGCCTTGCTCTATTGACAGTCGCTCCAGCACAGGGTACAAGTGGTAGCCAGAGACCCAGAGGCACGTTTCATGTGGATACGCCTCTAGCTATCAGAGGAGAGAGCAACATATTTTGCCGTATGCTATATTGCACCCATCGGCTCGCACTTCACACATACCCCTGAGCAGCCCTCAAAGGGGGAGGGACCAAGTACCCCATCGCCATATGACTACCTCAATGACACCATTTTGGAGTATACTAGGATGGGCGAAGTCTTCCTTGTAGGAGACTTCAATGCCCACACTCAGAGCCACCAGTGTGATATCTACGACTTTGACGACCCTGAGATGCTTCGCACCATGGAGGACATGTCCACACTTAGAACCTCAATCGACACTGCCACACCCACCTCATACGGTCAGCATCTACTCCAGATAGGCTTGAGATTGAGGTTGGGCGAGCGACACGACGAGAGATTATGCAGGATATGTCGAGAGGAGGTGGAGGACGAGGAGCACTACACATGTAGATGCCAAGCATATGAAGATATCAGAGACCGCTACCCACAGCTCTTCAAGGGGCCCAGAGAGATCAAGGCTTTATTGGAAACGGAGTAACAATGCCCGCTCGGTCATTTCCTAGTAGAGCTCCAACGTCGCCGTGCCTCACTTCTCCCGCAGATGGAGATATAACCGGCCCCCCGGACTCATATTACATATTTTTTCAGACCCATAGCCACCCGAGAACCCAGCTCGATGCGGGGTGTCACATTGCAGAGAGCACAGGAGCTTAGACAACAGCGCTGACGACCGAGACCACCACTCCGGAGACCCAGTCCCCACTAGAGAGAGATTCAGGCGATTCATGCACGTCATGACATGGAGATACGGAGACGTCAGCAGCGTACCCATGCTGATCTCGACGTGCAGAACATTTTGAGGATCACCACGATGCCTTACCCACCGATGCATTATATCCTAAACCCACTCCAGGCATTTAGAGCGTTATGACACCATCGAGCCTCCCCTCCCTATGCATATCATATTTGTATCTAACCTATTGAGCATATAGAGTGCATACCCATAGCACCACACACCCTTGACGCCAGCTATTATCCACTCCTTTTATACTCTGTTTTGTACTCACACTTTATTTTCCTTTGGGATCACACTAGATTGGATCATTTTGATGTATGTGTTTTGTCTCATAGGCCGATTTTTGGCCTCTAATAGACGTTAAAAGTCTTTCTTTCTTCTCATTCTCATTAGTCGTTTCATATGCACTCTCATGCTTGTTCTACTACCCTTTTGCATATAGACTATCATAGATATCGCACTCCATACATCCCCCACTTTCATGGGTATCTCCACATGCACCGGAGGGAAGTGGAAGAACTTATCTCTAAAGCCATCAAAGAGGCCAAAAAAGAAGCGGACCACACCCTCAACGTGGAGATACGAAAAATGATGGAGAAATTTAGACGACTCGAAGAACAAGTGAATGCGGAGGAACCAAAAATGATGGATAAATTCAAAAGACTCGAAGAACAAGTAAAGACCCTCACAAAAGAGCGAGACACTTGGAGGACAGCCTACAAGCACCTCAAAGAAGAAGGGAGATCTCCAACGTAGAGAAACTGAAAGAAGAAATAAATAAGGAAATAAAAACGGAGGTAGAATCCACCCGAGAGCCCTCCGTAGAAGTAGTCCACAAAAGGATTAAGAAGTCCATGAAGACGTGAAGAAGGAAGACCTCATACGAGTTCAAGATACACTCGAGGAGGAGAGACTTCGACACATCCAAAGACTCCACGTTCGAATTATGGGCCTTCCAGAGGGAACATCACCAGAGGAAGACACCACCGACATCTGTCATCGACTCGGATACGAGACCATGCCCTTCACAGGCGCATGGAGGGATACATCCCCTTCGTGAGCACTCATCCTTCACATGAGCTCCGAGGAGACACGGACCGCCTTCTTTAGATGTCGATCAGTACTACGTGGACTACCCGGCGATGCCCTTTACATGGATTAGGACCTCACGAGGATGCAGGTAGCACACCGACGCGCTTGCATGCCACAAATACTCAAGGCGCGTCAAGAGGGGAGGAAGGCCTTTTATTGTGATGCTAAGGTCGTCATAGACAGATGCCCAATCAAATAGGGCCACGCGGCCTATGAGACATCACCACACCAGGAGGCATCACTCAGAGAAGCATTATGGAACTCCAACGGAGCACTTTGGATGCAACCACACAGACTTGAGGAGATCCTAGAGACACATGACTTTGCTTGCATCACAAAGACTCACGAGAGCCCAAAGAGAGGGCTCCCTCATATGGAAGCTTCCAGTGGGCATCCACATTCAGGACCACGATGCAACAAAGTACAGCACGAGGGACACGATGTGTCGCCATCATATTCAGACATGAGCTACAGTGAAGGAGAGGCTACTCTCTTGGAGCAAGGAGTCTTCTATAAGTTGGTGGCAGATATCTTTTGAAAGTTAACCTTATTTTCTGTTTTTAGGGTTTCTGAACCCTAATTTCAGAAGTAGAGTTTGCTGATTTTCAGATTTGTTGCACTTTCTTGAGAGGTTAGATTCACTTCATTGCTCAATTACTTCACACACATTCAGATTATAACAGCATAATCTGAAATTCTGTACATCATCATCTTCTTGGCTATTCTTCCATCTAGTGAGTGCACAATTATATGGTTGAGTAGTACTCCCATGTTGTAATTCGGTCATCTATATTTAGTGAGTAAGCACTTTGCTTACGTTACTTACGCTTCTCTCAAAATCTCTTTCTATCTCTCTTATCATCTTGTTTAATTAAGTGTGTATGCTCAAAGGTTTTTAGAATTGAAAGATCCTGGGGCCCCAAATTCCAACACTTGGTATCAGAGCATAATTGACATACACACTTAGTTAAGATGAGTGAGTATAGAATTGAGATTGAGGACAAGTTAGATGGATCGTCTAATTATCCTATGTGGAGTTTCATGATGATGAATTTGCTAGTGACAAAGGATTTATGGAGTATCGTCAATGGATCTTTAACAAGACCAAGACGAGAAGGTGAAGAAGAGGATACAACAACTTCAAGAGGTACTGTTGCAATCACAGAACCAACCGAGGAAGAGGTAACCACTTCTACATCCAGAGTCACAAGTAGATCCTTACCTAGAGTTCCTCCTACTGAAGAACAAGCAAGATGGGATTCTAGAGATGCTTTAGCACTCTCATTCATAGCAATGAGTGTTAAAAAGCATATTCTACCACATATCAGATCTTGCAAAGGTTCTAGACACGCTTGGTTGAAGCTTGAGAATCTTTTTCAGAGCAGAAATCCCGCTAAAAAAGCTCACTTGAGGAGACAACTAGCAAATACAAGGATGAAGGCTGGTGAGTCAATTCAAACCCACATTACAAAGCTCGTTGACTTGAGAGATCAACTTCTAAATGTAGGAGTTGAGATATCGCATGAAGAAATGGTAAATACGCTAATTACTTCACTTCCTATCTCATATCGGTCTTTTATAACCACTCTTACCCTTACCACAAGAGATAGAGAGGTTACATTTGAAGAGTTAGAGTTCTTGTTACTTCAAGATGAAGATCAGTTGAAGGGAATGGAAGAGAATGAAGAAGCACTTTTATCTTCATCAAAGGGTAAAAAGAAGAAGAAGGATAAGAAGGAAAAGCAATCCAAGATGGAAAGTAAGTCCTCTTTACCTTCTACTTCAGATTCTGTTTCTACTACATCCATGGTTGTTACTGACGTTTTTCTGACTTCTGACTTCTGACTTCTTACGTTTAGCTGACGTCTGACGGATACGATAAAAGATTTCTGACGTTTCTCGACGTGACCTTTTTTTATATATAAAAACTCAAGCATATATACTACTTTGTATACACATGTGACATTACATGTTTCAACAAAATAAACATTTTTACACATTCATAGTCTAAAGAGAGCAAAAAACACCATAATGACATAACATAAATATGCTTTTCCATATACCTATGGATACCAAAGAAAATCATTAAGAAGACTCAAATGTAGACTCGTTAATTTGGTCACTGCATCTAAATGAGAGTTAAATTCGAATACATGACTTTTGTTGAGCCTCAATTATATCATTAAATGTATTATGAATCATGATTTATGATTATATGATATATGATACTTGATTAACATTGTATCATTATAATTTATAATATAGATAGATAGATAGATAGATAGATAGATAGATATGTATGTACATAGATAGATAGAGAGATAAATAGATAGAATATAGATACATAGATGGATAGATGAATTTATGGCTTAGAGTTGTGGCCATTGGTATCCACATTAAAGATAAGTTTTATGGCTATGTGATATATTTTAGTAACAAACTGAGGATGAAGTTGTGTCCTCAACTTGAATGTATCTAGCAGCTTGTATGTATAATGTATGTGCTCAAATCCATTGTCATACACAAGATATCTCTTCAAATCCATTGTTGCACCCATTTTATCTGTCTAGACCCAATGTGGCACCCATTGTACTTTGGTAGGCTTTATAATACATATATTGATTTATATTGTATATTGTATACTGTATACTTGTATATTAATTATGATTTATATGCAATTGCCAATTACATTATAAAATATAATGATGATGTTATATTATGTATGCTTATAAACAAATACATACATATGCAGATTATAGACTACGAACACATTGAAGACATGCAAGCAAAAGAATGTATACATATACAACAGAGAACAGAGCAGACTGTATACATACAAAACAGAAAACAGCAGACTGAATACATATACAGCAGAGAGCAGCAGATTAGATAGACAAACAAGACATTGTATACATACACACAGAAAGCACTGTGAAAAGAAAGTGCAGAAAATTTGATTTTCGTTCTCAGTCAATTATGCCCTGGGAAAAAAAAAGGGCAAAGTCAGCTACCCTTTCCTGACGTGAAAGTCAGTATTGAGTCAGGAAAGTAAGGAAAAAAGGATTCCGACGAGTCAGAATCCAACCTTGACTACATCTAAAGAGAAGTCTTCTAAGAAGAAGGAAGCATTATGTCACTATTGCAAGAAACTTGGACATTTCATAGCAGTTTGTCAGAAAAGGATTGCAGCAGAAAAGAAAAAGGCATCAGGTAATGTTGCAAAAGATGATAAAAAAAGGGAAATCTCAAGGTGATTCTTATGCCTGTATCACCATTGAGGAAGTAGCTTTTGATCAGGCAGCTTTACAAGTTCTTTCAACAGATCCTTGGATATTTGATTCAGGTGCTACAAAGCGTATCACATGTTGCAGAGAAGTATTTTCTTCTCTTTCCTATTCTTCAGGTAGAAGAGTTACTATTGCAGATGGCAATGATTTGGATGTTGTGGGAATAGATATAGTAACCTTAAAGTCAAGAGAAGGTGGTAATTTTCAGATTTCAGATGTTTTATATGTACCTGACATGAAGAAGAATCTCCTATGTATATCTGCATTTTTAGGTGATGGTTACAAAGTTGTATTTGAGAGAGATCTTTGTAAGATCTTGTCACACAAAGAAGAGAAGTGTACTTTGCAAGGTGAGCATAAAGGAGGGATTTCAAATCTTCGTCACCAGTGGAAGATATGAAGTTATGGCATGAAAGATTTGGACATATTACTTTTGGAGCTCTCAAGAGTATCAAAGACAGAGGTATGGTTGAGAGTTTACCCTCATTCGAGCTACCCGATGATTCACATATATGTGAAGGTTGTCTTGAAGGTAAGATGCATAAACTACCTTTCAAGAAACATGGTCATACTAAGTTTTCTATGTACGATGTATACGATACATATGATACATTATATAGATATATGTATATGTATGTATGTATGTATGTATGTATGTATGCATGCATGCATGCATGTATCTCTCTCTCTCTCTCTCTCTCTCTCTACACAGGGTTACTACACTTGTAAATGGTTTTTGTCTCATAGGCCAAGATTGACCTCCAGAAGACGTTAATATGACTCTCTCTCTCTCTCTACATATATATATATATATACATATATATATATATATGTAGAGAGAGAGAGAGAGTCATATTAACGTCTTCTGGAGGTCAATCTTGGCCTATGAGACAAAAACCATTTACAAGTGTAGTAACCCTGTGTAGAGAGAGAGAGAGAGAGAGAGAGAGAGAGAGAGATATGTGTGTGTGTGTGTGTGTGTATATGTATATGTATATGCATAGTTGGAAATGGATGCGTCTGAAACCTTTCTCAGGATGCCCGTTATCCGATTCCAGACATCCGGATCCGGAACCCATTTCGGAGGGGTTTTTTTCAAAAGGCTGATCGGGGGTAATAAACCTGAATGCGGATCTTTTTAGACACATGTTTTGCCGTGCATTTCCTCTTGGAGAAGAGAACTCACAAGATGCTCACAAGAGTGAAGAAAGCTCACAAAGCAAGCTGCAATACTCAAGTGGTACTCACATCCTTGAGCTACCAAAGCCACAAGGTGTAGTGCTCTCTCTTCAAAGGCTTCCACACAAAGGATCTTCTCAAAAAGATGGCTCGAAAAGCAAGAGAAGAGTGGGAATTTGTTTCCAATGTCAAGCAAATACCTAAAGGTCAATGAACTTGCAGTGAAGAGTCCATATTTTTTCGAGATGGTCAATGCAATTGGAGGGGAAGGTCCTTCTCTCAATACTCCTTCATATCCCAATTTGTGCACAAAGCAACTACAGGTTGAAGTCAGATGCATTGAAAATAAACTTGCAAGGTTACGAGAAATTTGCAAAGTTTATGGATGTACCATTGTATGTGATGGTTGGTTTAACACTAGAAATGGACTACTCATCATATATTTAGCATATTGAAAGATGCTATATTAGATGTGGGTCCTCAAAATCTTGTGCAAGCGTGCATGGATATGCCACAAATTGCATAAAGGCGGGTTCGTGGAGGCTGAATGGCCTCATATATTTTTTACTTGTTGCACATGCCATTGTCCTGATTTGCTTTTTGAAAACTTTGGGAACATTACATGGATAAAATCAATGTTCAAAGATGCACAAAAAGAAGTTGTATTTGTGACTTCTAAACCTACTACTATTCTTGCTTTATTTAGAAATTCAGCAACAAGGATTTGGTAAAGCCTGCACCCACACGCTTTGCATACATGTTTATCATGCTCTCCAATATGTTTGATGAGAGGGTGTATAATGGCTTGAGGTCATTAATGGTAACCCCTGAATACACTAGAAAAAAGCGGCTCATACTCACAAAGCAGAATACGTGTCCAATGTTATTCTAAGTGTTTTATTTCGGAAGAATGTGAAAGAAATAGTAGCAATTTGTGCTCCAATATTGAAAGTTTTGCATTTGGCGGCTAGAGAAGGTGCCAACATGGGCCTCATTTATGAGCTCACGAATAGAATGGGTATCAAAGCTGAACATAAGTATTCTTGAAAGGCTTGATGAGATAAAAGCTTTATGCATAACTAGATGGAATATGTTGAACTCCCCACTCCATGGGCATATGTACTTCATCCTATTTGGAGGGAGAAATGCCATGATAGTGATGGAGAGGTTAATGATGGGTGGATGGATGTTCTAGATAGATATACAAATGGGGGTCTTAAAATGCAAGGTGTTATTTTTTGAGTTGGACATATGTAAATCATCCTTAAATACATTTTCTCATCCAATTACAATGGATCTGATAGAATGGAACATCCCATCAAGTGATGGGAAACATTTGGGGCAAACACGCCCAATTTGCACACACATCATATATGCCATATGAGTTTATAAATTTCAACTTTATACTCTTTGTGTTTATTTAGTTTATGCTTAAATGTCATTGATTTATGTTTCTAATCTCATTTAGAGTATCTACAATATTTTTTTGTAATTTTTTTTGGAAAAAAACATCAAATCTGAAATGTTTTTCCGAGTTCGTTTCGTGCTTTCCAACCAGTTCAAGTCGGAAGTTTGATTCCCGTCCAAAAAAATTGTGTACGTGTCTATGTATATGTATATGTATAGGTATATGTATATGTGTACGTGTACGTGTACGTGTACGTGTACGTGTACGTGTACGTGTACGTGTACGTGTACGTGTACGTGTACGTGTACGTGTACGTGTACGTGTACGTGTACGTATACGTATATGTATACGTATATGTATATGTATACAATGTAGCCCCGGTACGTGAACGGGAAGTATAGGTTCTTCCAATCGATTCGGTTCGGTTCAAATGCGAACCGGAAATTCGGTTCGTCCACGAATTCGGCGCCAAGGTTAGTTTAGGTTGTTTTTTTGATACTCGAGCCATTTTCATAACAACATTCGCGAGCGATTCTTGTTGAGAGGCAGCCTGAGGACTCCCGAGTGCAGCCCATCGCCAGCAGCCACACCCTCTTAGAAGTAGAAGCCTTGAAGCCTCAGCCCGATAAGGCTTAAGCCTTGCATCCTTAGCCCGAGAGCTCGAATTTGCACTCATCACACTATTCACCTTGAAGTTTGAGCTCTTTCATGAGTGACAAGTGTGTGTAGCGGCAGCCTAAGTGCTTGAGTCTTGAACAAACCGTGTGCTCAAGAGTCAAGTTTCAGCTTTGCAATACATTTTGGTATTCCATTCAGCTTCAGCCTTCGGTGATGAGTTGAAGTCTTAATGGAAATTGGAATTATGAATATAAAAGGTTGTCTGGTTGATGGCACACAAATCTTGACTTATTATCATGCCTCATGCCATGCCCATTGTTTGGGATGCACATACCGTTAGCCATACTTTGGCTAGTGGTTCAAATGCATCCGGGTCCGGTACTCGGAAATGGACATGCAAGTACTGTGGTAGGAGTTTTTCCACTACCACAACACGTCTCATAAATCATGTATCTGGTGTAGGAGGAGGAGGCATCTTTGCATGTGAGAAGGTGCCTCCTGAAATAGCAGAGGCTATAAAAAATGAAGATCGTGTTGCTCAACAAGGAAGGGAAGCACGTCGTTGTGAGATGGCAGCGTCATATGTTGAGCTCATGGATGATGTGGATCCTTCTTCTAGTCAAGCAACACATAGAGCTCGTACAGTCTCTCCGATGATGTGGATCCTTCTTCTAGTCAAGCAACACATAGAGCTCGTACAGTCTCTCAACGAGATGAAGAGGATGTGTCCACATCCCCTTCTCGTCACCCTCCTACACAGACCTAGGCAAGGGAGCTTACATTCTTCTATGTTGTCTTCTGCATTGCAAAAGCAATGGCAAAAAGTTGCTGAAATAGAGATTGAGCGATGCATTCTTCAATGCAACTTATCATTCAATGTAGTGAGGACAGATGCTTGGAGAAGAATGGTGAAAGCAATAGGCCAAGTTGGTCCTTGTGATGATTGCCATGGGGTGGATTATAATAGACTTCGTGGACCCATGTTAGATGAAGAGAAGGACCGGATAGAAGTACAACTAGAGCCAATTACAATGGGATGGAAGACCTATGGTTGCTCTATTATATCCGATGGATGGAGTGACACTAGGAGACTCCACATCATCAATATATTGGTGTCTAGTTGTCTTGGCACATACTTCCTACGAGCCAAATGCTAGTCGTGCAGGGGTCCGCATCGCTGGGGACTTTATTTTTTAGCATATAAACACCGCTATCCTTGAGATAGAGGTTGAGAATGTGGTACAAGTTATCAGTGACAATGCCTCCAATTGCAAAAGGATGGGGAAATGGTAGAGAAAGAGTTTCATAGTATTGACGTGCCGCACACTGCCTTGATCTTCTTTTTGAAGACATAGGCAAATTGTCTTGGCTTGCACCATTAGTGAGGATGCAAAGAGGATTGTGACTTTTATATGCAAAAACCATCATGCACTTGCTATTTTCCGTTGTCATAGTTCAGTAGATATGATTCCTCCTCCAAACACCCTCTTCGCATGTATATACATGGTTTTTCAGAGACTTAAGACAGTCAGCGATGCTTTGCGCATATCTCTGATTGATCGTCGATGGGCTTCCATGCAGACAGCAAACACTGAGCTTGCACGTTATGTGCAACGCAAAGTGTTGGATGATGTCTTTTGGGCTGATATTGCAGCCATAATACCCGTGTTGAGATGCATATACATTGTTCTACGTATTGTGGACAAAGAAGGCTCTACTCTCGGTCTTGTATAACACATGTACACGAAGATGTGAGAGGCTATCTTTTCATCAACAACATTGTCACTTGACAGGTATATTTTATATGTTTCATTGAAGTTTGCACTTTCCTTAGTACATTAAATTATAAATTTGAATGTTTCAACTTTATAGGAAGAAGTATATCATAGACTTCGTGGATGCACGATGGAGAACACTATCTCGTCCTATCCATGGATTTTAAGCCCTCTTTTATCCCTTTTTCAAGGGACCTACATTATGGGCACAGACAAGTCTTCGGTTGATGAAGGATCAGTACATGGACCACATCTTGATACCAAATGAGCAACTCACATTCGATAGTGAGTTTACTACATGAGCAATGTTGGTATTGCTTATGGGAGATTTACCTCGCTTCGTAAGGAGGTGACTATGCGACCTCTTGAGTGGTGGAAGCATTATGGTTATGGTCATCCTACCATTGCACCTATTGTGTTTCGATTCTCTCACAGGTAAAAGATTATAATAATATTCAATTTCTCTTTTTTTGCTAAATTTTGATGCTATATTTATTATTGAGCATACTACGTAGGATGCTTCTTCGAGTGCATGTGAGTGTAATTGGAGCTCATATTCCCTAGTGCACACCAAACTACGAAATCGTTTGAGTGTCTCACAATTAGAGAGTGTTGTCTTTTGCAAGGTGAATCTACGCCTTGTACAAGACTTGAAGAAGTTGGATGGTCCACAACAGGTAAATTAATTTATAATTTTAACATCCAATTCTTGTCACTTAAAAATTTAAAGTTGACTCTTGATTCTTCTCTGAGCTCTCCATTTCATGTTTCCATTGCAGGTATCACCTACTACATTTGATGCGAGTATGGGCACTCAGAAAGATATAGCCGCTCGCATTAGAGATGAGCAAGATGACATAAACCCTATGCTACATCGAGAGCTCGAGAGCATTGATAGGAGAGTGACTACGGCTCACTCACGTGTTCTATCAAAGCAGGCTCAGTCTCGTATTGACGTTCCATCTAGGAGTTCTATGATTGGCCGTTGACGAAAGTTACGCCCACGACGCAGAGGAGCTTCACTTGTGGCAGATGATGACATCGGAGAGGTAGATGTTAGAGCATTGGATATGGTTCCTATTAGGGAGCCTGAGTATGATGATGAAGGAAATCTTATTAGTACTGGAGATATTCCTTCATCATCTTCATCATCACAGGATTTAGACGAGTAGTAGCATGTAGCTACTAGCCATTCATATGTATGATGATTGACCATATGACATTGATGTATCATGTCACATACTCGGATCATATGTTTCTGATTTGTTATGTATTTGCCATTTGGGATTTTGGGATGATAGATCTTTC